>CAUYUJ010016354.1:0-265000 GCA_963575745.1 Prorocentrum cordatum
GGTACTCAAACGTGGCAACTGGTGGTCGGCAATCCGGACTTGACTCGCGCTCGAAGACAGGGGGGCAAATCAGGGAGACGCGCAGAGATGCTCTTCTGGCAGGCGAGGGCGCTACAGCAGCGATCCAGAAAAGACAACGAGCACGACAACGACATGCGTACAGATGCCCCTGCTGCCTACAGAACTAACAGCTGGAAGACGCGAGCGCTATCGGAGATCACTCGACAGCACGGTGCGCTGTCGTCGCAGGGCCTCCTCCATGTCGTGCTCCAGGCGCAGAAAGTCAAAGCGCGTGCGGTGCCTCGGTCTCGAGGAGACGCAGTAGATGTTGCAAAGATCATGCTCTGTCCTGAAGAATTCCCTAATGCTCTCGATCGTTGACGCCTCGATCTTTTTCTTTTCCTCCTGGTCGAGCTCACCGTCGTAGTCCTCGTAGTCCTCAAAATGCTGTTCGAGCTCGTCGATCTCGGACTGCACGTCGAAGTCGGCTTTATTTCTGACAAGGAAATATGGGACGCCCCAACGCTCGAGCTCGCCAACCAACATCAGCTCTGACTCGGTGAACCGAGACGCAGTCATGAGCACTACAAGGTCGAAGTGGCGAATCCCCATGTTTCTGAGGTATGTCTGCTGCGGGAAGTTGGGCGTCCCGACCCCTGGCAGGTCCCAAATGGCGCACTCGGCCAAGACGCCCAATACTCGGTCGGCGCTGACGTCTGTGACCTCCCCGCATCCGAGCCGTACTCTGATCCTGTCGTGGCTCCTCCCGGGAGGCTCGACGATCTCTGCCGAGCACTCCTCTGTCCTGGAGCCCCCCAGGCCGCTCAGCAGCAGGCGGTCCCCCACCTGCAGGGAGTCCTCGGGCGCGGCCTAACCGACCCCTAGCAAACCATCCCCTTGCGTGACGTCCTCCTCGTCGGGGATCTACTGGCCAGGGTCAATCCAAACCGGAGTCAGTCGGGCCTTGCAGGATCCTGCAAAATCCTGAAAGATGCTGCATGATCCTGCACACAAGCCCGGGTCAATGCAACCCTGGTTCTGCAGAATCCTGCAAGATCCGGCTCTCTGACTGACCCCCGTTTGTATTGACACCCCTTGATCTGGAGGTCGGAAGAGGGTGTGGCATAAATGGGTGTGGTGCCTATCGTGGAATTGGCGATGTCATCTATGATAGATAACCTCGCCAGATCCAGAATTGGCACCATACCCCTTTATGCCACACCCCTTTCCTACCTCCAGACTTGAGCCCCGACCTCGTTCCTCAAGCTTCCCCCCGGCCGCATACACACGTCTTGGAAGCGAGGCGAAGAGGGGAGCTCGAGATGCGAGGGGGACGTCACGGAAGGGATGGTTTGCTACAGTGGAGGCCAGTCCACAATAAACCTTCCACAAGAAGCCCAACCCTGAGACCCCAGGACGCCCATCGATTTTTGGCGTGGGAACGTCACGCCTTCCATCGCAAACTCATCGAAACCCAAGAAAACGTGGAGGCGACCAGGGTGTTTCTTGGCATGGGCCCCCACTGTATGGGTCGGTGAGGCCGCCCCTGAAGTCCTGGTGGGGGTCAATGTAGCTCCAGGCGTCCTTGTTCTTGACCAGAGTCCGGATCAGCTCCGCTGAGGCTGACGCGCGACGCCGCTCGGTGTGTGAGTCCTCCGAGCCTGTCATCCTGAGGATCTGACCGACCTGCTCGAACACTTTGTTGAACACCCCAGCTCGGCCGGGCCAGAAAGTGAACATCTGCGGGTGCCGCGTCGTCTCCGTGATGCCCGTCGCCGCGGCACCCGGGTCTCGGACACTCGTCCTGCGAATGGCATTGATCCACCACCGGTCCCTCGGCACGTCGAGGCGTGTCAGAATGTTGATCAACCGTCTGATTCTTTTGCGATTTTGAACTTGGGTCCCTGACTTGCGAGGGCGTCGAAAATCGTCCCTCCCTGGTTTGCTATCCACCATTCCTTTCGATCTCGAGACGGACCTTAGCACTGCCAGGGACCGCCTCCATACAGCTGCAATATGCCCCAACACCGACCCAATTTGGCTGAACGATAGTCCAAGGTCGCTAAGCCGCTCCCAAGAGATTCCAAGATGCCCCGAGAAGTCCCCCAGAGGCGCTTGACGAAGGAGGCCCGCAGCAAGGCCCTGGGATGCACAAGCAGCAATGAACAGCATACGTTCTTTGCTTTTTGATTCGGCTGCTCTCCGATTGCACATTGCACCAGGAAGGCTTCAGAAGGACAGGAACGGTCCCGAAGACGGACGGTCCGAGAAGCCAACATAACGGCCCAAGATAGGCTGTAAGACTCCCCAGACCCGCCCAGACGGCCCCAACATGATTCTAGCGAGCCACTTCGCGAAAGCTCAGTAGAACCATCGCGCACAAAATGGCCTCAACACCCTGGCCCAGCATGCCCCAGGCAGGGCCCAGAAGAGGCTGGACAGCCGTCCCCGATGCGCCTCGAAATCGTGAAGACGTCTCCGCCACTCCACATACAACCCTGCATGCAAATCATTTCGATGCTGCGCTGGCACCGGGCGGGTATTGCCGCAGCCAACCGGATAAAAGACGACTTCCCAACGCCGGAGCCTCCTGTGACGGCCATCTGGACACCACCCTTTCGGTATGTTGGCTGCATGTAGTCTGGGACGGGATACATCTCCAGGTCAGCAAACTCCCTGTGAATCTTCGCCTCCACATCCTCCAGCACTCTTTCCGCCCTGGCGAGCTCCCACTTGGCCGCCTGTGTCTCGAGGACGCTGGAGGCGTGCTCCAGCCTATCCCGGAGCCTGTGGACGTCTGGAATGTGGCCCGACGATACCCCCAAAGAGAGCTACAAAAGCCTGAGCGCTCCCCCACACTCGCCGAGGAACTCCCTCCTATCAATGTCTCCCGTATGCCCTCCACCGAGCGTTGGCGGTGTCCACGATGCTATGCACAGGGATGGAGGCAACAGGGCTGGAACCCTGGCTTGCCCGACAGATGGGGCAGTGAGGGGAGGGGATGAGAGCCTCTGCCAACTCCTAAGAAGGAGCCCTGGGACACACAAATAAATACACACAATTAAAAGGATCCCTCATATTTTCCAATATTTTCTGGGTTATTGTCTTCCCCCCCACTTCCCATATTTTCCCATATTTTCAGGGGAGTCGACGATCAATTGTGTCTGTGTGTTTTATCCCCTCCTGAGAGGGGGGGGGGACGAGAGCTTCTGCCAACTCCTAGGCTTGCTCAAGCAGGGCCTCTGCTACCCCTGGGAGGGCCCTCGCTCTGGGAGAGGGTCTCCCGTCTTTGGCGGCGGCGCGAGGTGGAGCGAGGAGGCCGCCTTCCAAGAAGGCACGGGCACTTCTCAGAATGCGAGGAGGGGGATTTGTTCAGATCCACTTCCTGGGGAACCGATGTCCTAGGACCCCAGAGGGCGGTGGATATGGTTTTGTGGCCCCTGGGGCCCAAGAGTATTCATGTCTACCGTCTCCGGAAGCACAGAAGATAGATGTTCCAAGCGGTGGATATGGACACATCCCAGCCTCGGACAGAAGCACTCCTTCCTTCTGTTGCCCTCCGAATCCTCCGCGCAAGCCTGGACCGGATCGAATCGTGAATCGTGGAATCGGATCGGCATTAAAACGGATCTGATCGCCAGCGAATCGCCCCGAATCGAGTGGGAATCGGATAGCCGCGCCTGGCCCCAGCTGGGCCAAGCGAAGTCGGCAAATCAAGCCAAATCGAATCGAATCGGAATCGCAGGCCAAGCCCGCAAATTGAATACCGTCGGGGCGTTGACCGAAGGAACCCTAAATAAGGAACGAGGCCCTTTTTTTCCCATATGTTGAACTTCGATGCCAAATGGAAAACCTCAGGAGCACCAAAGGCACACTGTAAAACAATCAGTGAACATCGAGCCCCTCCCCAATGGAAAAGGGTTTCTTCTTCAGCGCCCCGACTGTAGGATCGTAATTATGCGGCCCTGCCTCGCTCCATCCCCATCTGGGAGGGGGGGAGGGGGGACCAGCTCAAGGGGGGGAAGCCTCGAGCTGGAATCGGCGGTCCGTCGCTGGTAGATCGGCGATGGGCCCCCGATAGCGAATCCGCGCGTTCCTGGGTGGGGTGGGCTATCAGGCCTGTGGGCGATTGCAGTCGATGCAGCCCCCCCTGAGCCTAGCTGCCCCTGAACCACCCCTCTGCGCGCCGCATCCCCGAGGGCCCGCCAACCCGCCCCGCCCCCAAAGCCTGCAGACATCCAGGATGGCCCTCCTCTCCGCGGCGCGCAGGGTGTCGGAGGGCCCCGGCGCGCTCGCGGGCTCGTCGGGTGTTGCTGGCAGTGATCCTGGCCGAGGGTGCTCCCAGCTGTCGCGCCATTTCGGTGTCTCTGGGCCTCGTGATTGGGTGCTCTGAAAGCCACCTGCGCCACCCTGGGAAAACTGGGGTCTGATCTTGGGCCAGGGCCACTCCTAGCAGCACCCAAGCTTGCTCAGGAAAGTGTAGGCGAAGGCGCCCAGCGCGAGCGCGGCGTCGTACACCTTCGTTCGGGGCCCCAATCCGTGTGATGACGGACCGCGTGGTGACCTCGAGTCCCGAACGACCTCATCGCGCGGACCGTCATCGCATGGTTTAGGACCTCGGAGGCCCCAATTGCCCGAGGCGTCCTCGGAAATCGACCCGAATCCCAGAACAGGGCGATGACCCCGAATCCCCACTCCCTTTCCAAACATTTAACGTCCTGGCTTAACTCGGGCATATCTCTGGCGGCCGTTCGGGACGCTCTCGGAGAGGCGCAGCAACTGGAACGCATCCCTAGGCAGGATGGCCCCCAGACGCCCACGGAAACGCCAGAAAACCCAGTAGAAGAATGGTCTGCAAGCACCACCGAGGCCTTTCATCCATTATTTGAGCGCCACATGCTGTGCACATGACGCCTCACGCGGTGGCGCGAAGTGGTGCTGCAAAGAAGGAGTGCGCCCAAAACGATCGAAAACCGCGGAGCCACACCGACTCACCACGCGGTGTGCTCACCACCTTCCTTGGCGTTGCAGGGCTATCAGACCCCTATCGGCGACCAATGGGCGATTGGGGGTCGATGCATCCCCCCCTGTCGGCGGCGAGCGAAGGGTGGAAGTGAGAAGGAGAAGGCCTCCTCAGAAGGCGGCCGGGCTTCTCAGAAACCCTCGCGACTTCTGAGAAGTTTTCTGTGCCTTCGGGGAAGGCACAGAAAACTTGTCAGAAGCCTGGGGGTCTTCCGACCCTTCTGAGAGGGCCCGCCACTTCTCGATCACTTCCCCCCTCGCTCGCCGCCGAGACCCACCCCGATCGTGACCCCTGAGCCCTTCGGGGGCCCCCCCCTGGGCACCGCGGCGGCGGCGTTGAGGCACCTCCGCGGCAGCGCGGGCCGCCGCGCGCCGGGGCCTCGCCGAGTGCGGCGGGCGGCCCCGGGCCGCTGGCGGCCAGGCCTGCCGCACGGGGGGGGGCGCCGGCCGCCGTTGGCTCGGCGCGGCGCAGGAGGAGGAGGAGGAGGAGGAGGAGGAGGAGAGGAGGAGGAGGAGGAGGAGGAGGAGGAGGAGGAGGAGGAGGAGAGGAGGAGGAGGAGGTGGAGGAGGAGGAGGAGGAGGAGGAGGGGGGCGACGGCCGCCGTTGGCTCGGCGCGGCGCACCCCGTCGGCGCGGCGCGCCTCGGCCCGCCGCCGGCGCGGCGCGGCCCGCTGTCGCTCGCTCGGCTCGGCCCGCCGTCGCTCGGCGCGGGCGGCTCGGCCCGCAGTCGGCGCGGCTCCTGGACTCTGGAGGGGCCTCCCGGGTGGGGTTTTGGGTGGATGGGGGCAGAGGATCACGCCGCATCGTCCATGGATCACCGGAGCGTCGGCGACGTCGGCGTGAAGAAAATCGGGCTCCACATCGCGCCGCATCGCCGGTGCACCGGCGATGCGGCGCGATCCTCCGACCCCATTTGCTCTGACCCCATCTGGAAGGCCTACACTCAAAACTTGTCATCAAGACGGGCGGTAAGGACGCAAGGCCCTTGTAGGCCGAAGTTGGGATATGTTGGGCAGCGCGCGGCCCAAACCCCTGGGACGCAAAGGTACCCTGGCTGGCGCCGCAGAACGCAGAGGCCAGGACCCAAGGGTACACTAGGAAAGGCGTGTGTCCTCATCATGGTTTTTGACTGTAGAAGCTCGGGCCTCTGGTAGCCGTTTGGGGCGATCCGCCGGGCACCCCTGGGGAAAGCTCCCGACGCGGCGCAGCTGCTGAAGGGCGCCCCGAGGCGAGAGAACCTCCAGGAAGCGGCCGATACGCGCTGACACCAACGGGCACAAACAACCGCCGACTCCGCGCCCGCAAGGCGCGATCACCGCCGGGCCCTCGCGCCGCCCCGTGGGAGGGAGACGACGACGACGACGACGACGACGACGACGACGACGACGACGACGACGACGACGACGACGACGGCCACGCCACTCTGAGCCCTCTTCGCGTGGCCGGGGGGGGGCCTTCCGCCCCCTTGGGCCGTTCAGAATCGATCCCCAGACGGGCCCGAGCCTGATCGAATCGCGAACTCGGATCGGATCGCAAGCGAACCGTCCCGAATCGCGGCGCAGTTGGATCGCCGCGCCCAGCCCTGGCTGGCCCTGGCCGATGATGGCGAATGAAACCGTATCGAATCGGGCTCGCGGCCCCAGCCAGCAAGTAGACTCGCAGCAGCGAGTCGGATCGTTGGGCGGCCCTGGCTTTTCCGCCTCAGTCCGTTCAGCGTCGATGCCCAGATCCGCCCGAAGGTCAATCCTGGCCGGTTTCTCGGGCTGCGTCTGGCCGCGACCACGAGGGCCCCGAGGAGCCCCCCGCCCACCTCTCCCCTTGGGCGAAAGACTGGGAGGAGGAGGAGGAGGAGGAGGAGGAGGAGGAGGAGGAGGAGGACGAAAGGGAGGAGGAGGAGGGGGAGGAGAAAGCGTGTAGAAAATAGACACCCTTCCATGGCCTCCCGGGATCTCCAGATCTCTCCGGAGGTCCCGAGGCCTTTGGAAGCCTCCTGGAAGCCAAAAGGGGGCCAAAAGCATCCACACATATTCAAAGCCGACGACGGAGGCGGTGAGCTTCAGCACGACGGGAAGGGGTCATGGCAAAAGCGGGTTCACCCAAGGCTTCTCCCGAGGCCAGGCTGGGGCTCGGGCTCAAGCTGCAGCTGCGGTTTCGGGCCAGGGCTCCAGCTCGGCCGTGCTGCGGCTTCGTGCTCATGTGGGCTTAATTTTGACATCTTAGGCAGCTTTTTTGCAGTTTGGAGGAGAGGCCCCTGAGACCGCACACTTTACGACTGACGAACATAGCTATCCATATTCATACCCTCGCGGTCTGGACACCGTGTCGCGATTCCAATGATACGAGACCCCAGGAGTACATATTCATACCCCCCCGGTCTGGACGCCGAGGCGCAGGAATAGCACTGCGGGAGCTCCAAAAACAACGAAAAGCATCCATGGGACCCCCTCCCTCCAGAAGTCGAGGGCCCTGGAGGCGCTGGGAGGCCTCCTCCCGAAATCTCCACAAGCCCAAAGCCGAAAACTACGAGAGGCGACGGACACACGAAAGACGACGAACACGACGAACAAGTACAACGAATGAGCATGACCAAGACGACGACGACGGCGGCGACGGCGACGACGAATACTTCGACGGCGCCGGCGCCGGCGCCGACGACAGCGATGGCGGCGGTCGCGGGCGAAGGGCTCACGAGCGGCACACCATGCCCGCATGAATATCCACGTCCACGCCCTCGCGGGCTAGACTCCGGGGCGCGGTCCCGTGGATGCGCAGTCCTATGGCTACGCTCCGCGCGGTGCCCCCCCGTCTCCACGGGGCCGCGGCCAAGGGTCGGGGGCGAGCGAGGGGGGGCAGCGAGGAGAAGGCCTCCTCAAAGGCGGCGGGGCTTCTCAGAAGCCCTCGCGCCTTCTGCGACAGGTGCTGTGCCTTCGGGGAAGGCTTGGAACACTCCTCGGAAGGCCAGGGACCTTCCGAGCCTTCTGGGAAGGCCTTCTCCTCATTCTTCCTCCTCGCTTACCACCCGGGCTCGCCGCCGACAGGGAGCACGGCCCGTGAGGCTGTCAGGGAGTCTGCAGGCACCCCGCTCCCTGTGGGCAACTGCGTGTCTGTACGTAGGTGTTCTGTTGTCGGAGCGCGCGAGGGGCCTGCGCGGCCGCGCCCCCCTCGTGTTTCGCTTGAGAGAGGGGGCTGTGGCCAGAGCGGACACCACCGTTCTCGTGGCCCATGTGCCACCTGCTCGCCCTTGGAGACCTGTCCACGGTGGCGCTAGGCCGCTAGGAAGGCAGGAAGGAAGGAAAGCTAACTGCGGACGTGCCTCGCCCTCGCGCGCAGCGATGCGCCACGCGCGACAATCTCCGCACGCTCGCGCCGCCGCGAAACGCCCCCCTGGAGGAGGGGCGTCGCTCTGGCCCAGACCGCGACGCGCGACTTACTTCGCGCCCCAGCAGGTGACGACGACGACGACGACGACGACGACGACGACGACGACGACGACGACGACGACGACGACGACGACGAGAGCGGCACTGCCACCACTGGCGGGCTACCCACGGCCAGGGGCCCCGAGCTCGAGGCACGGCACGTCTGGGGCGGCGCGCCCCAGGGACAAGGGCGGCGCGGCCCGCGCGGCCGTGGCCACGACTCCGGACGGGCTCCCCGCCCTCGACGACGGGCGGCGGCGGCGGAGGCGCCGACAGGGAGGAGCCGAGGCCTGGGCGCCAGCGCGCGGGGCGGCGCCCGCGCGCCGCCGCCGGCCGCACGAAGCTCCACCCGGCGGGGCGCCGCCGGCGCAGCAGCCGCCAGCGCCGCCGGCGCTGCCGCGGCCGAGGCTCGCGCGGCCACCGCGAGCCCGCCGAGATGGGCCGGGGGCGGGCCGGAGCTGGGCCACCGCCGAGCCGTGGGCGCCGATCTGCGCCCACGGGCGCCGGCCGACGAGTTTCCCCTGGAGGATGGCGCCCTGGTGTGCATAGTCGCGGGCCCCCAGTACCGCCAGCCTCCCCTGGAGCCCCGCGAACAATCCACCGGGGGGCGCCTGGGCCTTTTTTTTCTTCTGTGGTCGATGATCGGGGCAGACAAAAGGGGGCATAGCAGAGGGGGGCTCCTCCTCCTCCTCGTCCTCCTCCTCGTCCTCCTTCTCTTTCTCCTCCTCCACCTCCTCCTCCTCCACCTCCTCCTCCTCCTTCTCCTCCTCACGTAGGTTTCTGCCCTGGGGCGAGGGGCGCATCGCGCCGCATCGCCGATGCATCGCGAAGGCATCGTCGGCGGCGGGTTGGAGAAAACCAGGCTCAAAATCGAGCCGCATCGAACCGATCGAGCGTGGGTCGATTTAAACCGAGAGTTGCGACGATCAGCACTTTCTCCCAATGCTCGAGCTTTCGCACCACAGGGCCGCATGCTTAGAGCTGAAGGAACAAGGCTGCGGTCGCACGATGCGTCATGCAGCCGCACGTTCCTGGGCGGGGTTGGGCTATCGGGCCCCTATCGGCGATCTTGGTGATTTTGGCGGTCGGTGTTTCACCATCTGAGCCTATGACCCCCTCACGTTGCCTCTGACCTTCCACTCCCTGGCTTTCGGGTCACAACTCTCAGCCTCCGGCGGCCGTTCGGGGAGATTCTGGCACCCCCAAAACGCGCTCGACGAAGCGCAGCTTATGGAAACCGTGTCGGCCACGACAACATCCGATAATTTTCGGTGCGTTCCCGTCCGTGTCTTCCTACCCCCCCAACGTCGCCCCTAACTTCCAATTCTCAGCCCTCCAGGTTGTCTATGATACGGGGCGCGGGGGCGCCAAAACTTGCAGACCACGAGTCTACAGAACTGTGCTCTGGACGCGGGGGCGCCTTCCTGACCACAGGAGTCTGCAGCAATAACGGATCACCACCAACCCCATCCCCTACTCCACCCCACAACCTAACCTTGATAACCACTTATCGACTCTCCAGGTGCTATACGTAGCACACAAAATCATTCATTCCGGAGGGGGAACCACGGAACGTTCTCGCTAACACACAATAATAATCTAACCCCCGATTAGGGGGGGAGGGGTTCGTAGCAGCGAATGTTCCGGAATCGGGGACCTTTCAGGGATCCTGCACCCTTCAGGGATAATTATGGACACGCCCAGAAACTTCGGAAATCATCGGGAATCTGAAAGGGCCCACAGGAAACATTGAGTAAACCTTGCGGGAATCTTGAGGAAACCAGAGGAAGCCTCACGAATCCTCCAGGAGTCGGCGGCAGACCTGCAAGAATCCTCAGGACTCCTTCGGGCCCCCCATCGACAATCCTTTGGAATTTGAAAGAATAATTTGGAATAATTCTGGACCTTGGGAAACCCGACTTCTTTCAGAAACCTAATGATGCTTCAGGAATCCTTCATGATTCCTTCACGAATCTTCGAGGACCTTCAAAATCCTTCAGCAACCGGCAGTAATCCGCAGGAATCTTCAGTGCCTTCGAAAACCGATCGTAAATAACATAACAAAGAAGTCACTCTTTGGGTGAAGCATTGAATTCTGAAGACTATTCGTGAATCCCTTGGAGGATCCATGAGAATCCTTAAGAATCCCTCAGGAATCCGAAAAGGACCTTCAATAATCCTTCTAGAACTGGCACGTGTCCTCCGGAACCTTCCAGGGATTATGCTGCGCTCCTCGAGAATATTTAGAAGTCCGCAGCGGGAGACCCCAGGAATCCCCGGTGAGTCTCGCGAGTCCTCCAGAGGTCGATTCTGACGGGCTCAACATGGAATCGTGCATTTTGACACACTACACGTTCCTCATTTCCAGCGCGCGCGTGCGCGCGCGCATGCGCGTGCACGTTACAACAATAAAAAAAAATGTTCATCGTAACATGGCAAACTGCATGGTGGAAACCGAGCATTTCCCTTGTGTTCTGAAAGCTTCCACGTGGAATCATTTACCAAAGCGCAAAACTGTTCCTGATTGCCCGCGCGCGGGCGCGCGCATGCCCGCGCGCCAGCATCGAGAAACTATGCATTGTTCCATGCCGGTGCCCTCCGAAAGCGTGTGAATACATTCGTCTACGTTGAAGCTCTCAGAATGCAACTGGCACTGTGCTGTTTCACCATTCAGCTTTCGAAATAAAAATTTAAAGCTTCATTTGTTCTTGTATTGCGCATGCGAGATCGCGCACGAGCAATTAGAAAAGGCACAGTATCGCAGTACTTTTCTGCGCATTGATGCCCTCAGGATACGAGTACACCAAATGTTTGTCACACTTGCTTCGAAGCTGCTTCTTTGTTCAAAAAAAACGTTCGTAAATTCTGTTCGCATTGCGCCTACGAGTGCGCGAACGCGCGCGCGCAAGCAAACAAGAACGCGCATGACGCCACAGTGCATTATTCACATGGAGGCCCTCTGAATCCTGAGGAGGACCTGCTCTCCACCTGTGGAACTCGTACAACTTTGAAGAAGAATGTGCGCGACGCGATGGCGATAACCACATCCTGAAACAAAAAGACCCGCCCTCCATGAGTGCGAGAGACGCTACGGCGAGAGCCGCATTCCGAAAAGGACCCCCCTTTCCATCCTTGAAACTCCCTTCAACAGTTTAAAACAAAGATGCGCAACGCTAAGGAGAAAACCAAATTCTGAAAAGGGCCCACCCTCCATCTGTGAAGCGGCTGCAATCTGTTAAAACGAATGTGCGTGGCACTGGGGCGAGAGCCATCTCTTAGAAATTCGGGGCCCGGGGGTATCACTTCCAGGGGCTGACGTGGTACGTTTTCGCTGCGTGTTCTCTCAAGTGTGGGGGCGTCGATTGTAACCATCACTGACACTGACACGGCGCCCCCACGTCACGAGGGACGGCCCTACGAGGGGCGGGGCGGTGGCGCCTCGGCGCCGACAAATCCGCGTTTAAGAAGTCTACGCTGAAGCTCTGCTTCAGCATGAGCTTTGGCTCTGCTTGGGAGGGAAGGAGGGGGGTGGACGTGATTACTTGACGAATTATGTACTCGGCACCTCCCCCCCTGACAGGGAGGGAGGGGAGGGGGGGACGTAATCACCTGACGAATTATGTGCCCGGGGGGGTGACAGGAGAGAGGGGGGGGGAGATGGGGGTGGGGGGGACAGGAAAGAGGGTGGTGGAGGGGGGGACAGGAGAAAGGAGGGGGGGGAGGGAAAATGATGAGAGAGGGGGGGGGGGGCAGAAGAGAAGGGGGGGGACAGGAGCGAGAGGGGCGGGAAAGGAGAGGGGGGGGGGAGAGAGGGGAGGGGGGGGAGGAAAAGGGAGGGGGGGAGGGGGGGGGACAGGGAGAGGGGGGGGGAGGGGACAGGAGAGAGGGGGGGGGGGACAGGAGAGAGGGGGGGGAAGAGGGGGAGGGGTGGACAGGCGAGACGGGGGGGGGGGGGACAGGAGAGAAAGTGGAAAAGAGAGGGGGGGGGAGGAGAGAAGGGGGGGGGCAAGAAGAGAGAGGGGGGGCAGGAGAGAGGGGGGGAGGGAGGGGGGGGGGACAGGGAGAGGGGAGGACAGGAGAGGGGGGGGGGGGAGGGGGGGAAAGGAGAGATGGGGACAAGGAAAGAGGGGGGGGGGAACAGGAGAGAGCGGGGGGGGGACAGGAAACAGTGTGGGGGGATAGTGGGGGGGTAGACAGGAGAGAGGGGGGGGGGGGACAGGAGACAGGGAGGGAGGGAAGGGAAATGGAAAAGGGGGGGCGGGGGAACAGGAGAGAGGGAGGGGGACAGGAGAGAGGAGAGAGGGTGAGGGGGGGACCGGGATCATCACCATCTTCATCACTATCACCATCGTCACACCACCATCATCATCATCATCATCACCATCACCATCATCATCATCATCATCATCATCAGCCTCATCATCAGCATCATCATCCGGAGCGCCCCGGATCGGCGGCACTGGCCGCAGGCCAAAACAATATGCACAACAAAACGCAAGCAGGGGAAAAAAAGGAAGCAGGACGGGCCGGCCGGCAGGCTCATTCACCTTGGATATGCTGTTGTCCCTGCGCGTAAGGTTCCTCCATTTCAAGCCGTCAATTGCTATCCAGCGCAATGGTTTGCCAATCCTCTCCAGAAGCCGTGTGAATGAATTTGGCATTGTCGCCGATCCACCTTTTGTTGGGTCGGCGTGGCAGCCTCCTTGCACGCAAATGGGTGGTGGTTGGGTTCCATAGTATCGCCTTTTCGGTTCCATCTGCCTATGTCGTCGTTGATAGTGGACACAAGCAGTCTCCATTGTAGTCGCCGTTGCCGTGTGCACCAGTCGTCATACCCCACTTCGTGGCAGTAGCCTTCAATATGCCTTGTCCCGCGCTGCATCCACTTGATCCAGGGTTCGAGAATGTCCACGGATGGCACGTGAACTGGATGCTGTGCTTGTGCTACCCGTGCTGGCGTGGGTGTCGCTGGTGCCAGATTCGTTGTCTGCAGTGGTACCAATTCCGTCGCAGTGTTGTTCGCCTTCTGCTGCTTCTGGACCACGGTGTCGCGGCGACCCAAACATCATTCGGAGCATGTGCCGTTGCGTCGACCGAACGCGCGACGCCAGCGGTAGTGTCAGTGTCCAAGGGCCGGAGCCACAAAATAATGTCGGAGCAACAGTGCCGTTAAACAGTCGGAGCCGGTCTTTCACAGAATATGAGCGCGTATTTAGTTATTGCTTGAACAGGCCGAACTTTTTCCATGACGCCTTGAGTCTGGCTTCGACCTCTGTCGCAGATCACAAAAAAAACCTGGCGACCCAAATATTTCTGCGTCGCGGAGAAAGGCTGCACCTCGATGTTGTGACCGTCGTTAACCACATTCTGGGGCTGTTTCGCAATTTCCTGGCTCGCATGTTATTGAATAGTTTCGTCCTCCCGGGGTGCATCTCCAGACCAGTGGGTTGTGCAACGCATATTGCGTCCGAGACCATGCTTTTCAACTGTTTAAACGACGTTGCGAGTAAGAAAACGTCGTCCGCAAATCGAACGTCGGTGAAACCATCGTGCTCGTACGCTGCTAATTGTATGCCGTAACGCCGGTCGGACAATTTCGTGCGGAAGTTATTGAGGACGAACTCCGACAGACAGTAGAACAGCAACGAGCTTAGAGGGTCACCTTGTTTTGTTCCCACGTTGATCGTGAAGATCTTGCTGCGCACATCAGTCTCGACGCATGCTGTCTGGTCGGCGTACATGTGGGCGATCCAATTTATCTATGCCTCTGGGATACCATCTGCCCGCACTGCTTTCCATAGCGACTGGTGTGACGCAGTGTCGAACGTTTTTTTGAAAGCCAAATTTGCAGCCCACAATGGAAATTGGAATTCTTGCGACTTCTCTTGGACTACGGCGAACGTCAACAACATGATCGTCTGTATTAAAATGCCGTCGGAAACCCGTCTGAGAAGGGGGCTGCTTTGCATCCAGCATGGGCTCTAATCGATTGAACAGCAAACCAGCAACAATAATGTGTAAATGAATTGTATAATTGAGATAGGACGATAGTTCTGTGGTAACGCGGGCTCGCCGGACTTGAAAATTACGCTGATCTGTGTTTCCATTGCTGCGGTGTGGTGGTGCCGTCGGCGACGATGTCGTTAGTTTCCGTAAAGCCTGCTGGAGGGATTCGCCTCCGTACTTCAACATCTCCGCTGCTATGCCATTGGTGTCCAGAGCCTCTCCATTTTTGATAGTAATTATCAAGGTTATGTAAGCCTCCTGGATGATGCCTCTATGGATGAGGCCAAAAGGTAGCGCCGCCTTGCCAATGCATCGCTGATGCATCGCCGATGCGTCCGCGACGTCGGCAATGCATCGGCGACGATAACGTGGAGGGCATTGGGCTCCACGTCCCGCATCGAGCCGCATCGCCGATGCGTCAGCGATGCGGCGCGATCCTCCGACCCCATCTGCTCGGACCTACGATTCGGAGCACGGCGGGTTGAGACAACGGCAATTCCAAATCGGTCCCCGGGCCCCTGCTGGGGCCCACAGGCACCGGGAGGAGGACGAAGAGTAGGCGGAGGAGTTTCCCACCGAGCTGCGTCGAGGCGTGGCGGCGAGCGGGCCCCTCGAAGACCAACTACCGCTGTCTCAGCTGGCCCACCCTCTCTGAATCCCACCAGCCCTCTGGGCGAAGGTGGTTTAACAAGTTGTGTTTTTACTCTCTGCCAATCTCCCTATTTCCCTGCACAGGGGACCTCCTCCCCTGGGCCTGCGAGGGGGGGGCGCGAGGCGTTCGAGCTCCCAATGTCGCCCAAGATGGCTACAGGAGGGCCTCAGAGAACCCAAGATGGCCACCAACATCGCTCAAGATGACTCAAGATGGCTCAAGATAACCGCCGACGCACATTCAAGAGTCCTCAAGACGGCCCCGAGATGGGTACAAGCGCCTCCCGAGCCCTCCAAGGACCCCCCCGAGTCCAACATGGCTCCAAAACCTGAGAGGAATCCCACCAGCCCTCTGGGCGTAGGTGATCTAGGGCGGCTTCGCTTCCAACCCCATGTGTCCCCTCCGGGGAAGGGTTTATCACTGTTCCCCCCCAGCATCCCCGTCAAACAACAAAACAGAACGCTCTCTGCCTCCGCATTTGGAGCATGCGCGGCCAACCCGATGCGCCCCCCCCCACCATGCCTGTCACAAAACAATGCAAAGAACACTTCGGGCAAAGACTTGAGTCGTGTTCGTCAGGTCCGCGAGCATTCTGCATTGTTTTTGACAGGGACGGCGTGGGTGGCAGCATCTTGCCTGCTGTGCACAGGGCGACCACCCCTGACAAAAAAAATCTGCACCGCGCGGCTAAATCTGGATCATGCGCGGCCACCCCGCGAACACTGTCAAGTGGTTTTCGACAGGGACGGTGGGTGGTGGTGGCGTATGGACTGCTGTGCGCAAGGCCTACCAGACACAACTATGGGCATTGCTTTTCGACAACGATTGTGGGAGCCGGCATGTTTCCCGATGTGCTGTCACGTGCGCAGGCGCACCTGACACACTCTGCACGTGCCCCGAACGTGGCGCACCTGGCGCGGCTGCAGTATGTGGCACACCTGGCGCACGCGGGAGCACGTGGCGCATCTGGCGCACCAGGCGTGCCTGGCACGCTCGGGCCCCAGGGACGCCTGGCGCGCGTTGCGCGCCTGGCACGCGTGGCGCACCTCGCCCCATCGTCGGGCACATCGGTCGGGTTTGGTTCCCAGTAACTGCCCATCCAAAGACGACCGCTGAACATGCCGAGGCTCGGGTGTTACTTATGTGTTGGGAGGGCGGGTGGGAGTGAGCTAGACGGCTTGCTATCTATGGGGTGTCTTGACCCCCCCCTACCCCACCCCCGGACACGGACGGACCGCGGGTAGTTGGAGCGTCCAAGATGGCCCAAGACGGCTCCAAGAGGGTCTCGGAGAACCCCAGTTGACCTCCAAGATGGCTAAAGATAGCCCAAGATGCCCCAAGATGGCTCCCAAGATGCTCCAAGGAGCCCCAAAAGCGCTCCAAGACTGCTCCAAGTGGCCAAAGGGCTCCCCAAGCAGGCCCCGAAGAGGCCAACATCCAGCACTTAAAGAACATCAATGCGTGCGTTCTCGCCTTTTCGCTTCCGATGTGGCCCCAAGAGGGCCCCAAAAAGCCCCAAGAGACCCCCAATACGGACCCAAGAGCGTTCAAGACGCCCCAAGAGGGGTCCATGAGGCGATTTCAAGCACTCTCGATGGGCAGTGCTAATTGCGACCCTCCCCTTCTTTGATCGATGTCATCCAAGATGGCTGCAAGAGCGTCCCAAAGGCTCACAGGAGAGCCCCAAGAGGGCCCCAAGAGGTGCCAAGGAGGCCGCAAGAGGAGCCCGACAGGTCTCCAAGAGGCTCTCAAGAGACCCCCAAGGAGCCAACAGAGGCGCCCAAGACGCTCAGAGGCGCCCCTGGGCCCGCCAAGAGGCCCCCCCAGACGCCCCGAGAGGCCTCCAAAACGCTTCCGAGATACATCCGAGGCGACTTTGAAGAGGCATAGACCTCAAGAGGCTTCTGGCTCTTCTGCCCGCCCTTTTCCTCCTCATCCTCCTTCTCCTCCTCCACCTTCTCCTCCTCATCCTCATCCGCCTATTCCTCCTCTTCCCTCCTTCCTCCTCCCCCTCCCTCACCTCCTCCTCCTCGTCCTTCTCCACGTCCTCCTCCTTCCCCCTCTTCGCCCTCCTCCTCCTCCTCCTCCTCCTCCTCCACCTCTTCCTCCTCCTCCTCCTCCTCCGGGGTATATGGCGGCTTCACCCGCCCTTTGTTGTTCTGCATGCTGCCCCGCTTCCCTGATCACCTGGTAGGGATACTTTTTGGTACGAAGGAAGCGAGTCGGAAGCTGGGCAAGCAGGGGCAGGCTATGCCACCTGCGACCTGGTGGGGATACTTGTTGGTCAACAGGCTCGCGAGGCGGGTCGAAAGCCGTCCGAACTCTAGTCGGGCCGCGACTAGGCAACAGGAAAAGAAAGGCAAACGAAGCGAGCGAGCGGGCAGCCACTCAGAAGGAGAGCCAGAACCTATACTCCCAAACCCGGTGGGGTTGGAGATCCCGGTGGCGACCAGCAAGTAAGCGCAGCCAACCTGGTGGGAACACGTGAAGCGCCAACACTTGATAACTCCTGCGTTATCGCCTCATCGCATCCGATGGGCCTCGGAGGCCCCAGAATGGCCCCAAGATGACCCAAAAGAGCCCCAAGAGGGACCGAAGAGGGCTCCAAGATGACCCCAAGAGCGCTCCGAAACTAGCTCCAGGGGGCCTCAGGACAACACTGAGCCTCGGGGACCAAGATGGCCCCAAGAGGCCTCCCAGACCCCCCCGAAGAGCCCCAAGAGGGCCCCTAGACCCACCAAAAGACCCCCAAGAGTGCTCCGAGTGGCTCCGCGAGGACCCCGAGAGAGACCCAAGATGGCTCCAAGAGGCCTCTTGAAACACCCTTCCAGGGCGGTTGTTGCACTGCATTATTCTACGCTTTCCTGATCCAGCAACTCGCCTGGCGATCTGTTTCTGGATGGGCTGGTGGGGATACTTTTGGGTACGCAGGCGCACGAATGTCGGACGCCGGGCAAGCAGGGGCATCGAGAATTTCGGAAGCCTGGAAACTACCACATATCGGCCCTCCGAGTGGTCTCTGCCCCGCGGCGCGAACGGGCGCCTCCCTGAGATCCGACGTTGCAAAGAATTGCGGCGTCGCGACACATCACGACCGGAGCCCTAAGCCGTATCTTTCCGGGGTATGTTTCAAGCTGGATCGATATGTGATGGTTTTGGGGCCTAAGACTGGACGAGAACGCCCGGTGTGACAAGAGTGCAGCGCCAGGATCCCAGGGTAAGTTGACCCCTGTACCCCCGAGTCACCTTACTCCGCGTGCGAGCCACGATGCGCGACGCCCTCGCGCCGCCGCCCTGGAGAAGGGCGCCTCTCCAACCCAAGCCGTGATGCGCGAAGCGCGATTACACTCGCGCCCTTTCATTCTTTACTTCAGACCGCCACCTGCCTGAGGGGCAACGAGAAGGGGGGACTGGGGGAGATGCCTCGACCTGGAATCGGCGATACATCGCCGATCGATCGGCGATATGCCCTACATAGTGAATCCACACCTCCCTGGGCAGGTTGGGGCTATCGGCGATCAATGGGCGATTGATGGTCGATGCTTGCCCCCCTTTGCCTATCCTCCCCGATGGTTGCCCCTGAGTACCAATTCCCAACCTTCCATATAGAGTGAGCCTCTGACCCGGGTCAACGCGAACTCGGGTCAGCCAGGCGTTGCAGGATCCTGCAACAAATCCTGCCGGCTCCCGCGGGATCCAGCACGCCAGCCCGGCTCAAGGCGCCCCTGGCCCTGCAGGATCCTGCAAGATCCGTCGCCCTGGCTGACCCCCGTTTGCAGTGACCCCCGCCTCAATCGGGAGCGGCCCAGAGGGGGGTGTCCAAGAGGGAGGGGTGCAAATCATGGCTGGCGGCATGTGCGCGGCCCAGCGGGGGGGCCCGGGCCGTAATGAAACAAGAAGGGGCGCGATGAAATCTGGGGACATATCATGGCCCGCGCCATGATATCCACCCCCTCCCTAGTCATCACCCCCCTCTTTGCCGCCCCCGACTCAAGGCTCCCGCCCCCGGCGCGCGCGGGACCACTGTTCGTTGCACCACTGATTGTGCGTGGGGCCGCCGGGGTGACGGGGGGCCCGCCCCTCCAAGCTCCGCCGTGCCCGAAGGCCCTGGGGCCGCGTCGCCAGGGGCGCTGGGCAGTGATGTGGCCTCAGCCCCAGCCAAGCCAGGGCAGACGCGACAGGCCCCCCCTGGGGAGGAGGAGGAGGAGGAGGAGGAGGAGGAGGAGGAGGAGGAGGAGGAGGAGGAGGAGGAGGAGGAGGAGGGGGAGGAGGGGGAGGAGGAGGAGGGGAGGAGGGGGAGGAAGAGGGGGCGGAGGGGGAGGAGGGGGAGAGAGAAAGGAGGGGAAATAATTCCACTGACGTGACCAGCACCCCTTGGGGGGGCACCGAAATGTGCTCCAAGCCCTGGTCCGCCCCGCTGGAGCGCGGCCAGCGGCCGCTCTTGCTGGCTCCCTCGCGCCGCCGCCGCTGGACGCCGCGCGCGCCCAACGCCACGCCGCCGGCGCGCATGGGAACGCATGGCGGCCAGGGGCTTTTGGCGGCGCGCGAAAGGGGGAGAGGAGGATGAGGAAAAAAACGAGGAGGAGGAACAGGAGGAACAGGAGAAGGAGGAGGAGGAGGAGGAGGAGGAGGAGGAGGAGGAGGAGGAGGAGGAAGGAGGGGGAAGGAGGGAGCAGGGAGGGGGGAAGGAGGAGGAGGAGGAGGAGGAGGAGGAGGAGGAGGAGGAGGAGGAGGAGGAGGAGGAGGAGAGAGGAGAGGAGGAGGAAAAGGAGGAGGAGGAGGAGAATGAGGAGGAGAAAGCGGGAGGAGGAGGAGGAGGAGGAGGAAGGAGGAGGAGGAGGTCGAGAAGGAGGAGCAGGAGGAGGAGGAGGAGGAGGAGGAGGAGGAGGAGAGAGGAGGAGGAGGAGGAGGGGGGACGAGGAGGAAGAGGAGGAGGCGGAGGAGGAGGCGGAGGAGGAGAAGGAGGAGGAGGAGGAGGAGTAGGAGCAGTGGGGACCTTTTGGACCTTTTGACCAAGCACAGGGTCGTGCGGGGAACGGGAAGGGGGGGGAAGGGGGAAGAAAGCGGACCCCGAACGGGGGTGCTTAGTGCAGGCGGAGCCCCACCTCACCGCCACACCCCCGCACCTCCCACTGGCCAGCAAGCCCCCCGAGGGAGGGCCGGTTAACCAGCGGTGGCGGACGGCCCACCGTCCCCACCCTCGGGCACAGCAGCACGTGCGTACAACCTCTCCAGGCCGCCGCGTTCACGCGCATCGAGGGCAGCTTGCAAGGGCTTCGGCACCCCCTCTCTTCGGGGGTACTTGCCTCCCTCGATGCGGCTTAAATTCTCTCGGCCTTTGCGGTACAAGCCCTCGAATTTCGCCGCGAGGTGGCGCCCATCGACCGTGGCGTACTTGCCACAGGTGGTGCAGGCACTCATGAGGTAACGCTCCCACCGCTGGACGGTATGGGAGGGGTGCACATCCCTGCCAGCCGCCAAGCCCCCGCCACTCGCCCCCACTCCCTGGACAGGGAGGCCTCGGCACTGGGTCTTGGCGGCTTCGATGAGACGAGACACGGGCACTACTATATCGCACTGACTGCACCTCCAGGCGCCCTCGGCTTGCTCGAAGCGGTGGCTGGAGGTCTGCAGCGCGAGCTGCCTCCTCGAAGGGGGGGCTCTCCGCTGCACAGTGGCCCGCACCCCACTCCATGGGTCAGCCTCCGCGGCCAGGGCCAACGCGCGCCTCGCGCGCGCTCGAACCAGGGTGCCGATCGCATCCCAGTGGTCAGTCTGAGGCTCACCCCCCCCCCACCGACACCGCCCACCCTCTCCCCGCCGCCGCCCCCGCCTCTTCATCGGCCAGGGCGCTGCCCTGAATTAGGTAGGGATCGATCGGATCGCTGAGAAAGGTGGCTTCGTCCATATGGGATGGGATCCATGTCAGGTTCACCTCCGACGACCGAGCCTGGAAGGCCACCCGAATTCGAGACCACAAATCTTGAGTTGCACCATTATTGTGGAACTGCCGTCCCCTCCCCCATGCTTTCATGAGGGGCTCGTGGTCAGTCACAAACAGAAACCGCTCGGGGACATGCTCTAACGCGATGGCAAACGCGAGCAGCTCCGCACGAGGGACCGCTTGACGCTGCCCCCCGACAGGGGTCGAAAAGCCCCACGCCGGCCTCCAGCCCCCTTGGCCGTCAAGCTGCATGGCGATCACCGCGGTGCCACACCTACGTCAACGTGGGTCCGCACTGTGGCCCCCCCCCGATCCGTCTCCGAAAACCACCACACTCCCAAAGTTGGGATGCGGCTCAACCTCAAAAATCGGGAGCGGCCCCAGGGACCGAAGGTTTTCTTCAGGAAAAACCGAGAGATGGGTGTAGCTCGCGGCACTCCTCTAAGCCACAGCACTGGGCAACTCTCCCACTGCACCTGGGCCTGCTGTCTGATACACTCACTCTTCTCGAATTCTTCGAAACCAACATTGCACGGGCACTCCCACACTCGATGGAAGAGAGTCTCTGTGCCCTGCTGGCACCTTGGACACACTGTGGCTACATCATATCCTAGGGCCGCCTGTCTTTCTCGAGTGAACTGTCTACCTGACACAGCCGCACTCTGGAGGCCTATGAGATCATAAGCTTCCTTTGCCAAAAACTTGCGAACTTCGCGACTCGCCAAGAGAACGTCCCCTCCCCCAAGCTCCAACCCCTCACCACCATGATGAGGAGCAGCCTGGGTCCAAAACTGGGACGCAAAATTCTGGACCAGGTCGTCGAGCAATTCGGTGACATCGGCATCCCCCTGCTCGAAACCAGCCTCGCTCGCGCACGGTAGTCTCCAAACCTCGCTCCCGTCCTCAGTTGGACGGCGCCACGAGTCTGGGGAGAACGGGATCCACCCTGCCTCGTAAAGTGTGGCGACCACCGCGCTGACGGGCCCACGCGCCCTATTCCACCGCGTGTTAGCAGGCCAGAGCCGAGGGGTTAGATGTTTCCACGCCGCTCGGATGCGGTCGTGGAGCTCTGGCGAAGACTTCCAAACTAAACAAAACTCGAGGACCAACTGACGGCGCAGCTCCAGACCAGGATCTGGAGGAGCAGTGGGGAGGAGGAAAAGGAGGAGGAGGAATGAAAGGATGAGGCGGTAGAGGGGGAGGAGGAAGAGGAGGAGGAGGAGGAGGAGGAGGAGGAGGAGGAGGAATGGAGGAATGGAGGCGAAGCGGTAACGGGCCGAGCCGAGAATGAACTCCGACAAACCTCAACAATCGAAATGAATTTCGAATTGAGCGCCCTACCGTGCGCGGTATACTAATGCGAGCAGGCCCCAGCGGCGGGAACCCCAAGTGGCCCTCGCTCTACCAAAGATGGCAAACGAGAGTTCGGCGCAAAAACGGCCCCGAGGGGGCCACCGACGAACCCCGAAGGGGTCCAAGGAAAAGAAACAGGGCGACGAAGGGACAGAGCCAACGGGACCAGTCTCGGGGCAACCCCAGCAGTGGACCAACGAGTTGATCACTGCCCCCCCCGCCAAAACTACCCGGGCATTCCGCGGCGCGCAAGTTTGACCAACTCCTCAAAGCTGTACTGACGCGCGGCAGGCCGTTGGTGGGGAAGAGGGGGAGGGGGCATCGAAGGCCGAGGATGAGAGGGGGGGATGGCAGCAGCAGCAGCCTCGGCTCTGCACGATCGCGCCTCAATGCCGTCGCAAACCTGCTCCCTCTCACCGCTCATCAAGCATGGGGTCGAGGAAGACGACGCACCCTCCAGTGCTCCACGCGAGCGATCGTCACCTCGAGCATCCGAGCAGCCACCAGCCATATCATACTGACGGCTTGTATGCACAACTCCATTCAAGACAGTCCCACTTGAGCCAGCGCGCATAAAGCCGCCAGAAGCCGATTTTCAGACTCAGCGTGCTTCAACTCTCAGGTGTCCTCGAACCCGTCTATCGCTATCTGCAGAAAGCACTCTACGTTCGAACGGGGGACGATCCCTGGGCGCCTCTCCTCCGAGCTGGAGCACGCACTCGGAGAAGATGCGCGTAATCTCCACGTCGGCGATCGCGAACACCATCTTGGCCCGGCCGTCCTCGCACGCGTGGCTGATGCGGAAGCCGCGGACAAGGAGGCCCATGTCCGTCATGTTCTGCACCTGGCAGATATTTGCCTTCTGCGTGCCCCATACCCGCTCGCTCGCCATGCCCACTTTCTCGCCTGCTTTCGCGATCTCCTCGCACACGACAAGAAGGATCTGGACGAATGCTGGGACCATCTTCGCGTCTGGCACAGGCTGCTTCGGGTCTCGCCGATTCTCTTCTCGAAACTGGCCGCCTCCGTCGCGCAGGCCCTCCCCGCCTGGAACGCCGCCTTCACCAGCGACGAAGCACTCTCGATCGTGATCGTCTCGAACTCCGCCGCCATGAGCTGCCTAATCTGGAACGCGTTGCCCATCACCGCCTTCACCAGGATGTGCACGATTCATGAAAATCTCGCGGGCCCGTGACCCCCGGGCGCTTCTCGGACGATTTCCAGACGCCCAACCCCGCGGCAACTTCGGAGGATTTGGGGGGATGTTTCGAGGGGTCTCCGACCTCTCTTCGCAAGGGGGCGCGGGGTCATCGCGGCGCCACTCCAACACAGTTTGGTGCAACTTGGAGGCAATATCGCGTGAATTTGTGGACGTGCGGGTCTTTCTTGGTCGCTTCAAGTGCCTAGGGCTCCGGTTCCCAGCACATTCGATCGTGGCGCAGTCGCTCGCAGCGCACATGGACAACAATTTCGACCGCCCAACATCTGGATTGATGGAGAATCGATTGCTTTTCAATCCGGAACTCTCGCCTGAACAGCGCGCCCATGGGGCGATCGCCTTTAACGGGACGCTTCCCAAAATCCAGAAAAAAGGCACGGTCTTCTGGCCGGCTAGCTTGGGGCCGGACATCGACTGCGCATTGCAGCAGCGTTGACGCGCCGTCGTCGTCCTCCACATCCTCTTCCAACGCCCTCCTCCCCCCTCCTTATCCGCCCTTTCCAGTCTCTCAATTCCAGCGCCGATCCGAGAAATCCGCGCGGACCTCCGAGATGTTATGCTTATGTCATTGTTCGTTCCCCTAGCAACGAAAATGCCCAACCCATTGCCCCCCATCGGCCCCTAACTTGAGCAAAGACCGACCGTCCCAGCATTCCTACAGGCCTACCGCGACATGTTCTTAGAACCTAAATGTTCTTGGAGCAGAAACCCGAGATTAAACCCGACCAGACATGTGATAAGAACACTTCGTGCGACGAGAGGTTCTCAGAACATGATTTCGTCACTGCTTGACTAACGCCGTTCCCGAACCGATCCGCCCGGGACCTGCCGGCGAGCGTCGGTCGGCGGGGGGGCAAGCCGCGCGGCCTTCTCGCTGCTGGGGGCCGCGGTCTTCCTATTCGGCCGCGGTCTCCCACCCGGGGCCTCGAGCCTCCGCTTGCTGCCGCCCTCGTCCTCCGACTGCCGGCGGGCGCTCACGGCCCTCGTGGGGTCCTTCGGCAGAGGGGGGGGGGGTCGGCTTCCTCCTCCTCATCCTCCTCCTGCTCATCTCTCCCCCTCTCCTCCTCTTCCTCCTCCTTCTTCTCGTCCTCGTCCTCGTCCTCGTCGTGGTCCTCCTCCTCCTCCTCCTCCTCCTCCTCCTCTCGCTGTCGCTGTAGACCCGAGTCCGCGGCTCCTCCTCTTTCTTCCCATACTCCCTCTCCCGTCCTCCCTGCCATCCTCCCTCCTCCTCTGTTTTATCCCTCTGCAGCCGTGCAGAAGATCCGAGAACCCGAACAGTCCCCAACTATCCTCGACGTACGTAAGACCATGCATCCCCGTCTTCCTCGTATTCTTCTTCAAAAAAGGAGGAGGAAGAGGAGGAGGAGGAGCAGACTCGGGCCGACAGCGAGAGAGCGGGAGGATGAGGAGGAGTAGGAGGAAGAGAGTAGCAACTAGCCCCCATATCTCGGCAAAGGAAGAAGAAGAACCGCGGACTCAGGCCGACAGCGACAAGAGTGGGAGGATGAGGCACCGCGCACTCGGGCCGACAGCGAGAGAGCGGGAGGAGGAGGCAGAAGACGAGGCGAAGTCAGGCTGGCCTCACACAGGTTCCCCGGCTCTTCTGGGGTGACACCGGCACCTCAACCCTGCAGGGAGCAGCGGAGGGCCCTGAGGTGCCGACGGAGGCGGCGGCTGTGGCGCCACGATCGCCGCAGACTGCTCTGGGGTCCTGCCGGGGCCAGCCCGGACTTTGCCTCTGGAAGCTGCTTGTGCGCCACGGGCGCGTCCCGAAAGTTCGAGGAGGGAGGAGAAGAGAGGGGGAGAAGGGGGAGGAGCGAGGGAAAGGAGAGGGAGGAGGAGAGAGGAGAAGGACGAGGAGGATAGGAGGAGAGCCCGAGAATAGCGGAAGAGCGGGGTGTCCACTGGACTGAGCAGGCGAAAGCGGCGAGCGCATACGAAGAGAGCGCAGTGCCGCCAAAGGGGGTTCGAAGATCATGGCCCGGCACGGCTCAGAGGGGGCCAAGGGAGTATTGAAAAACGAAAGGGGGCCAAGACATGAGGGGAGATATCATGGCCCCGGCCATGACATGCCCCACCCACCCAATCATCATCCCCCTCTTGTCCACCCCCGACCGCAGCCAGTTCTGTTGACTTCTGCCGGCCTCACGGTGGCTCGATGCCTCGGATCTCGCCTCGCACCTCGAGCGTAACCAGCACCGGAGGATGCTTGCTCTGGCCAGCTGCGGCCCGCCGACGCGGAAGCCTGCGCACGGACCCGAGCCCCTGCCACTGCAGTAGCGCAGAGATCATCCATGTCGCGCCGTCGTGGGAACCCATCAATGTGTTAGTGCTGACGAACTACCAGGTATCCGGACAAACCAACCAAGGAACACGTTGACGGCTACCAGCGGTGGCGTGCCACTGACACTCGTTCTGCCTGCCCGGGTCATGAGAAGGAACACCAGACAAGACAATATGAATCGAGCCCACTACGTCGTCAGCTGCGCAACACATGCCTACGATTAACATCGTAGCGTGCTGGCATCATCCTAGCTCAAGGCATATCGGGAAGCGTCCCTTCTCTCTCAGGTGCGCAAGCACCACCATGCGCCCTGGCACTGCAGGCACCCGATTCACGAGCTTGGTAACCCTGGGGCAGACTTGCACTTGTACATGTAATCATGTTGGAGTTCCGTTGCCGTACCGCTGCAGCAGAGGAGCGCGCGAAAACGTGACACGCAGACCCCCCAGCGCTCTACTACGCCATGAGAAGGGAAGAGGAAGAGGAGCAGCAGCAGGCAGGAGGAGGAAGAGAAGGGTGAGCAGTGAGGAGAAAACAACTGCGTAAACATATTTGGAGTGCCGAAACGGTGCGGCGACACACCGTGCGGTGACCTCGAAATCCCCAAAGACCTCACCGCACGGTCCGTCACCGCACGGTTTTGGGACCCTGGAGGCCCCTGTCGCCCGAGACGTCCTCGGAGAACGACCCGAGTCCCAAAACCGTGCGGTGACTCCGAATCCCCACCGACTTACCAAGGGGTGTGGTCACCACCCCGTTGGGGGGCCCCCGAACATACGCAAACTCTTGGAGGTCCGCCCGGATTTCTTGGATCGGAACTGGGCCCCTCCTTGCGCGCGGAAGGGCGGCGCCAGAGGCGCCGCTAGGGGGGCCCAAGCGCCGGTCCGAGAAATCCACGCAGAGTGCTGAAAATGGATGTTTATACAACTCTGCCTTACTCATGATGAACAGCAGGAGGGGGCAGGGAGCAGGAGGGGTGGAGACAAGGAGGCGGAGCAGGATCAGGGGGAAGGTTGGAGACGTTGGGATTGGCACCAACACCAACAAAGGGGGATGCCTCAACCGGTGTAAGGTGGTCCTAGATGTTGGTGCTGGTGGTAATCCTTCGGCCGCCTAAGGAGCCCGTGTATTTCCACCATCGCCGAGATAGGGATCATTCTCCCTCGGTGGAGGCAACCCCCGATATTGGTGCTGGTGCCAACCTGTAGGCCCCAGGGGGGAGGGGACGAGAGCGACGCGGATCGCGCAGCAGGCATGGGGAGGACGATGAGCAGCAGGAGGAGCATGGAGGTGCAGGGGTGAAGAGAAGGCTCTCCCTGTGTAAGCTGCTCGATCCTCGATCCCCCTCCTCCTCCTCCTGCGCTGCAGCCTGATGCGCAACAGAAGTTGACTGCCGCACCTCTTCGAGGGACAGGCCCGGCGAGGCGGGCCCCCCCCGACACTCGCCGTCGCTCGGACGCCCATCCCCCGTGCTGCTCTCCGTTTCGTGTGTGTGTGTGTGTGTTTGTGCTCGATGACCTAGGGCGTTCCTCGATAATCCTTGCCGGGAACACATAGTTGCACACGTCCTGGGGGGGGGGAAGGACGGGGATCGGGCGGGCAGGCCGCTCTCTCTGATCCCCCCTCCCCGTCGATGCCAGAAGAATAGACCCAGCCGAGGGGGTGTGGCAGCGCCACATCCTCCTCTTGCAGAGTTACCTCCGCCCTCGATGAAGAGGCGGGGCCCGCCTCACCTCACGCCAGCCTGTAATCACGAAGCCTCCTCCTCCTCCTCCTCCTCCTCCTCCTCCACTCCTGCTCCCCCAGACCCCCGACGTCATGATTGTTTCATGACGTCGACCCCAAAGGCTTCGACCTATTCCCCAGGACCAGTTTCTCATCCTGAGCCGTTTTTTTGACGGTCCCGAGGCCCGGCAAGGGCCCCGGAGGCCAAAAATGGCGAATAACCTCCCGTCATGATTTTGTCATTGCTTGAGGGGGTCTGGGCCCCGACCCTCGAGGAAGAGGGGGGGCAGGCCCCCCCGCCGAATCCCCGCCTGCAGCGGGCAGGCCCACGTTGACGTGGCGAGGCGCGGCGCCTGCAGCGTGACGCGGGGGGCCACCTGCGGCGCGCCGCGAGCGCGGGCGGCTCCGACGAGGCGACGAGGGGAGAGAGATCTCCGCCGGGGGAGGGTCGACCCACCAATCCGGGCCGACTGTAGCCGTCACCCCCCTCCCTGGCCGCCCCCGACTCCGACGAGAACACGACCTTCTCAGCCGGCGGCTCTTCCTTGATCTCGGCCCCTGGGGCCCGCGATCGGGCCCCGGCCCCCGTGCCATCGATCACGGACGCAGGGCGACCCCCCCCCCCGCCCTTACGTCGGGCCTGTCCCCCTACGGGGGGATTCTGTGCGAAAGCTCAAAAGTAGTTTTCAAGGAACCAAAAAGCACCCACACAGATGGTCAACATCGTCCCCAGACTACTGTGTGACAATGTTGGAATACTCCTCCTGTGGAGGGACAGGCCCGACTCCACCCCACCCCAGGGTATGGGGTGGGGAGCTCTGGGGCCGCGGACCGCACAGACACATCGACGTACAGTCGGGGCGTTGACCCAAGGCACCCCACGTCAGGAACGAGGCCCCTTTCTTCCAATCAGTTAAGCTTCGATTTCCCACCGACAACTGAAGGAAAACCTTCGGCAAGCTGTGAAACAGCTGAGGAACACCGGGCCCCTCCCCAACGAGAAGGCCTCCTTCTTCAGCGCCCCGACTGTGTGTCAGGGTGCCCAAGTCCACGGCCTGGCGGTCTGAATTCCGGGGCGCGATCCCGTGGATTCGCGGTCGCAAGGACACGCTCCGCGTGGTGCAAGAGAGCCCAGAATCGAATCGATCGGTCGGATCGGCGATCGAAATGACTCGGATCGGCGGAAGTCGGCAGCCAAGTCGGGAGGAGTCGAATCGGCTGATATCGGAAGAGTAGTACGGCCTCATTGAGAAATCGGAGCCCACACATTGGAATCCGAAGCCGAATCGAATCGGATTCGGAAGCCATCGAGGCCGAATCGAATCGGAGGAACCGAAGCGAGCCCTGGCGGGGGCATCCGCGGACAAGCGCCCCGCGTGCACGGGCCCGCGAGGCCGCGGATGCGGAGGTGCGCTTCCAGCCACGATCCCAGACGCGGCGACGAGGGGAGCGAGAGAGAAATAGAGAGGTGGACACGACGCGGTGGCTTGCGCGGGCCGCCGCCGCGGCACACCCTCGCGGAGACGGGGGCGCCCACCCGCACGACCCCGCGCGGGCAGCTCGCGCGCGGACTCGTCCGCGCCCGTCGTCGGCCCCGCTCCTGGATCGCACCGCATCGCCGGTACCTTCTCGGGCGCCCAACGGGGGGGGGTCAAAAGAGAGGTTCGCAAATCATGGCCCGAGGCACGCGCGCGGCCCACAGGGGGGCGCCAAGAGCCGTGTTGAAAGAAAGAGAGGGGAGTCATGAAATCCAAGCAGACATCACGGACCCGGCCATACACCCCCGCCTAGTCATCACCCCACTCCTACAGTGGGAGCTCGACCACAAGAAACCTTCCACACGAAACCCAACCCTGAGACCCCAGGACGTCCATTGGTTCATCGTTGTGGGAACGTCACGCTTTCCATCGCAAAACCATCGAAGCCCAAGACACCCAGGGCAACCTGGAGGCAAGCATGGCGCTTCTTGGTATGGGTTTCCACTCTGCCAGCCCCCGAAGATCGCACCGCATCGCCGATACACCGGCGATGCCGGGACGGAGAAATTCGGGGCCTCCTCCTCCTCCTCCTCCTCCTCCTCCTCCTCCTCCTCCTCCTCCCCTGCATCGAGAATGCATCCACAGACCTCCAGCGTCGCGTCTGCCTCGGTGCGCGACCCCCACGGCCTCCTCCCCTCCCCCGTGCTCTGCGAGTCGCGTGGGGCCCGAAACGGGCCTCCAACGAGCCCCGAGGCTGAGGACAGAAGCCAGAGTCAGTCAGAAGCCTTGCACCAGACGGTGCGCCAGCAGAGATGGGAAAAGTGCACTACATGTACCACAATCGCACGGCCGACGCCCAAGCTCGCGCTGCACCGCCCTCTGGGCAGAAATAATCCGCAAGGCGAGCGGCGAAGCCGGCCACACGCAGAAAATTGTCCATCACCATGCTGCCCCAATTCTGCCAGGGCCGGCCTCTCCTTCCAAGGTCCCGATGGCGATCGTATGCCAATGCTGCGAAAGAACACTAGTGGGGAACAAAAAAAAACGCGATGTCGGAGGTCTGCTTTCCCCGATCCCGTCTGCTCCAGCCCCAGCCTGGGCGACCCCCCCGACGGAGTCCCAAGGGGAGGATGTTGCTGCCCATCGCCCCCATGAAGTGGCGATGATAGTTGTAAGCGAACCCACTAGGGATAGAGAACTGCACCAAGCGAAGCACACGTCATGGAAATGAAGGAAGAGGAGCAGCAGGGAGTAGCAGCAGCAAGGAAGAGGTCTCGTCATCGTCCTTAATCCCAGGAGAAAGAATGACGACGGCGACACCTCGCATAGGGAGGATCAGCGGACAAAGAACGGGTCTGAAATGTTCCCCTCCGCCGCAGCGGTGAACATCGAATCGATGAGTCGGATCGGGTCGGGACGGGCGTCGAATCGGGCAACATGGGCACGGAATAGGAATCATATCGAATGGGCCGCGCCAAGACGCACAACAACGCCATGCGAGCACCAGCCCGCATCGGATCGTCGGAAAATCGGAACCGAAACAGATCTGGTTGGATCGGATCGGTACGGTCTAAGAGGGACCTGCTTCCTGGGTGGGCGGGGCGCTTGCCCGACGCGGGGCGAACCGCGTCGGGATCTGCCCCGTGCCGAGGGAACTCTTCGGTATCGACTGCTCGGCAGAAACCTTACTGAAGCCCCAGGCACTGCGGAAACTTGACGTGTTGCGACATTCATTCCACGGAATTGTGTTCCTCCTCCTCCTCCTCCGCATCCTCCTCCTCCTTGCCAAAACTTTCTGGACAACTGACCGGCCCCTGAACCACCTTGAGCCCATGGGGGTGGGGAGGGGCAGGCCCACGTCTCGCCCGTGGGGGCGCGCTACACAGGCTGCAGGTTCGCGTGGTATTCGCTGGAGCTTGGCACGGGCACTGTTCGACTGGGGCACCGCACGCGACATCTTACACGTATAGCCCTTGTGGAGCCAGAGCTTCAAGATGGATCGGCTGCCTGCGTGAGGCCATCTCGGACCAATGACATCATCCAGACTCTCCCTCTACAATTTCCCCCCACTGCTTTCCCGCCTCCCTCGATACAAGCTGGGCCTTCAACTTTGTGAACATATCGTTTACCATGCTCCTGGTCTGTTCCGTCTCATCCGTTTCCTCCTCCTGCTCCTTCTCCTCCTTCCCCTCCTCCTCTTCCTCTTCCTCGTCCTCCTCCTCGTCCTCCTCATCCTCCCCCGTGCTCCGCTATCGCATCTTGTTGTCTGCCTCCCCTTCAGTAGGGGCGAAATGCCTTCAGCTTGGTGAAAATATCCTGCAGCACGCCCCTGGCCTGAGTCGAAGAGCGCCGCCGCGGCGGGCAGAAGTTGCCGGTTGCCGTCGTCATCGTCATCGTCGAGGATCCAGCTTCGAGGACCAAGGGACAATGTTGGCCATGCTTCCCCTTCGGTCTCAGGAGGGGGGGGGGCCGGAGACCGCCTGTAGAGCCGACACGACGCTAGCTTTGGAGTCTGCCACCCGCCTCGCGCTCCACCTCAATTCTCGGGCCTCTGCATTCTGTGATGCGTGGCCCCCCCTCCCCCCACCCAGACAGGGGCCCGGCCCGCCTCGCCCCGTTGGCGCAAGCGCCAGGGGTCTCAGCACACAGTGGCTGTCCGACGCGGGGGGGGGTCGACTCGCGGTTGTGAGCGTGGAGGGCGTCCCCGAGGCGCCTACTACGAGAGTCTGAACAACCTCCTGCATCGAAGCCGTGGTGGCCACGGGTGCAGGGAAACCTTCTCGCCATCTTCGAGAATAGGCATTGCCATGACCGCGACGACGAGTAGGGGGCGCCTCAGGATCTTGCATGATCTTGCCTCCCGTTTCCTCTCATTTCTTAGGCATGCTGCTAGGCGGGTTCCCACCCGCAGCGTCAGACCGCCCGCGCACGCGCGGGCAGACAGACGGCAGCCTCTCGAGCACGCCGTCTCGGGGCGCCGCAACGAGGCGCTGAGGCGGCATCGGCGGGATGGTGGGTGAGCCCCGAGCCCCGTTCCTCCATCATCATCCCCCTTCTCTCTTCCCTCGGCCACCCTCCGCCCCACGCGGCCGTGTTTGCAGAGACCCGTGTACAGCACGAAGGAAAACACCACGCGACATACAAGGCCCCTACGCGCTAACGATGACGGGTCGATGCGTAGCTCGCTGTATCCCATGATGGCCTACGCACTGCGCTTACAATCGACACGCATTGTAAGCATGCACGATGAGGCTGCAAGGGCCTTGGAAGGCCATGTCGGCACTTTCGAGCGGGGCGCGACCAACGAAAGTGACCAAGGATGAGCAGAAGGGGCAAAGATGCAAGGGCAACCTTGGAACATCCTACCAGCCCGTTGGACCAAGGTGGTCGAGCGAGTTGCCCATGTCCTGCGCCAAAGCCCTCTTCCCTTCGGGGAGGTACCCCATCCCCTCTGAGGGGAATTTGGGGCGGGCCGAAAAGTGGCAAGATGGCTCCAAGAGGGCCTCCGATGCTCCAAGATGGCCTTCACGGCGGCTCGACATAGCGCCTTTTCGCTTCCGATGCGCTTTTGAGGCCTCAAGATGGCCCAACGGTGCCCCAAGCGAGCCCCAAGACGGGCCCAACAGGCCCCCCCAGACGGCCCCAAGAGCAACCAAGATCGCCTTAAGAGCACCCCAAGAGTCGATGTTGAAGGGCAAGGCGCATGGGACCCCTCCCCCCCTGCTTTGCCCGACGCCCTCCACGATGGCCTCAAAAAGTCCTCCAGGGCTCCCAGGAGTGCCATTAGAGGGACCCAAGACGGCCAAAAGACCGCCCAAGCAAGAGCGCCCAAAGAGCGTCCCACGACGGCCCCAAGCGGCGATGCGCCTCCTCCTCCCCCTCGTACTTCTCCTCCTCCTCCTCCTCCTCTTGCCCCCTGTGGGCCCCAGGGACGGCCCGAAGAGTCCCTCAATGGCCAGCCCCCTTGCTTCCAGAGACCTCTCTGTTATACTGGTTGCCCGCTTCGTTTCACTATACGTCTCTTCGTTCCTTCTTCCAATCAACTCTCATGGGCAACGTTTCTAAATAGGCTGGCGGGGCATTTTTTTTTGATTGGCGGCTCCAAGGACAACTCCAGAGAGCGGGACGGCATCGGCTGGGGCACAGGGCGAGATGATTAGCTGCAGCGACACATAGGCCGCGGCAGCGGGTGCACGTGCCAGGGACAAAATGACCCTCATTATTACGCAGGCGACCCGGAATCGGGGAACGCAGGCACCAAAGAAAACGGACGGAAGGAGCAGTCGCACAAGTGGCGCCAGCTCTGACCGTGCCGAACAGCGCGCAAAGGCGTGGATCACGCTGCGTTGTGGCGGCACGGAGGGGCCGGGGTGGCCGCGCCGTCCAGGACGAAGAAGGGGGCCAAGGAACAGGAGAGGCACGGCGGGCGCGCGGGCACGCGGCGGCAGGAAAAGGGGGGAACAGGTGGAGGCCTCACTCACATAGACTCATAGGATGCACTTGGGAATGAGCGACCGTCCTATTCAAGGAACCGGCGGCCCTGTCTTCTGAGTCCACGGCCTGCAAATTGCCTGACAGTGAAAGTCGGGGGGATACAGCTGCAAGCACCGGTCGAGTCCCCTGGGCCACCCTGCGGGAGGGCCGCGATGAACTAACTGCCAATGGATAAACCACTCGTGCAGTAGATAGAACTCGAAGGCGACGCCCGTCGTGGGAAGCGAATCGTCGACGTCGTCGGCGCACAACGCGGGCAACTTATCCGTCTCAGGGGACGGGGGCACAAAGTCGCGAGCGTCAACCGAGGTAACAGGGGCGGACCTGCCGGGGGATCCTCGGTGAGCTGCCAAATGATGAAACACTTGTCAGGAATACGCTCACCCCAGGTCCGGTCTCAGGTGGTGCCGAAGCGGGGAGGCGTGCAGGTCTGCACCTTGCCGTAGCCCAGCACCTGGAACGCCGCGAACCAAACCATGTCCTCGCGGGCGATCCGCGCCCCGTCGCGGGGGCTGGAGGATCCCGTTCCTGCGGAGTCAGAGTGTCGCTGACCATCGCTGTCCAGATCACTCCTTGGCAGCCACTGCCGTCAGTATGCTCCTCGGGGCCCTGCCCGTGAGCCTTCAAGATGCCCATTGATGTCCAAGTCGTTCCACGGCATCAGACTCGGTAAGGGGGCGCAGCCAAGGGCCGCAGTAACAGGTGGATCTGGATGGGTAGGGGGAGTCCAAGCGGCACTGAGCGCCGCATCAGCACAGAAGGAGGAGGAGAAGGAGGGGAGACGCAGCCGAGAGCCGCACAAACCGGTGAATTGGAGGAGGAGAAGGAAGAGGCAGCACCAATGTCGATGCTGTGTGGTTGGAGTCACCTCTGTGATCCCTCCACCGCTCCCTGTGGAGGGTCTTCAGTGACCGCGGGGGGAACAACACGCGAGTCCTCTGGTGGGGGACTGCCCTGTCACTTTCCAAGAGCAGCACAGCCTGGATAATGTACGCGTCGGAGTCACCTCTGTGATCCCTCCACCGCACCCTGTGGAGGGTCTTCAGTGACCGCAGGGGGGGGAACGTCAGTCCAGTGACGGAGTCACCTCTGTGATCCCTCCACCGCTCCCTGTGGAGGGTCTTCAGTGCCCGCGGGGGGGGAACAACACGCAAGTACACTGGCGGCGGACAGTGCTCCTGGACCTCCACTCCACAGGCCTCTGCCTTCCTGGTTGTTGCTCACACGCCCCAGTCAATCAAAGAAACCACGCACAGATAATGCTGCAAAGCGAGCCGAAGCGGCGGCCCCAGCGACGCGCAAAGGGGGGCGATCGGGCAGCGCGTACAGCACCGGGGGGCGGGGGGCCAGGAGAAGCTCGGGACGCAGACGTCCGGGGATCTGGCACCGAGCACTGGCCGCGCGAGCGACCGCAGCCGACGTCACCGCACACGAGCCCCTGCGACACGCAGCCTGGGGTGCATGTCGGGGTCGGGTTCGGCGTCGCCGTCGGCTCCGTCGTCGGCGCAGCGTCGCAGTCGACGCCGGGTCAGGCGTCGCAATCGGCTCCGACGTCGGCTCTGGCGTCGCAGTCGGAGTCGGATTAGGCGTCGCTCAGTCGCAAAACCACAACTGCCACACTGACCGTGCAGTACCCCGGCGACGCGCGCTGGCCGCACGAGTCACCGCAGCCGTCGTCTCCGAGGCGAGCCCCTGCGACACGCAGACTGAGCCTGTCGGAGACGGACGGGGCGTCGCCGTCGGCACCGTCGTCGGCGCTGGCGCCCCAGTCGAAGCCGGATCAGGCGTCGCAGACGGCTCCGTCGTCGACGTTGGCGTCGCAGGAGGGGGAGATAAGGCGCCGCCGTCGGCACCGTCGCCGGCGTGCGGCCGCAGCGGGGGCCGGCTCAGGCAATGCATGCTGCGCTGACCCAGGGGGGAGGGGGGAGGAAGGGAGGCGCAGCCGAGAGCCGCGCAAACTGGTGAATTGGAGGAGGAGAATGAGGCGGCCCACAGTGACGGTGCTGACCGGACTGGGTCTCATCTGTTGGATCCTTCCACCGCTCCCTGCGGAGGATCTTCAATCACCGCGGGGGGGGGCCTGCTCGCCTGTCCCCCGGCGGGGGGTCTGCGCTGCAGCCTTCCCTGGGTTCCGCGCGCCTTTCTCCAGGCGCATCCCCCACCGCCGTCTCACACCCTCACAGCGTGTTTCCTCCGATGGAAGAGCACGGCACGTCCGGCGACAGCCCGACAGAACCCAGAGGGAGGATGTAAGAGAAACCCAATCGCGCTGATGAGTACGGTGTACAACTCGTAGTCAACAGAGAAGGTGGATCTCAGAGAAGAAGATCAATCTGTCCACGGTATAGCCACACGCGCAGCGCGCAGACAGAGGAGAAGAAGAACTGATGCCGACGGTAAAGCCACACACGCAGCACGTAGACAACAGCCAAGATGAAGAGGTAGAAGTTCAGAACGAGACAGAAGTCGGGGCTACTGGGGGCGACGGCCCACCATCGTGTTTTGCGCTCCCTGGGGGCCTGGTGGTTCGGGTGGCCCTTCGCCGCGTGGTGATCCCTGTTCACTCCGCCGCTCCGACCCCGATTCAGCTGCCACGGCCGAGTCCAGTCGACGTCGAGGTCCAGCGCGTCGCTACGGACCCGTGCGTCGCACTTGTGGTTGCGGAAGGACTCCAGGAAGCGGTGGCAAGTTTGCGGGTCGTGCCGAAGCGGGTCGAGCGCGCCCTTGCTGCCGGGCACGCGCCGCTGCTTGGCGAAGGCGCGCCAGGTGCCCGTGAACATCGGCCCCAATGTGACTTGGAGTCGGCGCATCGTCTCGCCGGGTGTCTCCCCGGGGAGACCCCACTGGATGTTGTTGATTCCTGTTTTGTACAGTTGATGTCCAGCGTCGGGGTCTTTGGGCTCTGGCCGTTGACGCGGGTCGGGCCTCTGGTGCCGCCGAGTATCCTGGTCGCAAGCCTCCGCCGCACGGGCCTCGTTGTCCTGGCTGGGGGGGTCGAGATCTGCTCGCGACAGCTCCGGCTGCCCGACTGGCGGGGTTTGGCGGGGAGGGCAGGCCGCGCGGTTGGCCGCCAGGCTGGGGTCGGGTCGCGTCGGGCGGCCGGGGCAGACGCAGCCTTGTGGCACGTGGGGGGGGGGCCCTTTTCGCTGGCGTTCGCCCCTGGGCCTGCGTCCGCCGTCGCTCCCAAGTGCGCCCTCTTTGGGCAGCGCAGGACTCACTCCGGCCTCTGGGGCGCCACTGGCTGTGCCGGGGGGGCGCCTGGGGTTCGCCGTCCATAAGAAGCTCGCTGACGGGGGGGGGGGGGCGAATAAGCGCGAAGAGGTTTCTCTCGACGAGCCAGCGGACGGCTTCGCTGTCCTGAGTCTGGGCGGTTGCTACCTGGCCCCCCAGCAGGGTGCGTGGCTCTCCCAGAGGACTGCTGACGGACTGATTGTCCTGAGGGGGGTACTCCGCGGCTTCCGCGGCCTCCGCGGATTCCGCGGTGACTTCCCGCTCCTTCCCTCTGTCCTGCTGGTGCAGCTGAAGGGGGGTGTCGTTAGTGTGAGCTGTGCGCTGGTCACCGCAGGCTGCCTCGTCTCGGTTCCCCGCTGGGACGTCATCTTCTGACCGCGATGCGGGGGGTGGTATCGTGACCTCTGCCTCCGCCACTTCTCGATTCCCCTCTGGGACGTCATCGTCTGTCGACGAAACGGGGGGTGGCACGTTGCCGCTGCTGCCGCTGCTATGTTCCGATATGTCACTGTGCGTGGCAGGATCCTCAGGATGGTCGTCTGTCGTCGTCACGGGGCGTTGAAATTGTCCGTGCTCAGGGCGGCCGTCGGGGGCTGGGCTGGGGCTCGAGACGCCGCGATTTCCATCTGGCCTAACGGGCCCCATTTCACTTCTGGGATGCGATAATATCGAAACCGCGCTCCCTCCTGGCGTAACGTGCCCCATTTCAGTCATGGCAGGATCCTCTGGAAGGTCGTCAGTCGTCCTGGTCACCAGGGCTGGAGCCGCCTCGAAATTCTGGGTTCCTGGCCCCGTGACGGGGGGAGTAAAGGGAGGAGGAGGGCCGCCCTCCAAATCCTGGAAGAGCAGAGCATGCCGATGACCGCAGTAAATGCCAGACGACAGTAGGCAGTCCTGGCCGCCAACTGCGACCGCCTGGCCGCGGCGACGCTGGCCGTCAGCGTCTTCCAGTCGAAGTCGCCCGCCGAGACATCGGTGCCAGCAGACTGGTCCTGGAACAGCTCGCGAAGCGTACAGTAGGCCACGATGTGCCCCAAGCCTGCCGCGGGGACTTCGGAGATGGCGCTGAGGTTCGCCATCATGGCCAGGCGGCCGCTCGCGATCTCGGCATTCAACCTGCGTTGCCTGACCGTGGCGTCGGTGATGTAGAGACCGATAGGCCTTCATCCGAGCTCGTCAGGCTTCCTGTCAGGGTCCGAGTTGTACCCGAACGGGCCCGATTCGCAGTAGAGGCGGCGCGCCGCGATCTGCAGCCATCCGGGTCCTGGCACCTTGGAGAGGGCAGCCAGCCCGTTCGGGATGTCCTCGAACTTCACCTCAAGAGACGGGGCAGGAGACTTGCCAGCAACCTCTGGCGTGATGTACCCCTTCGTGGCGAGCATGCTCACGCGCCCATCCTTGCTCTCTGTCTCGCGGCGCCTCTTGAGGGCCGCGGCGTCACCGACCTTCGTGAAGCCTGCGGGGTCCCAGAAGCCCACTGGCGCCTGCACGCACAGCACGCACTCGAAGGCGCGCAGCGGGGAGTCCGTGTACAGCGCCCAGTCGCCCCACACGCTGCCCGAGAGGCCGTGCTGGTAGGACATCCCGATGATCGCCATTATCGCCAGCCTTCCGTTCGCGGTCTCGGCGTTCAACTTGCGGGACTTGGTCTCGCCGGCCGGCAGGGTGCTGCCGTTGGGCACGCCCAGGACGCCGCCTTGCACGTAGTCGCCGAGAGCCCACGAGGGGTCGTTCCGAAGCCCACCAGCGCCTGCACGCACAGCACGCTCTCGAAGGCGCGCAGCGGGGAGTCCGTGTACAGCGCCCAGTTGCCCCAGGCGCTGCTCGTGATGCCGCCCTGGAAGAACATCCCGCTGATCGCCATCCTGGCCGGGCAGCCGTTCGCGATCTCGGCATTCAGACTCGAACTTCACCCCGAGAGACGGGGGGACCTCGCCAGGAAACTTGTCAGCGGCCTCGGGCGTGATGTAGCCCATCGTGGCGAGCATGCTCACGCGCCCATGCTGGATCTCGGCGGCGGCGGCGGCGGCGGCAGCGGCGGGCGCCGCGGCGGGGTCCGGCGGTACCCGCGGCCGCTGCCAGCCAGCCGCCGCCCCCGGCGACACGATCAGCGGCCGCCGCCAGCGGCCCGCTGGCGGCGGCGACGGCGGCGGCGGCAGCCGCGTCGGCCGCGGCGGGCGCACTGGCGGCCGCGGCGGCGCCCGCGGCCGCGGCGGCCCCAGCGGCGGCCGCCGCGCCCGCGGCGGCCGCGGCCGCCGCGGCCGGCCCCAGCGCAGCAGCACGCGCCACAGCGCCGGCGGCCGCGGCGGCCTCGCCGCGGCAGGCCGCCGCGACGGCCGCGGCGGCCGCGGCGGCGGCGGCGGCCGCGGCGGCGGCGGCGCCGGTCACGCCGAGGCCGACAGGGGCCCCGCAGGGCCGCGGGGGCGGCAGGCCGGCCGGCCGCGGCGGCGGCGCAGCCGGCAGCGGCGCGCCGCTGCCGCCGCCGCCGTGCCGAGCGCGATTCCATGGCCGTGCGAGCGGGGGCGCGGAGGGGGGCGATCCCCCTCCACGCCCCCGCGGGCGGGATGCCGAGGACCGAGGGGCGGGAGGCCCGGCCAGCCGCTGAGGCCCGCTTGAGCCAGAGCGGCTTGAGCCAGAGGCTACGGACGCTGGTGGGGCTACGCAAAGCGTGAAGAATAGCGCACCCATACTCTTCGTTCGGACTGTGCGGGGTCTCAATGCGCACGTCTGGGCTTGAACGCCCCCTGCCTGCAATCTGATATACTATTGGTGCGTAATTGCGCACGCGCGCACAAGTGTGATGGGGAGTCCATCCTGGCGAAAGAACTCCTCCGCCTCCCCCCTTCCCTGGGGCTTGTTGGTTGGTTGGGACGCGGTCGAACAACGTGTGAACTGCTTCTGACTCCTGACTACGGCTCTCAGGAAACAACCCAACTGCCGCCTTTGCAGATTTCAAGGGGCAAAGGAGCGGGGCGGGGACGGAGACAAGAGGGAAGAGGGGGATGGGACTCCTCCCATCGCCGCGCCACGCCTCCGACTTTGCTCCTGGCCAGGGGGCGGGCTGCGCGGAGGCTCGCACCGCCAATGTCGAACCCATTGACAAATCGGAGCCCAAAACGGAATCCGAAGTCGAATCGAATCGGAATCGGAAGCCCTCGACATCGAATCGAATCGAATCGGAGGAATCGAATCAAATCGGAGGAATCGAAACGAGCCCTGGACGGTGCGCAAAGGTGCTCGCGGCAATGTGGGCGGCTAAGGCGGCGGCGTTGCCGCGCCCGAAGTGCCTCCGGCAGGGGGGGAGGGGAGGGGGCCGCGTCGCTGGCGGCAATGAGGCCACAGGGAGGCGAGAGACGGGGAGTGGGTCCTCGAGGAACAGCAGGAGTAAAAGAGAATATGTCGACCCCTATCCCAGACTTCGCGGGGCTTTCGAATGAACCAAACATACCGTACCGACCCTGGAATATACAATGGAGGGGCATCCGTCCTCGATCGGGGTGCGTCCGAATCGCCCCCCCTGGGGTGTATCCCAAGGTTTCCCCGTTTTCTGAGCGGCCAAATTTTGCGGACAGAACTCGGGGTTGGGGGAGAGACATCGCCCGCGAAGGACGGGGGACGGGGATGAAGAAGAACAGGGGGTAATTCGCAACTGGTGAGCACCCACGTTAGCGAACGAGTTTGGCTATCGAGGCGCCAGGATTATCCGCCCTTGTGTCTGCACCATTTGGGCGCATTAGAGTGCATGTGGGCTGCCTGGTACTTAAGTGAATCACCAAGGGCCCCCCTCCCGCTTCACGCAGATCTGTATGCCCCCCCCCTCCCGAGGGTTCCTAGGTGGCCCGACGTCTTCCCGAGGCTCTGCTAACCACTCCAAGGCTTCCGAGACGGCCAAGGAAGGCCACCAAGGCCGGCAAACGGCTCTAACATTGCCTCAATAAGCACCCAGCAGACCCCAAGAACACACCAAGAGGCGCCGAGGGGGGCTCAAGAGACTTCGGATGCTTCCCGGGGGGGGCCACCATAACTCAAACACTTGGTGGGTTTCTTCGGTATTTGAAACACTTGGTTTTCAGCGCATCTCGGCCAGAGAAGGTTTCAGGAAAACCTCGGAGGAGCCACATGGAGCCCAGAAGAGCCCATGAGAGTCCCCAGACAGCCCAGGACCGCCCTGAGGCCACACGACGGCCCAAGATAATCCCAAGACCCGCACACGTGAGACCTACGAGGCCCCACAAGGCTCCGACGACGGCCCGTCCGAGACTGCCAAGACGGCCAAGGGGGGCCCCAGACGGTCCAAACAGGCCACAAGACGGCCCATGAGGGCCCCCAGGCGGCCCAAAAGGGCCAGAAGAAAGGCCCCGGGATGCCCCAACACGGGCAGACGCGAGAGGTGTCACATGTTACGGCCGCCTGAGCGGTGCTAGGAGCTTCACAACACAGAGTGCTGCGCTGGAACGGTTGCGGAACTTGCCGCAGGCAGCTGGGTATCTGCAGATCGTGCACACTGCAATCCACAGGATTCGCCACAGCATGCGGGACCGAGCCGACAGAGGAAGGAGGAGGAGAGGGAGAAGGAGGAGGGGGAACGTCTACTGTAGCCATTTTGGCTCAAGGCCGTCGCCATTCTGGCTCAAGCCATTTTTGCTCAAGTTGCCATTGCTCGAAGCAACTGGCCAGGAACAACTTTTCGAGATCTTCGGGTCACTCGGCTCCCGGTGGCCGCGCCCCGCGCGTCTTCTTTCAGAGAGCGCCTGAGGGAACACCAGCCTCGTTTGCCAATCCACGCAGGCGAGTGTCGAACAGTGATGGCAGGAAGGCGCCAACAATTTTGCCAAGCCCGAAGGAGCCAATGTGGGGTTGCGCGTGTGGGAGGACCAGCAATTCAGCATGCAATGTCAGGTGCGCATGTGGGGCCGGCGCTGTGCGAAGTATCGTCAATCGTGCCCGTGCGAACGAAAATCTATGTCAAGAGCCAAAACCTGGGTCATCTCCGCAGCCAGTGGTGACTTGGGCTAAGCAGCTTGAAAGTACAGACAACTCGGTCGCCCAACTTACCTCAGCCGTCAACGCCGCGCTCAAGGGGCGGCTCCACGAAAGGGGGGGCAGAAGGGCCAATCCAGCCATGGCAGCGGCTCGCAGCGGACCCAGGCGGATGGTGCCGAGGGCACTGCGGGAACGCTGCGCGATCGGATCGCCACGTTCGCAAGATTGGTGCAAGAGCTGGACTGGACCCAGAAATCAACAAGGATGAGATCGAGAGCCTGCGTGCAGAGCAGGCGGCAATCCAGCGAGAACTGCTGAGTACCAGGCCGTCCCTCACGCAACACACCAATATCGGCCCTTGAAATGGCGCTTCTGGAGGCGAATCAAGCCGGCCTGGCGAAGCGCCTTGAGGTCCGGCGGAAACGCATCGCCGACGCGCAGGCCCTGGACACGCAGCTGCAGGAACAGGTGGATGCACTCGCAAAGGAGATGGAGAGTACGCAGAAGAAGCTCGTCAGCACCGTGCCTGGTTCAGTCTCAGGAGCTGTCTGGTCAGTCGACATGCTCGGCGAGGAGGCGCTGGGACAAGAACCACAAGTCAAATCCATGCTCGAAATCGGAGGCTTGAAGACGTTCCTGGGACTACTTCAGGCAGCGGGGGCTGCACTACCGGGCAAGGCCTCTGGGCTTGCTGGTGTGAGTACTCCTGCTGGCGATGGCGGTGCCGGTAGTGCCAGCGAACAGCCTATGTGCCAGCATACCTTGACGAAGTCGAAACGCTCTGCAAATTATGCTAGAGGGAGAAGCGGACCTTCCAGGAAAAGGTCAAGGGATTCAAACTCAAGTGCCAGAAACATGGGGTGTGCCTCGTTCCAGGAGGTGGACATCAAGTACGCGGTTCTGGGCATCGGTTGCTCCGACACGGCTGCGGACGCGGGTGGGCCCTGAGAAGGCTGAGACGGCGTCGCAAGCGAAACCCGCTCCTGGGCATGCGCCCCCAGAAATGAGGGACCCTGCGACGCCGAACCGCTGGAGGGAAGCCCGAGAATAACCACAATTGGTGGGGTGGGCATTTCCAATGTGGAGGTGGGCCTCAACGTTTTCAAAGACGAGGGCCATGCTGGTGGTGCATGCGCTGACATCTAGCCGTCAGGAGACATTTCACGAGGAGAAACAAACACCCAAGCATGCTCGTGGCAATGCGGGCAGCCGACTGGATAATTAGACATTTCTCAAATGTGACGAGGCTTGGGAATTCAGGTGTTCCGATGTCGCCGTCAAGTTTCGGAACAAGTCCATTCTTAGGTCGGGCGTGTCCTCCCACAGGCGGAATTTGGACGACACATATAAAAGGACCAAACACGTTTCCAGAAAGGTGGTCTAACAATAATAAAAAATCGTCCCCATATGGTCTGTTGGACAATGTTTGAAGATTCCTCCTGTAGAGGGACATGCCCGACTTAAGTCCATTCCTGCGAAGGCTGAGACAGCGACGCACACGAAACCCACGAACGAATGACCCTGTAAAGCTGGAATCGTTGGAGGACGGTGGGCCGAGAACGCGTACGCATGGTGGGTGGGTCTCTCCAATGGTTGAGATAAGCTCCAGGCTGGCAGGCCGACCCGTTTGCCTCCCAAACGAGCTGGGTCAGGCGGATGGGGGCAACCCTCAGGCACACTTGCTCAATTCAGCAAGGATGCCACAGACGCAAGGGTGATGGAGAGTCTGAACACATCGCTGTGTGTTTCGCAAGCTCGCAAGCAACACGAGCCGCGGGGGATCCAAAGGATGCGTATTTTGGCTGTTGCTGTTTGTTTGTGTTTGTTTACGGCGATCGAAAGAGACGCAGGGGACAGGAAAACGGGCCCATGGGCATGAGACAATTTGTTGAGGACCGCTCGGGAAGGAAACAACTCACCCAGGCGACCACTCGGCTCAAGAAGTTTGGTTGTGTTGGTGCATCGGTCCCAACAGCTCCTGCTGCGAACGAAGGAAGCCAAGGTTACGGAAAGGACTTGCTACAAGCGAGGAAGGGGCTCATGAGCTGGTCCACCGCAACCAATCAGAAACGTGTGCATCAAATACCCGGGCATGTTGGTGACCAGACTCGATGGACGGGACAGGCTGTGCGTTTCGAAGGTGAAGGTGACACTGTGTTCATTGCAGCTTCATTGCAACTATATACGCGCCAAGCTGACTGCAATCCAGCCATGGCAGAGGAGACCGCAAGCTTAGTTCAAACGCGTGACAAGCCAATTCGTGGTGGGGGACTGGAACGTGACATTGGGCGAAATCGGACCAACCCAACGGGACACTGATTTAAGAGGAGCATGGGTGGCCCCAGGATACCATCCAAACTAAGCTGGGCTCATCGACTACATGATGGTTCCCAGGGCCTGAGGCCTGCTGTCCCGATGGACTGGGACATGTAAGGACCATGGGCCAAACCACGCGTAGGCAGCAACGCGACGCTCAACAACACAGCGCCCGGGCTCTAACATCGCATTCCGTTGGCACCTCCTGTTGTAGTTGTGTGCATGAGGCCCTGGTCTACCATGGGAAACGCACGTGACAGGTGAAAGAGGAGATGTTGAACATCGCATGGTCGACCCTCAGCGGGAGGGGCCCAACGAATCTCAGAGAGAGCTTGCATGCACCTATATGGAATCCGCCATGGCTGCGGAGACAACATCCTCATCGAGCGTGACGTACTACTGGGCAAACGCAGAGCTGCGACACATCGCAGGAACTCCGTCGAGACGAAGATCGTCAGGATCGTGGAGCCGAGACCGCCGGGATGGTTTAGGGGTGCCAAAGGCATTGCAAGGTGGTGCGCGCTCGAGGCCAGATACAAGGATACCGGCACAGTGGAGGCCAGCCCGCAAGAACTTTCCACAAGAAACCCAACCCCGAGACCCCAGGACGCCCATATTTTTTGGTGTGGGAACGCCACGCTTTCCGTCGCAAGACCATCGGAGCCAAAGAAACCGTAGGCAAGCAGGGTGTTTCTTGGCATGGGTCTCCACTGTACAAGGATACCGTTATGTTCCCGGACTCCCCGCAACGCGCGCGCGCGGCCTCTTTTGCCCGCGCGCGCGCGCTTCAGAACCAGGTCTCAGACCCACGCTGTGCCATGCCGCGGGGCGCGTGCGCAGTGGCCGGGCCGCCGCGGCCCGAGGACTCGCACGCTGCGCGAGGCAGCGCCCCTCGGAAGCGGGCGCGCCGGCCGTGCCTTGTCCACAGAGCTTGGGGCAGCGTGCAGAGGCTGGTCCCCAGGCGCCAGGCCTTGGACACCGCCGAGGACGGCGACGGGGAGGAACGCACTCCTGACACGTCCTTGCCGCCGCCCAGCGCCAGTCGCCGGAAAATATCTGGGGAGGATTGATGGGGATGGGCGCGGAGCTCGGGTTACCTGGTCCCCTGCCCCTCCTCTCGCCGTGGCACTGCAACTCGGAGGAGGGTCAGTGCAGGCATCGAAGGCCCTCCCCATCGCTGGGGGGAATGAGGAGGACCGTGAGGAGCAGTGAAGAGGAGGACGGGGAGGAAGGAGGACCGCCGATGTCTCAACTGGTCTTCCTCTCAACGAAGGGGCCTGTGCGGCAGCGCCGCAGGATGGGTGAGGAAACGGGTCCTGGAGCCCAGGGCTCTCTGCAGGTTGGAGGCTCGTTCTGGGGACCGTCCTGGAATCACCCGCTCCACTCATGCGTCGATGCTGCGTCGAATGATCATCGACTCCAGTATAACTCGCATCGAACCCGAGTCAAACTTAAGTCGAGCTAGCGTCGAACTCGAATCGAGCTAGACTCGACCTAGAGTCGAACAGATCCGTCAGGAGGGCCCCAGGAAGGTCCCCCCTAACGAATATCAGATCCCTGGTTTTGACTAGCTCGTTTGAAGGGGCCCGAGGACACACAAATAAATACACAAGACTCGGGCGTTGGCAGAAATGGGTTTAGTGTAAAAGGGGACGCCCCCCCCCGCCCCATTCCACCAACCGGAACTGCCGTCACCCGAACAAACACCAGTTACGGCAGACCTGGTTTAGTGACTCTGGCAAATTTAAGGACTCCGAACCGCGTCCCCTTACCTGGGGTCCTGGCTATACCCGAAGAACGATGGATTCCCCAATGTTTTCTCATATTTCCTGGATTTTCGTCTTTCCCTTCACTTCCCATACTTTCCCATACTTCACTGGGAATCCACGATTCATTTTGTCTGTATTCTTTTCCCCGTCCTGATTGTTGACGGCCCCTGGGGTCCAGGGAGGGCCCGGCCCCCGGGGTCCAGGGAGGGCCCGAAGAACTCAAGAACGGCGAGACTCTCTCCACGGCGAGATTCGGCCACGAATGCATTGGTCCTAGGCCAGAAGAACATCCCTCAGGAACATGAAACCCTCCGTCGGCCAACACAGACAGAACATCCAAGGGTACCCCCCCAAGGATGCACACGAACATCCAACGAACACGAAGAACACTGGGGTACCCTCCGCGGACCAGCGACGATCTGATATCCCCGGTCCGACTGTGGGCACCATGGCACACGCCGGCGGCACGGGTAAGATCGGTCAAGAAGCAGCTGGGCGTCGGCCCAGGAATCGCCCCGCCCCGGCCCACGAGAGTCAGAGGGCGACGACGACAAGAACACGAGAACAGAAGGGGGAACGAACGACGAGGCGGCAGGGGAGAGGAAAGGGTACTGCTGCTGCTGCTGATGATGGTGATGGCGATGATGACTGTAAAGGTGAGTATGAAGGTGGGGCGGATGAGTATGAAGATGTAGATAAAAATGATTATGACAATGGTGGCGATGATGATGACGGTGGTGATGATGCTGAAAGTGATGATGCCGGTAATGCTGAGGCCATTGGTCTCGATGTTGGTGGTAATGATGAAGGCGTCGATGAGTATGATGTGATTTTGATGATGGTGATGACCACCATGATGATGATCATGGGACTGCTTATGACGATTATGATGATGGTAATGATGATGCTGGTGATTAAGATGAGAACGATCATGATGATAACGACACTGATGCTGATAATGGTGATGATGCTGATGCTGGCATTGGTGGTATTGATGGTTTGACAATGGTGATATGATGGTATTGATAGTTTGATGATGATGCGGATGGTGATGATGATGCTGATGATGATGGTGCTGGTAGTGACGACGGTGTTGATGTTGGTGATGCTGGTGATGATGATGATGATGCTGATGATGATGACAAGGATCATGCTGATGCTGATGATGATGACGGCGGTAGTGGTGATAATGATGATAATGATGATGAGGGCGATGGTGGTGGTGGTGGCTATGATTGGGATCACGACACCATCACCATCACCACTACTGTCCTGCGTGCAGAGGAAGGCCAGAGCAGCAGCGCAACAGCCGCGCTTCTGGATGAGGTCGAAGCCGTTCTTCCGCAGCTGGTACCTCGGGGAGGCAGCACCGAGGGGCGGGGGGGGGGGACGAGGCCCGACAGAACTGCGTGCTGTTCTCGCGGGCCTCCAAGAAAGGGGGCGTTCAAGCGTTGCTGTTTCCATTGTTTCCCGTAATGGTTGTCTCCCTGGGGGGGGGGGGTGCGGCTCGGAGAAACGATGACGCATGGGCGGGGTAGGGCATATCGGCTGTCTTCGGCGCGGTGGCCCTGCGTCCCCCTCCTCCTCTTCTCCTGCCTGCCCGTGCGCGCGTCTCTATCCCGTCTCGGTGTCTCTCACTCTCTCTCTTTCTCTCTCTCTCTCTCTTCCCCTCGCAATTGTCGACTTTCTAGCATCACGCCGCTGCAGTCCGCCTCCTATATACAGTCCGGCCGCTGAAAGAAGGAACGCTAACCAAGGAACGAAGCCCCTTCTTGGCCTTGCAAGCGCCTCCGTGCCCCAGGAGGACAAGAGGAACAACACTGGAGGAACCTAAGGAACATCGAGCCCCTTCCGAACCCAAACTGTTCTTTATTTCAGCGTCTTGGTTGTACCGCGCCGATGCCGCGCACGACCCCGACGAGCAAAAGCTGAGCGTGCTCGCAGCCTTCCTCCCTTGGGGAGGGGCGGGGGGCGGGCAGCGGAGGCGGTCGAGCGCCAGGGAGCACCTCCCAAGGAGAGGAGGAGGAGGAGGAGGACGAGGAGGAGGAGGACGAGGACGAGGAGGACGAGGACGAGGAGGACGAGGACGAGGAGGACGAGGAGGAGGAAGAGGAGGAGGACGAGGAGGAGGACGAGGACGAGGAGGAGGAGCAGGAGGACGACGGCGGGGGCGGGCGGCGGGCTACCTGAGGTCAAGGCTGTCCGCGAGGCGCTCGATTCTCGATCCTCGATCGATCCTCGATCCTCCGTCCCCCGATCCTCGACCGACGCCGACGAAGACGTCGACGTGGACGACAAAGGGCGGCGTGGGTAGGCAGCTCCCGCGGGGCAAGATGAAGTCAGGGCGCTCCGTCGGGAGGGGGGGTCGACCACCCCTCGGGGCTCCTCCTCCTCCTCCTCCTCCTCCTCCTTCTCCCCCTCCTCCTCCTTATTCCAGTCCTCCTCCTTGAGGCTGGTCGTACTCATCCTCATCCTTCTCCTCCTTATCATGCTCCTCCTCCTCATCTCCTCCTCCTCCTACTCCTCACTCTCCTCCTCCTCCTCCTCTTCCGTCTCCTTTCTTCTTCCTCCTGTTTATCATCCTTGTCGTCCTTTTCTCTTTCAGCCCCGCCGTCTAGAGCGAAGCGAGGAGGGGGGATTAGGCCCAGGGAGGAGGAGGACGGAGAGGAGGAGGGGAACACGAGGGAGGAGGAGCAGACGGAGGACAGGGGGGGACAGACGAGGACGAGGGAGGGAGAAAGGATGGTGGGAGGAGGGAGGTGGAGTGAGAGGGAGACGATGTTCTGCCTCGCTGCGCGCGCGCGTCGCAGCCGTCCACAATATCGAGCCACCCGGGAGCCACCGTGCCACCCGGGAGCGGGCTTGGCGGGTCCGCATCGGGTCATCGGCGACGATGGCGACGACGAAGTCGCTGCCGTCGTCGTCGCCGCCGCCGTCGCCGCCGTCGTCGTCGTCGTTGTCGTCGTCGTCGTCGTCGTGGTCGTCGTCGTTCGTCGTCGTCGTCGTCGTCGTCGTCGTTCGTCGTCGCCGTCGCCGTCGTCGTCGTCGTCGTCGCCGCCGCCGCCGTCGCCGTCGTCGTCGTCGTCGTCGTGGTCGTCGTCGTCGTCGTTCGTCGTCGCCGTCGTCGCCGCCGAGTCTGGACAGTATCATCCTATGCCTGCGTGTAGCCGCAACCTAGACGAACGGCAGCTACCCAGCACAAGGTCGAGAGTCTAGAGTCCCAGAGATTCAGCTGGCTCGGCTCAGCCCATCGGGCGCGAGAAAACTGCGGGTCCCTGCATCTCAACACACTGTCCTAGTCCCCCATGTCTCTGCCCCAGTCCCCGCGTTTTCACGCGTCGAAGCCCGAGCTGACCAGGATTAAACTGAGCCAGGCTGAGCCAAGGTAAAAAGCCACGGGCGCAAGAAAGATTCACCCCATTCCCTGTATATCTACATGATCCCAGTCCCCCTCCCCTCTAGAGTCATCGCACACCGAGGACCTAAGCTGATTGGGGTCGGCCTCGCCGAGGAGGAGGAGGAGGAAGAAGAAAAGGAGGTCGAGGACAAGGAGGAGGAGGAGGAGGAGGAGGACAGGAAGGAGGAGGAAAGGAAGAGGCAATCCTACGATGACCCTGCGGCGGCGCGTGGGGCGCTGCGACAGACGTGCCCCCTCACCGTCCTCACCGCAGGAGGTGCTTGCACTCAGGATTAACTTTCGGTTTATCCGTGCTGTTGCTCTTGCCTTTCTTGCCCTTGCCCTTGCCCTTCGCAAGCTTCGGGGCGGTTTTGAGCATGGTGGGGGCGTCGTCCCGGGTCAGGCGGAACACCTGGCCAACCGCGGCCTTAGCGAACTTATCCTTGTCTTCGCTGCTCACAGAGAGGCGATGCACCGTAAGGTGCACATCCAAGTGTTTGCTCTCGGCCAGCACGGTGTAGTCGAACGTGTAGGCGACCTTGACAGCTGTCACCGACATGTTCAGCGTATTCTTAGTAAGCTCAGGATCAGGCACGGGACCGTCATTGGGCTGCACCATCCACGCTGGGATGAAATGCGGGCAAGCAAACGAGGCGCCAGCGGCACCAGGGGGACTGATGAACAGCTCCTCGGTCTCCGAAAGCTTCGCTAACGGGATCGCGCCGACAGTCGGGACGCGGCTGACCTGCGGGAAGTGGGAGAGATGGAAAGGCTAGCCAGGAAAGGGAGGAGGAGGAGGAGGAGGAAGAGAAGGAGAGACTAGGAGAAGGAGGATGAGGAGGAGGAGGAGGAGGAGGAGGAGGAGGAGGAGGAGGAGGGGGAGTGCAAGGATTATAATGGAATGGAGATGCCGAAACTCGCCGCCTCTGCCCAGGAGAGCGTCGCGGTCGCCGCCGCTGACGCGATCTCTAGCCAACCCGGGAGGGGAGGCAGGGAGAAAAGGATGAGGAGGAGGAGGAGGTGGCGGTGGCGGGGAACAAGTTTTGGCCCAAGTTAGTCGGAGCTGCCTCGCCGATCATGTTGAAGCCCAGGTTGTTGATGTCCGCCCCCTCGGTCTTCTCGACGTACAGGACGACGTTCGCGTTGAGCGAGTCGCCTTTGCACAGGTCCAGGCCGCTGTCTGGCGGCAGGGTCTGCGGGGACAGCGCGTGGAAGCAGAGGTCGAAGAGCTTGGTCTGGACTTTCAGCGCGAGCATTGCCATCTGCGTGCCCGGGATGGAGCTCCTCTCCGCAGCACCTGCGTCCCCAATCACAACTTCAGTCGCCCACATGGATCGGATATGGGTCACGGTGCTCATGGCCGCGAAAGGGTCGATGGTAGTGCCCGTCTGCAATGCCTTGCCGCAGCCGCCGTTCGCAGCATCCATCATCTTCTGAGCCTGTGCCAGCGCTGCGGCCGCGTCGGCCGCTGCCTTGTGTGGTGTGGCGCGGCCCTGGGGCCCCAACGCAACCCCCCAGTTCCCCAGCCCTTCCGTGCCGTAGATTTTCCCTTCGTCCATCCTCGCCCTCCCCGCCTATCATCATCGTCATCATCAGCCATCCTTACTACCTCCTTCTCCGCCCGAGGGACCGAGGGACGTGTTATGTTAGGTTGTTCTCCTGCGAGGCCTCTCGTCGTCGTCGTCGTCGTCGTCGTCGTCGTCGTCGTCGTCGTCGTCGTCGTCGTCGTCGTCGTCGTCGTCGGCAGGGGGGCCCTGGCACCCTGGCAGGGGGGCAATGCGATGGGGGCACGGGGCCGCGCAACCTCCGCAGCGGCCTGCTCCGCATTGGCGGTGTCCGTAAGATACTTCGTGATGGTGGGCGTGTCGAGGGCGGCGTCACCTTCCCCGTGCGAGTGCTTGAATATGTCCTGCATGCGAGACGCAAATAAGGTGGCGCCGACCTCCTTGCCCTCCGCGGTCATCTCGATGATGGGCACGATGGTGTTCAAGGTCGCATACGCCCAGCCGAGGACGTGACCGTAGTCGCGATTGGTCATCTTCTCGGGGCCCGCAACGAAAACCTGAATGGCTTCGCGGAAGAATAGTATGCGGAGCCCGCGGAAGCGCTGCAACTTGTAGGGGGTGTCAAACACCTTTCCGGACACGCTGGCCAGGCTCGTCTTGTCCCTCGCGTTCTGCTCCATGCCAACATGGATGTCGTTCACGTGCCGCGCGAACGACTGCCACTTCGCAGGCAGCGTCTTGTACAATTCCTGCGGGGACGTAGCGGCGCGCGACCGACACGAAGTGCAAAGGGAAGGAGGGGAAGGAGGAGGAGGAGAAGGAGGAGGAGGAGGGGGGACCAGATGGAGGAGGGGGAGGAGGAGGAGGAGCGAGGCACCAGGTCCCCCAGAAGAAAATAGAGGAAAGGAGGGAGTGGAGAGGAGACGGGCGGAGGAGGAGGACACGTGGACACGTGGGGGTTGTTTTGTTGTGTGCGTCCTCTGCCATCATAGTGATGAGCTTCGCGAGCTTGACGGGGTCTTTGCTGGAGTCGTCGGTGGAGGTCCCAAGCTGCAAGGACTCAACCCTCTCGTAGATCTTGCCCTGGAACTCCCTGAACGCAGGCATCATGATAGGGGGCGACTGGCCAGCCAAGTTCTGTGCCAGGAACGCGCAGAGGGCCCTGACAAAGGCCTGGTCTTCCTTCATGGACTGCATCACGCTGACCTCCGGGACGGTCTTCGCCAACTCCGACAAGACGGGGTCGGCAGGCTCAGGTGCAGCCGACTCCTCCGTCTCCCCAGTGGCCAGGACATCGATGAGAGCGGTCGTCAATTGCTCCGAGCTGGCAGTGGTGCTGTCCTGAATGCCAGGCAGCTCCACCTGGCGAAAGGAATTGCCATGCGCCTTGATCATCATGATCCTGATCTCTTTGCGGACCAGCTTCCACTGAGTGAGCGTCGTTCCGCCAATCCTGACCTCTTTCGTGAGCCCGAACAACAGGCCAATGTCCAAGCCCTTGCGGACGTCTGCGGTCTGGATCTGAGCGGGCGTCAGGAACTCGAGCGGTGCGAAAACGCAAGACGCCAGGTCGTCGAGCCAGCACTTCAGTCTGGATGCATCCGTCGTGATCAGAGTTAGCACCTCCTCGGGCGCGAGAGGCTGCTTCTTTGCCTTCTTCATCGGCGGGGGCTTCGCCCCAGCAGCCTTGGTCTTGGCCTTGGCTTTCGCCTTGGGCGCGGCCTTCGCTTTGTACAGGACCGAGCCTGTCATTGGGGTGTTGAGCCAGAGGAGGTACTTGTTCGTAGCAGTCGGTCCAGTGAATAGCCAGTGGGTGTGCACCTGCGCGCCAAGCGAGTCGTCCGATGTCCAGGGGACGCAAAACTTCAGCAAGCAGAATAACACCTCCTTGTAGACGTGCGGCTCCATCGTTGCCAAGTAGTGCGCCTCCATGAAATTTGAAACGATGTTGTTCACGTTCGCCACCGTGGCGTCGTACAGGCCTGGGCGGAGAAAATCGACGCCATTGACGGCCCCGTAGAGCGCGTTGTAGTCTTTCCACAGGTCGAGCCTCCGCCAGGGGCCAGGTGTTGAGCAGAGGAGGAGACGGCGATGGGGTGGATGTCGGAATGGGGGATGAGCAGGGCAGAATAGAAGAGTAGAAGAGGTGGTGACCAGAAGGGACGGGGGAAGAGGAGCGAGGGGCGAGACATTAGACATGCATCGCCTCTTCAGATCATTGTAGAAGGCCTTGGTATTCGTATACTTGTTCCAAGACTTTTTGAAGAGCTTGCCATGGTGCTTCATCACCCAAGCCTCGTATTGTTTCTCATAGCAATCGGGCCCGCTCTTCGGGCACGTGGTCGTTTCGATACCATTATCAAAGCAGCATTTGGCCCAGCCAGTCTGGATGTCCTCGCAAGCGTTCAACCTGGCTGGCGCTAAGGGTCGGTCGGCCCCAACTCGGGACCAGTCGCAATAGCCTAATTGGGGCGTGCCCAAAGGGACATGCATCAGAGGACCCATTCGTCAACCCAGCGAGACCCCAATCGAGGCATTCCGAACCACCGCCCAGACGTTTCTGAACAAGGGCTGAGGCTGAGGTGGGGGGTGGGGAGAGGGAAGGAGGAGAGGAGAGGAGGATGCGGCTCGGGCCCTAAGTCGGACCGACCAGGGAAGGCCAATCGAGACATTCCACTCTATGTTTCTCAGCCCTCCCATTCCTCCTACCCCCAAGCGGCGGCGACAATTCCAGGTAGGTTGTGGGGGCCCCCTCGTGGTACTCGTTGCCCTCGTTCTTGAGCCATGATAAGACATCCTTCGGGGTGTCGTGACGCCATTCTTGAATCAGCACCCCCTCTGCGCAAATCTTCGAGATGTAGCGGTTCGGCACCAGGTCGCCCTTTTGCATGTCGAAGGCGACGTAGAAGGCCTGGCCATCGCTCGCTTGCAGTCTCATCTCATCCCCATCCAGCCTCCAGCCTACAGCCCCCCTCTGACTCCCCCCTCCCTCGCATGCGGCGCATGCGGCCTCGCTCAAGGTAGCCCCCGCGATGAAGTAGAAGATCGGCGGCCCGGAGCTGTCGTCGCCGGGCGAGACCTCGGGACCGCGGGGCGCCCAGAGAAGCAAGTGGAGGGAGAAGGGGGGCAGGGCAGGAGGACTGAGGACAGGGGGAGACGGGAGGCATCGAAGGCGACGACGAAAGTGGAAGAGGGATATGGGGGGCACGAGGGTAGAGGGGGACAATAGGGAGGAGGAGTGCAAGGCGGAGGGAGGAGGACGAGGAGGAGGCAGAGGGGAGAGGAGGGGGTGGAGGGACAAGCGTGGAGTGGCAGCTTACATTTCGCTTGGGACCTGGACGGCCATCATAGGGCCTCTGAAGCGGCTCATGACGCCTTTCTCCAGTATGCGCCTGGCGTACACCATCACGGCCCCCCCTGGCTGCCTGGGATTGACCTGCTCGTGGCGCCGAAGGAGCTTGTCTCCTGAAGGCGAGAATGGCAAGGCTTTGCGGTCTGCCAGCCTGTAGTGTGACTCAATCAGCGCGTAGAGATCCTGCCCATCCTGGTCCGGGAAGCGTTCTGCGACGCTCGCTCTGGGGCCAAATAGCATATCATGCATCGCGCCGAGCTCCATCACCGCCTGGGCCGCCCCTGCCGACGAATGCGCCGCCGCAGCGGGCTTCGGAACAAGCAACCCTGGCCCCGCCCCCGCAGCATGGGCCCCCAAAGGGCCCCCAGAGCTCGAGGCCCCAGACACGCCGCTCGCCTCCAAGGGGGACTGCTGCCCGGACATGGCGCCCGATGCTGCCGTCCAATTCTGAGTGCGGGCCTAGGTCGCGGTCGCGCCTGCTGCGCCGACGGCGCCGAGCGCTGTTGACCCCGCAGGGCGCTTGAGCTGCAACGTCAAAGTGAAACGCGAGGTGGCGGCAATATCAAGATGAGCACAGGCGCGGGCAACGCGGGACGTATGAGGAGGGAGCTCGGGAACATTGCTGATGGTGGGGGTTTACTACTCTGGTCCTCATCCATACCATCCTCATCCTCCTACCCCGGGACCCCTTCCGCACTCCTTCCCCTCCTCGCCAAGCTTGTCGTCTACATGCTAATTCGTTTCTGATTATCTCCCCCGCCGTCCTGTAATGCTGTGCTGCGCGGGTGTTCACGAGCTGAGCTGGCTAACTACGTGGGTGGGGCATGCCGCAGCATAGCATAGCATAGAGCTGGCGCGCTTACGGCGCGCCTCAGCCTCACCCTGCTGACCATTTTGACCGCTGGACGAGACTCGTGCCGCCAGAGCGGAGCTGGCCGGCGAATCGAAAGCGTCCGAAAGCGTGCATTCAGAGTCTCATCGAGCTGGCAAGAGAGGAGGGAGAACGTAACTCGCGCGATCTGTACCACCGCGCGACTAGTACCTGGCTATCGCGGCTATCGCGGCCCTCGACTCCGAGCGGCGCAGAGCGCCAGGGGTAGGGGGAGGGAGAGCGACAGAGGAGTCCTCTGACAGAGGAGAGAGAGAGAGAGAGAGAGAGAGAGAGAGAGAGAGAGAGAGAGAGAGAGAGAGAGAGAGAGAGAGAGAGAGAGAGAGAGAGAGAGAGAGCGAGAGAGATATAGAGAGTGAGAGAGAGGGATAGGTGGGCTGAGGCTGAGGCGGGTGCGATCGAAGGTGAATGCGAGAGAGAGAGGGGGGGAAACAGAGAGAACAAGAGCGGTGCAACTCGCAAGCAAGGCATCAGCTGGGGCCCTGGTGCTCGGTGCTCGGCTGCGCGGCTGCGATCAGCTCCCAGCCTCCCGCGCCCGCGTCGAGCGCGCCAAGGATAGCGTCGTGGCCGACGAGGCGCTGGAGTTCCTCGGCGCGGCAGCGGCCAAGCATGGCAAGCATGGGAATTGGGTCAGCGGGGTCGGAGGCGGGGCCCGGGGCCATCTCGCAGTCGGGGCCGAATCCAACCGTGGCGAGGAGGGCCGCCCCCCCGTCCAACTCTGGAACACTGGAAAACCAAAAGATGCACCTCCATTGAAGGCAGAGGCGACACAGGGGGCCCACAGAACGGGGTAGTTCAAAACCGATGGCGAGGCAGGAGGCGGAGCCCAGAGGGGCCGAGGTGGAAAAGGGCGAGCAGGGCAAGGTTGGAGGAGGAGGACGATGATGGAGGATAAGGCTTACCCTGGCCAGCAGGCCCCGAATGTAACCTGATAGGCACGGTACGTCACATGCACCCGGCGCAAGACGGCAGGAGGAGGAGGAGAGGAGGAGGATGATGATGATGATGATGATGATGATGAGGACGAGGAGGAGGAGGACGAGGAGGAGGAGGATGGGGAGGAGGAGGAGGAGTCGGAGGACAAGCCTTACCTTGATCAGCGCGCGCGCACTGAGCAGGAGGAGGGAGGATTGGCCGAGGGCGAGGCAGGAGGAGGAGGGGGAGGAGGAGGATAAGCGTTACTTACCCTCTCAGCGCGCGCGCGCATTGAGCATGCGGCATGCGCGCGCCCGAGCACGCGCGCACCAGGGGCCTCTTCAGCAAACGCCGCCTGCTGAGCGCAGCTGCATCCCGCTGGCGCTTCGCGCGCTCGACGAGCCCGACCTGGCGCGCGAACTCCGCATGCGTGTCGAGGTCGACAATGTTGAGCATGCCCCACCCGAGACCGACGCCAACTGAGACCACGCGCATTGCATTGCCAGCTTGGCTCCCCACTGCGTTCTTACCCCTTTTGCGCACGATGTTGAATGAACACGTTTCCCCAAAAAACGTCAACTCTGGGACCACTGGGAAGCCTTGCATCAGGAGCAACTCCCTCGGCACCGCCCATCTCTTGTGGAACGAAGAATACAGCAGGCCGACGTTCGAGATCAGTGTCTGGGCGTGAGAAGCCCCGCGGTTTGTCGAAGAATGCAAGACTGGATGCTGGTCGAGGTCTGCCAAGACGCCGAAACGGTTGCCTCGGACCTGGAGCGGTCCGGCGGTCCTCTTCCTCCTCCTCCTGCCCCTCCTCTCCTCCTGTTTAATATGGTCAGACGTCGAACTGTGATCCAGAGGCGTGCCCTCCTCCCTCCTCCTCCTCCTCCTCCTCCTCCTCCTCCTCCTCCTCCTCCTCCTCATCTCCATCTCCATCATAATCCCCTCTTCTTTTCAGGCACGTCTGAAACATCATACTGTTCTACACTTTGCAACTTAATGTATTCCTGAAGGAGGAGGTGGTGGAGGGAGAGAAGGAGACGAGGGGGTGAGAGGCGAGGGGTCACCTGGTCGCAGTACATATGCAGCCAATCGAGCTCCCTCTGATTCAAAGCATCTGAGAAATCCGATTTGCTTGCCTCCTCCGGCAGAGCCCCGCCATGGCGATCGAGCACGCTCTTGCGCGTCGACCCACTCGCCCACGCAGCGTCGAGTTCTTCCACCGACGCATACTCGAAGTACGCATGCCAGTGCACGTCGCACCGACGTTCCTGGCTCGCCGCGAACACCTGCCACGGCACTCGCTCCTGAGAAGGGAGATGTTACCCAAGAAGGCACGGGGCCCGATGGGCCCGGGGCCCTAAGGTCTTAAGGCCCCCAGGAAGAGGAGGAGGAGGAGGAGGAAAGGAGGAGCGGGAGGAGGAGGAGGAGGAGGAAGGCGATCGGGAGGAGGAGGAGGAGGGGGGCGGGCCGGCATGACTCGACAAGTCACCTACATATCGAGAGGGGACATATCCGCTGGAAGGGGGAAGGGAACCCGAACAACCCATGCGGTGAGTGATTCGCTTACCCACTCGGAGCCACTCGCCCTTCCGAATGGATGAGTCGTTCAGTCCCCTTTCCTCCTGGGGGGCAGTTATCGGCCAGTGTTCGGAATCCTGGAGCGCGCGGCGGTGCCTCAACCACGTGTAACGCCTCTCGCGGTCCACGGGGTAGCCCATCGTGGACGGGTTGATGATGATGCTGTGCATGACGTATAAATCTCGGAGCGCGAAGAGATGGAGCGGCATGGGGGGTGACATAAAGGCGCGAGCACCATGTGATACAATGCACGCTGGATCCAACTTGCATCGCAATGGTGCAAGTGGGAAGGGGCACGTACAGCTGGAGGGGAAACGTCGCACTCTGATCCATCGGACCTCTACTACCCTCCTCCTCCTCCTCCTCCCCCTCCTCCCCCCCCCCCTTGCCAGAACACTAACTGCGGAAGGGCTGAGGAAGGGGGCGCGCGCGAGGTGCCTCCGAGTAGCCGCATGAGGAGCTCCGGCGGGAACTCCTTCACGTTCTCGTGGAGGATGCCCGCCTCCTGCACCTTCCGCCTGCGCTGGGCGCGGACGGAGGGCACGAGCGCGCTGCGAGGGAGTGGGGGAGGCGAGGGGAAGGATGAGGAGGAGAGGGAGGAGGAGGAGGAGGAGGACGAGGAGAAGGACGAGGACGAGGACGAGGAGAGGTGAAGGGGGAAGAAGAAGGGGAGGACGAAGTACGACGACGATCACGACAGAGAGGACGAGAGGAGGAAGGGGGAGGGAGAAGAGGATGAGGAGGAGAAGGGGTCGGCGTGGAGAACGAGGATGGGCAGGAAGCAGAGCTAGACACGAGGAGTGGCGAGGTGCGCGCCTGTGCGATGCCCATGCGTACAGCTGGACTCGCGTCTTGCCGCGTAGACCGCTCCGTTCATTTTGTTGTGGCGACCAATCCGGGCACGGCGTTCCTGCGATGCGTAGCTTAGCGCGAGGTGTCGTGCACGCAGCGCCGTGCACAATGCAACGCGCTCTGGCTCCGACGAAGGGGGTCTTGACCAAGCGCTCGAAATCAGGGTCCTCAATCCGATGTGATTCTAAGTCAATCGTCGTGCGCACGCGCCCCGGTGGAATAAGATCCAACACATCGTTGAAAATGCATAGGGGTCCATTGGGCATAATCTTGAGTTCCTCCTGGCATTCTGCGGCATAGTCCATCGCCCAAAGGTTAACTGGCCGATCAATCTCGCTGAGCATTCCCCCGCTGAAGTGGTTGAGCCCGTCGAATAATGAGCACATCGCTATCTCGGGCGTGCCAACTCCTGAGAATGCTGTGGATACGCTGATGGTACGCATACGTTGGCACGAATCTCGAATGTGTGCATATGTGTCCATGTTGAATAGCAGTCCTGTTGTTGCAATCATGTGCTCAACCCATTTCATGGCGTCGCGAAGTGTCGACACGTGTGCATGCGGATGTGGAGGAGGTGGCAGCGGCCCATGTTGGAGTGGCGGCGGCAGCGGTGCATCCGCAGGTAGCTGGGCAGCAAGAGGAGCAACTGGCGCGACACGAGGAACACCGACACCTCCAACCTGGGAGGCGAATGTGGGCAGTCAAAGATGGGGCATGCAGTAGGATGCATTCGCCAACACATTTCTCACGACGCACACACGGTACTCGACATCATATTCAAGACGCGCACGCTGTAATGTGAAGCACATATTGGCTGCATCTACGCTCTCGTACCCACAATGATGAACTCAAACGACCTTCCCACATGACATCATCTCGCATCATTACACAATTCTGATGATCCGATCCCCCTCAGTGTCCTCGTCTGACGGCCCGACTCCCCACCATCAGGATCACATCAGGACAGCCCGACCCATCATCAGGACCCTCCCCCCTGACGAGCCGACCCACAGCATGGCTCCATCATGACAGCCCTACCTCACCCCTCAGGAACCCCTCCGGACGGCCCACCCCCATCAGAACCACATCCCGACTGCCCAGCGCCTCCTCGTGAGCATCTCCTGACTGCCCGGCGCCCCCTCGGGACCCCCTCCTGATGGTTTGGCACCCCGTGGGGTCCCCTCCTGAAGGCCAGACCCCCCCCACAAGACCCCCTCCTGACGGCCATATCACCCTCAGGACCCCCTCCTGACAGCCCCATCCCCTCCTCAGGACCCCCTCCTGACGGCCCGAACCCTCTCGGGACCCCCTCCTGACGGTCCGACCCCCCCTCGGGGCCCCCTCCTGACGGCCCGACCCCCCTCAGGACCCCCTCCTGACGGCCCGCCCGCCCCTCGGGACCCCCTCCTGACGGCCCGAACCCTCTCGGGACCCCCTCCTGACGGCCAGATCCCCCGCTCAGGACCCCCTCCTGACGGCCATATCACCCTCAGGACCCCCTCCTGACAGCCCCGCCCCTCCTCAGGACCCCCTCCTGACGGTCCGAACCCTCTCGGGACCCCCTCCTGACGGTCCGACCCCCCTCAGGACCCCCTCCTGACGGCCCGCCCGCCCCTCAGGACCCCCTCCTGACGGCCCGCCCGCCCCTCGGGACCCCCTCCTGACGGTCCGAACCCTCTCGGGACCCCCTCCTGACGGCCAGACCCCCGCTCAGGACCCCCTCCTGACAGCCCGCCCCCCCCTCAGGACCCCCTCCTGCCAGTCCGAACCCCCTCGGGACCCCCCCCTGGCGGCCCGACCACCCCCCGGGGCCCCCTCCTGACCGCCCGACCCACCCTCAGGACCCCCTCCTGACAACATCCCCCCCTCAGGACCCCCTCCTGACGGTCCGAGCCCTCTCGGGCCCCCCTCTTGACGGTCCGACTCCCCCTCAGGACCCCCTCCTGACCGCCCGACCCCTCCTCGGGGCCCTCTCCTGACAGCCCGCCCCACCCCCCCCTCAGGACCCCCTCCTGACGGTCCGAGCCATCTCGGGCCCCCCCCTGACGGCCCGACCCCCCTCCTCGGAACACCCTCCTGACCGCCCGACCCCCCCCCCCCCCCCTCAGAACCCCCCCCCCCCCCCATGGCGATCCGATCCCTCTCATGACCCCCTCCTGGCAGCCAGACCCCCCCCCCCCCCTGACGGCCGACCCCCCCCCCTCCATGACCCTCTCACGACAGTCCGTATGCCTCTCAGGACCCCCTCCTAACGGTCCGGCCCCCCTCAGGCCCCCTCACGAGGGCCCCCGATCCCACTCGGGCCCCCTCCTGACGGCCGCCCCCCCCTCTCATGATCCCCTCCTGATTGCCCGACTCCCCTCAGGACCCCCTCCTGATGGCCAGCCACGCCCTCGGGACTCCCTCCTGGCCCTTCGCCCCCCCCCCCACCCATCAGAACCCCCTCCTGGCGACCAGACCCCCTCTCAGCATCATCATCATCATCATCATCATCATCATCATCATCATCCTCATCATCATCCTCATCATCATCATCATCAGCAGCATCATCATCATCAGCATCATCACCATCGTCATCATCATCATCATCATAATCATTATCGTCGTCGTCGTCATCATCATCATTATTATCATAACCGTCATCATCTTCATCATCACCATCATCGTCATCGTCATCGTCATCGCCATCGTCATATCAGCATCAGCATCGGCATCAGCATCATCATCAGCATCAGCACCGTCATCATCATCGTCGTCATCGGCCTCGTCATCGTCATCATCATCGTCATCATCATCAGCAGCATCATCATCATCAGCATCATCATCATCAGCGTCATCGTCATCATCGTCATCGTCATCATCATCACCATCGCCAGCATCATCGCCCACATCATCATCGTCCACATCATCATTATCAACAGCATCATCATCATCGTCATCATGAGCAGCATCATCCGCATAATGGGCCTAGCCTCAGCACATCACCCCCGTCCACTTCCACCCTCCCCCCATGTGCCTGCTGCATCTGCTGCATGGCGTCGCCCGAGGTGGCGCGGGGCGCTGCGCCCCTCCGGGCTCCGCGCAGCTCCTCGCCTTGGCCGCCTTGGGCCGTGGGCCCTGCGCGGCAGGGAGCAGGCGTGGCGTGCGCGGCGGGTGCTGTCGAACTGTACACACCTACATAAGCATCATGTGTTTTGTAAGATCACAGCACGGCACAGCATCGCAGCATAACACATATGCGGCTCCGCGTGTAGGCATGCACCGCGCATGATTGCATATGCTGCGGATCTAGTAGTAACATAGTTTCCACGCATGGGTCGCGCGTATGCCTCGCCTTGCATGCTCGAAACCTTGCGCCGTGCAATGTTGGTCATAATGCATAGTTATATGAACGGTGGGCCGCCATGGTGACGATGATATGGCGATGATGATGGTGTTCATCATGGTGCTGGTATGCGTATGCTGTGCGTGGTACTGATGCAAATGTGCATGAACGGTGGTGCTGGCCTTGAGAGCGTTGATGACGCTGTTTAGGTTTGCGACGTGCAAGGCGCCAGTACTATGCAATGCTCACCGTGACACACCATGCTCAACGTGCGCACGCTGCGGGCAATCCCCACGATTTATTTGGCAAGGGGCGTCCAGTCCAACAACTCATGTGGCGCATGTGTGCAGCAGTGGAAAGATGTCACTCATATCCAAGCGCTTGTCGAACAGTGACGCAATGCGCGACGTGATGGGATAGAGGCCTCACCATCCAGGACACTCCAGGAGCTCAAATGACTCCAGGAACAACAAGTCATCATAAAGCGGACCCGACGCCTCATCCATGACCCTCCAGGAGCCCGGGCGATGACAGGGAAACAATTATATCATAAAGCTGCGGGCAATCCCCACAATTGATGTTGATTAAGCAAGGGGTGAGCAATCCAATAACTCATGTGCGAAGCGCAACTACGTGACGTGATGCAACTCTGGTGGCTCCTTCCTCCGATAGAGGCCTCATTATCCAGGACCCTCCAGGAGCCCGGACAATACCATGAGAAAATGCCATCATAAAGCTGACCCGATGCTCATCCAGGACCCTCCAGGAGCCCAGACGCTACCATCGAAACAAATATAGCATCTGGACTGTCGTGACAGACACGGGAATAGATTGGAGCGGGCAAACGTGCTCTGCGCACCATCGCGCGTGCAGATGCGAGCTACTAGCACATACTTCGTAATCCAACGAGCGCGCACTCGAACAGCCCCGCACTTCATCTAGTGCTTCCCTGGCACGCCACCCATGTCCATGTCCCACCCGCTTCGTCATCACCTCCTTGCCCTCCTCCATCTCTTCGCTATATCCTTGCTCTCTCCTCCCACTCCTCCCACTCATCGCTATGTGTACTCATTCACTTATCTTAGCTGATCCCCCCAAAACATCCCATCTCGCCCATCATGCTGTATTTCGCCATCCTCGCGCGCGGGCATCGCTCCATCGATGACCTGGGGCTCTGTGTCGGGTGCCGTTACTGGCTCAGCCAGCCAGCGCACACAGGGCAACACTTAACAAGAGCATCAAACGGCAAAGCGAAGCCGTCGGGGAACGCGGGCCACGCCTCCGGGCGATTGGCAAGTGCGCGTCGCGCACACCCGGGGTGATATGGGAACATACACAGCGGACACACGAACACTCCAGTGTGCGTGCTCGATTCGCACCAGAGGCACAACCCGACACTCGGGTCAGCTGCTGCGAGCGCTGTCTGCCACATCCGCAGCAGTCGCTGAAAGTTTGGAGGCAAAACAGGGGCGAGTGGGCTGGTTTTTGCAATTTTCACCATGCGCACCCCCACGTTCGGGTGCACTAACACTGGGTCCTGAAAGTAGCGAGCAGCAAAAGGCTTAGAGCCATCAGCCAATGTGAAACTGGCTGCCGAGAACACGACCTTCTGCCCCTCAAGCCGGACGTACTGCCCGTATGCAGTCGGAGAATCGTGCCAATTGACAAGCTCTACGTGCCGTTCTTCGGCGCCGCTGTCTGCGTCACCTGCCCACGTCCCAACTCCGACTCGTGCTGCTACCGCAGTCGCTGCATATGCCAGATGCCGCCTATTACTCCATTCATCATTCTAGCTCCTCCTCTGTCTTGTCATCCCCCCTGCCTCCTCCGCCCAGCCCCGACGACGACGACGCTGCAGCACCCGACAGGAGAAGGAGGGGGAGGAGGAGGAGGAGGAGGAGGGAAGAGGAGGGACGAGGGACGAGGAGCGGAACTGCTGCGCACTGCACTCCCACCCCCCCACGTTCGGTGTACTCTAGTATCGACAAATTGCCCCCTGTCTTGGCAGCCAGCGATTGGAGCGTCACCCCATCCACGGCGACGGCTCGCTCCGCATAAATGCTGCCTCCAACCACTGCCCCAGCGGGTCGGTTGATACCATCAAGGCTATCTGGCCCATTCTCAGCATCCATGTGCCTCCCATCCCGCCAGGCCCGCCACAAGCCGCCGATGTCCTCGCCGACGGCGCCGGGCTCGGGCTCATGGTCGGGGTCGGGGTCGCCGTCCTCGCTTGGGGGCGGGGAGATCGCGCCGAGGGGGGGCGAGAGCAGCAACGGTGGCACGCAGGCTCCAAGAGTCCACGAATGAACGCGGCGCCCGAATGGCCTCCAAAAGCACCCGAAGGACCCGCGGTGAGTTTCCAGATGAGCATCAGATTGCGAAGTTTCTGCAATGGTGCGCGGGAGGTTTTCGTCCGCCCAGAGGATGCCCACGGCCCCGGGAACGCTTCGAGAGGCCCCCATGCGGCCCTGCGGGGTTGGAGATTGTTGAGGAGCACGGGTTGGGAGAAGGAGGGCATAGAATGCGAAGTGATCGCTGGGGCCGTTGGGGCGAGGGGCGAAAGCGGAGATGGATGGAGTAAGGACGAGTAGGAACAGAGGCGGACATGACGAGAGGGTCGACGGGAAGACGAAGCGGAGGAGGGAATCCGGGAAGGAGTTTATCACAAAACGTCAGCAGGCCGCGCGGTCCTCCTTGACTGGGACACCTGGCGGCGCTGCGTGATCAGCTGGTGGGGCGAAGAGCCCGTCGGCTCCTTCGTCCACGTCCAAGTTGGCGGCTGCCGCTGCAGCTGCCAAGTCTTTAGCGATACCCAGGCCCTGTAGTTGATGCAAATCTGCATCTGGATCCTCACGCGGGCCGTCGCAGTGGCCATCAGGATCTGGAGGAGGAGGAGCTGGGAATAACTTATGATATGATGCATCGCACAGCGCCTTGAACTCCTCGTCTGACATGGCGGCGTAGCTCTTCGCCATATCCACTGCGTCGGCAGCCTCGCCGCCATCTTCCAATGCAAGTGCAGGGCCCTCCTCCTCGACGTCCTCGTCGTCTAGAGCGGGGGCCTCGACGACGGCGCCTGCGGCATCTGCGGCGCCATCGGCGATGGCGAGTTTCGCCTTCTTCCTCGGCGGTCCTCCGCCCACAGACGGCGCGATGGCGTGGGTCATCTTGATGACATCCTTTAGCTGGCTCACGTCCAGGCTCATGGAGTTGGCGTCGGACGGCAAGCCGTCCGGGGCGCGCAGCGGCAGCGGGTCTGCAAGGCCAACCAGTAGATCAATGTATCTTTCATGGTCAGCGCGTAAGTCGGCGTGGAACCTCTTGAACAGATCGTGCGAAACCTCTCGCACTGGTGGAACGGGGAAGGACAGCTTTACGCAGTCGCCATCGACCTCGCCCTGGTACTCGATGTAGCACTTAGAGAATGTGCCGATGTAGCCGTGGCTGAACTCGCACATCCAGCCGACCAGGCGATCGCCGTCCTCCTCGCCGCCGAATATGACGACAGATGATGACAGCGAGCCGAGCGCCTTGGCATGTCGGAACCATTGCATGTTGTATGATCTCACCCAGGCGTCTGTGGCTGCGGACTCGTATGGCCTCACTGGCCTGTGCGGCACGATATCGGCCCCTGCCCATGCCAACGCAGTGGGAGGCTTCCAACGCTCTGGAGTTCCAAGGACACCGCGCACCATGCCCAGATGCTGCACCGATTCGCTCACCACCGCCTGGAGCTTATCGGAAATCGCAGAGAACTTCATCCGCCGCGTCGCCCGGCTGCCAAGCCCAAGCTCCTTCCGCAGGGCGACCTTCGCGTCCAGCACCCCGAGGCTGATGCGAGGGGCCTTCCGACACTGCACCTCCCCTGTCTTCCCTTCCCAGACCGCGGGAAGGAGAGGCAGGGAGAAAGCGGCGAATGGCGTGCTGCTCACGAAACAAAGAAACACACCCCGTCGCCCCTCCTGGATGATGTTGTTGATGCCCTCGATCTCTTGGGTATCGCCGCGCCACCTCTCAGCCAGTAGTCTGAGAGGTCCGTAGAGGGCCATACTCAAGGTCCCATGCTGCTCCGCCGCCTGTCGCAGCGCAGCCGCAAACAAAACGAGCGAGCGTGGCAAGGGAGGAGGATGAGGAGGAGGGGAGTAGAGGAGTAGAGGGCGGGGGGAGTTGGAAGGTGCGGAAGTGGATGGGAGAGGGGCAGCTCGACTGCCTAGGCCGAGAGGGGGAGAAGAGATGGGGCCCGGATGAGCGAGGTGAGGACTTCGATATGCGATCTGGGAGGCACTGCGCCGAGAGCACACTGAGCGAGTAAGGGATGCGAGAGCTCAGAATGAGGAGGGCAGTGGAGGTGAAGATGTGAAGCGACGACGACGACCGCCTGCAGCTCTGCCTTGAACATCTCTCTCAGGCGATACGCGGTCATGTGCAGAGTATGTTCTGGTGCGTGCACGAGCTCGCGTGCAGTGTCTCTCCTTTCGCTGCAGTCCACGTGTGCAGGGCTTTTGACTAGCAACAAGATCTTGAAAGGCATCTTATGGCACAAGCTGGATACCCGAAAGGCGAACGAACCTGCGACCATCATTGCCCCCTGTCTGACAGCGCGCGCAACCTTCGGGCGGTCGTCACTAGAGAGTGGTGCGATGAGATCATGCCACGCAGACGGCTGTATCAACCTGTCCACCTCTTTGCCGATTCTCTTGGCGTCCCCATATACGAGGCGAGCGAGGTTCTGCAATTCTCCCTGCGATAGGTGAGGAAGGAAACCCGCGCGCTACTCCCATTTGCGCCCCCCAGGGCCCCAGTCCGAGGGCAGTGAATGAAGGAATTGCGGGGCAGTGGGTTTTAGGGGGGGGGGGGCGGGAAACATGGGGCACGGGAGCAAGTGGGGCAGCGACGCTATTGTTTCCGCCCCCGAACCTCTGGCCTAACGGTCTGGACAAAGTGTAGTAGATGGTCTAGCGGACCTCGCAGCCGTTGCGACACCCTAACAGCGAGCCAAAATCGGTAGTCCCGGATGGCCCTCAAACTATCTTTTGCCCAGCGCCCCATTTGTTCCGTGTATGCTGCTTTGCTTTCTTTGTCCAGCTCGCTGATCCCTGACTTCGGATCCTCTAAGGCATCTCCTTCGCGGGCCACCCCCAGGGCAGCAGTGAACGCCTGGCGGATTTCAACTTCGGGGGCAGAGAGCAGAAATCGCTCGCAATCGCGGACGCTTCCCCACCGCCCTGTTATCGGCTTTGGCGGCACTCGGCCGCATCCGGCATTGATGGCTGCTTTGGCTGAGTACAGCGCCGTCCAAACGTTCAGGATTCTCACGGCGTGCGCCCGCCAAATGTGCATAACTTTAGCCAGGCTCGACCAGTAGTAGAATTCTCTCACCCCCACGCTCACTAGGAATGAGTCCATGAAAGACAATGTGTTTTTTACCATTAATTGGTATTGATGTGCGACGCAGTTGGCCTCAAACACCAATGTTGTCGGCTGTTGAGACAGTTTCGTGTGCAGCAATGCCCGAGCTTTGACCTCGTCGCTTCCAGCATCAGTACACGCGGCCCATATCTGCAGAACCCTGCCTTGGCCGTGCGAATCTCCGCCCTCCCCGGCTCCCGCAGCAGGTCCTGGAGCAGCGCCCGCAGCTGCGTCGAGATCGCCCCCAGCACCCGCAGCAGGTCCTGGAGCAGCGCCTGCAGCTGCATCGGGATCGTCGTCAAGGGCAGCCTTGCACCGCAGGCGGGAAGGGGAGGGCGTCGTCGCCGTCGACCTCGTCGTCGTCATCGGCGTCGTCTTGTGAGGGAGTATGCGTGCCCCCGTGGATGCAGACATACACTCGTGTTCATCTTCGTGGTCGTCTTCAGTATCGTCGTCGTCGCCGTCGACCTCGCTGTGACAGCGCGGTCGACGGCGACGCCGACACGCGCGACAACGAGTCGTTGTCGCGCGTGTCGTCGCCGTCGCCGGCGAGCGCAAACTGGCATATCCTGCTTTATCTTACCCCTGATGTCTGCTCATCTCCTCCTCCCCATCCTCATCATCTCACGTCGCCGCACGTGCCCTACTCCCCCTACCCCCCTACCCCGCATCCCCCTACGCTGCACCGGGCCCACGCGGCGCCTCGTCACCGCGCCCGTCGCCCAACGCGAGGGGCGGGTCCCGCGCCAGCGCTGGAATGTCCGAGGAAGCTCGGGTGTCCAGGCCCACAGAACACATCTGCTTCCGAATCAGCGCCAAGGCGTCAACACCTTGGGCGCCAGTCTCTGGCACAACCTGCAGCTCGCCGAGGATCTTGCGAGTGTGCACGCGCGACTTGAACACGTGGTACGAGTCGGCGCTGCGCACCGGCGCGCTCACGAAAGACGTCTCCGCTTCGGTCACGTGGAGTTTGCGCTTCTGCCACACCTCATGCGGCAGCAGGGTTAGAGGCGCGCGCGCTGGACCTATCTAGTAGATAGGACCACCATTGGGCAAGGTAGGTAGATAGGCTATCTACCTACCTTGCCCAATGGTGGCACGACAGCACTACGCTCTAGCACAACCCCCACGAAACCTAATGTTGGCGATCCCCCCACCTGGGCGTTTGTGGCGTCGCCACGCATGATGTGCATGACCATGCACCACCCCCTCTCCCCAAGGTCGTCAGCGCGGGCATCCTCAGCAAGCTTTGCCTCCATCGTGACGGCCTCATACGCCATCTGATAGCCAGATCGAAGGAATGCACGGAATGCCAAGATGCGAGTGGCTCGCAGTTTAGCAACCCACGTGTTGACAGTGTTGCTGCACACATCTGTTCCCAACGCTATGCCAAAGGCCTCCGATGCAGTGTTGCTCATGACAGCCCGCGCTGCAACTTGCAGCCCCCCTTGTGCACTAAAATATCTGCCTTCCTTGCCGCGCCTCCAGTTAGACAACTGCGCGGCGTCTTGAGCAAGTTCCAAGTCCCTCTCCTTCAAATCATATTTTTTAGCCAATCTGTAGTACTGCTGGTACGTCGCCTTTTTCTGCTTCGTCAGGGTCGCTATTCGGTCAGTTTGATTCTCAACTATCTTTTCGAGCTGATGGATTCGAGCTAATGCCTGTCTCAACTGCTCTGCCTCGCTAAGGGGGGGTGCGGCCTGGGCAGGGCCAGCAGCTGGCACGAGGGCGCCTGCCGCGGCGCCGTGAGCTGCTGCCGGGCCAGCCGCCACCAGCGCGCCTGGGACGGGGATGGGAGGAGCAATGAAGAGGAGGACGAGGAGAAGGAGGGGGGCGACGACGACGACGACGATGACGGCGATGACGACGACTACGAGGAGGCGGCGTTGACTCCGACGACTCAGAAGAAAGACAAGCGCGAGGTTGAACGATGTAACGATGGACAATGCTGGCCCTCGCTCCCCGAACCCCAGTGATCACGTCCCGCTTGCCGCCGCTTGCCTTGCGCCCTCGTGCTCAGTGCTCTCGGGCCCTCAAACTGAGGGACTCCCTCAACTCCTTCTCATCCGCATCATCCTCCATCATGTCTGCATTCCCCTCCTCCACGGGCCGACTCCACGGGTCTCTTCTAGCTCCTCTACCACACCTCCGCCTCCTCCTCCTCATCATCATCCCTTCACCTCCCCATCCATATGTGTCTCAGTTCTCCCCTCGTCGTTGCCGTCGTCGACCTTATTGCCATCCGTATCCTGCCCCGTCTTCATCCTCACCCTCCTGCTCCGCCGTTGCTGCTCCTCCCCGTTGTCCTCCGTCCCCCTCAAGACCCGCGGGCGAGACGGCCTGCGGCCGCGGCGCCAGGCGCTCCCGCCGCGCCCGGGAGCGCGAACCCGTTGTCGGCCAGCACCTGGTCGGTAGAAACAGTGATCATCCCATCCTCTTCTCCCTGCTGCCCCGCATGGACAGGCGCGCAAACACGACGCGAACATGCACGTGCGCGCGTGATGCTCGCGCACTTACAATCACGTGCATGGTCGCACACCGCCCCATCCAGCGCATGCTACCAGTCCGCTACATCTCAAATGCCTCCCTCATCCTTTCACCTCACCGATGCTCCTCTTCCTTACCTACCTCTCTACTCGAATCATCATCCTTTTCCTCTGACATCGTACTCAAAGCAAGCCAGGGCACCTCGCGCCACGCATCGGCCAACGCACCATTGCCCGACTGCCCGAAGATGTGGGTAACCACGTCGACGCGGTAAAGGTCAACCGAGTTGGGCACCCACCCCCATTTGCAATAAGATGCCAACCTTGCAGGAAGCAGGATACGGGAATAAGATATGATATATGGGAAACGAGAAGGAGGATGACCTGCGGGTAGTCCACGCTTGCTTGAAGCGGCACTCCGCCTGAAGCTGCAGAAGAAAAGCCTCAAGTCGAGATTCCTGGACCACCAGGTCGCCATTGTGAACGGTGAACGTCTGGAGGAACAAAAAGTTGAGCCGCCGCTTTAGCAGCGACATGCGCCAAAATGGCCCTCGAGCCAAGGTTCCGACAAGGCCGGACGACGACGACGAAGACGACGACGACGACGACCGACCGACTTGTCCCCTGGGTGGGTCCGCGGGGTAATGATGGAGCGCGGCGGCTCGCAACGTTTTCTCGATCCATGATCCATCCGCGGGGCCCCCCAGCGCCCCCCCCAGAAGCCTGTGGAGACATCCGAGAAATTACCCGACAGTTTTCGGCTGATCATCGGATCGGGGACGACGCGCGGGCAACGCACCTGTCGCAATACAATAGCAAGGCGTGGTTCACCAAATGCGGGGGGGCTTAATTTGATGTGTGAGCGCCCCATGCACGTTCGGAACATACGCGTGGTCTATCAATATATAACACACTACGTGCCATATTTAGCTAATGATGTACCCTACTTTATAATATACGGGCGCGATCTACAATTTATCGGGCGCGCTGACTTTGTAGTTATATCCCAGACATGTCGCTTGTTTTCTGGGAAACAATGCGAGAATTATATGTAGGCGAGCGCACATTACTAATGTAATGTCCCGAACGCATGCATTCATCGGGTGGGGGCGAGGCACCCCCGAGGGGTGGTCGACCCCCCCTCCCGACGACGCGCCCGAACTTCACCGTAGCACGCGGGAGCGGCCTACCCAAGGGCGGCGGGCTGCCAGAGGTCAGGACTGCCCGCGAGGCGCTCGATCTGCGCGCGATACTCCGCCACCGTGCTGGCCGCGAGAACCTGCCGCCCGGATAGAGAGCGATTCCCATGTTCCGCGATAGCGGCCGTTACTGGCCCTGGCCGCCCCCCCACCCTCCCCCCCAAGGTAACGCCACGACTCGTGCCGACCTCCAGGGTGTCTTCGGTCACTCCTAAACATACCCAAGCGGCGCCTGCGCGAAACGTGACGCCACTGGCTCCCCCCCGCTCCCCGCCCCCCCCCCCCTGGTCACGCCCGCTGACGCCTGGGAGTAAACAAAAAGCTCCCATGCGCGTCGGGGCGGGGCTGGAGGAGGCCCGAGGCTCGAGGGCAGAAGGGTCGAGGCAGATCGAGGATCGAGGAGGGCCGAGGATTGAGGCTCGAAGAGACACGAGGAGGCTCGAGTGCCGAGGGTGCTGGGCTGAAGAGCCATCACAACATCTGGCATGACCTCTCGGGGGGGGGGGGACAGATCTCCTGGGCCAGCGCTGGACAGGAGAACCGAGGAGGACCGATGAGATCGACGATCGAGGAGGCACGAAAGCGAGGCGGAAATGTCATACCTTATTTCGCAGTGCTAGTGCTAGTGCATATCTTCGAGGCGAGTGCTAGTGCATCTGTTCGGCGCCTCCAGGGTCCGAATAGATCCATATCCAGGGCCTGACGAGACCACGAACGAAGATCGATCCCTCACGCTGTGGGTATGGACATCCCCGCCACGGACGAGGAGACTCGAGGATGCTCGACAATCGAGGGTGCTGGAGAGAAGAACCATAACAAAATCTGGCACAAACTCTCAGGGTATTTCCAGGTCCCCTTGGGGCATCGTGGGGCCTCTCCGGGGGAACACGTCGGGAAAATACGGCGAGGGAAGTTCTATCGCCCTGGGATCGACTATACATCGTCGATGGGATCCCGATGCAAAAAACAATACCTTAAATTCGGTGGGGCTCCCTCCAACAGATCGTATGACTGGGCGATTTGGATCTCCCCCTGACACTTTCCTCCCGAACCACACATCGAGCAAACTGTGCAGCACGTAAGGTCCGCGAGGATTTCCTGGTTCGGCGATGGAGCCTTCACCACCACCCCTGGGCGGCGTCTGAGGCGCCGCTGCTGGGGAAGGGGTGTGGGCAGGGGCTCCAGCGTCGACCCAAAAAACCCGCCAGGGCCTCCGAACGTTCATGCTATGCCAGCCTAGTCTTTCTATGAGTCATCCCCGCACATCCTTGAAGAGGAAGGGATGCCGATTCACCCGGGAACACTCACGTCGTCCTTCAAGTGCATGCCCTCGGTCGCGGCCTCGGCAAGGGTTCCCCTGGCTCCTCAGCTCCCCCTTCTGGCCTGCGCCCAGCTGCTTCGCAATCCGTCCAACACTTGGCGCACTGACTTGCAGCAGCCGCCCGACCCGGCGGGGCATGGCCTTGCACAATCACTGGTGTCGTGGCCGCGTGGCGGACTCTCCTGGTCGCTCCTGTCACAACTGCCCCGTCAGCCACGGACCCCGCCGGCGGAGCTTCGTGCCTCGCGCGCCCCGCCCGGTTCCCGCCACGCCCGTCCACAGACGGACTCCCGCTCCTCCGCTGGAAGGACAGAGCCCAAGGACCCTGGCCAAGACTGAACGCGGAAATGTCAGTGTCGATCTTGGTCGCCATCCATCTTGGCCAGCGTCAATTCGTGGATCGTCATCGCGAATGGGCGATGGCCGGCATGGACTATAACCAAGATCGGCGTCGACAAAATCCCCCGACATCTTGGTCATGGTGTTCGGGCCGCAATGTGGCTCCCTGGCGGCCGTTCGGGACCATCCGGGCGACCCGGAAACGCCCTCTGGGACCACTCATCCGCAGAGTACGCCAGCACTTCCAGCAATAGAAGACGCCGCGCAGGATGCCGAACGAAGAAACTTGCAATGGAAAGGGGAAGGCAGCGGAAATGGAGGACGGGGAGCAAGTGTTGGCCCCTCCTCACTGTCAGACGCTTACCTTTTGTCTTTGACCGAGACTGAGGCATTTAGAGTCAACGGCAACACCGCCACAACGCGTGTTAGCATCTGAGTGGGCCACTTGGCCGAGCACCGCAGCGCCTGTGAGCACCACCGCGCCTATGAACACCACAATGCCTGTGAACAACGCCGCGCCTAGTAGGAACACGAGTCTCTGGCAACACCACGCCGACGGAAGCAAGCCTAGCCCACTCCCCTCCGCAAGCGGCAACAATAAATCATCCGGTGGGAGGGGACCCGCTAACTCGGGTCATCTCGCTCCCGTCCTGCCCTGACCCCCCTCCCCCTGTTCCCCATCAGGTGCCCCCAACCTTGCCCCTAGCGCGGAAAATTATCCCGTAAACCTCAGCATACTTTCCCCCCATCTCCCACTCCCCGCGTGCTCGGCAACCGCATCTGAACCCTACCTCAGCAAGACAGACTTGTGAAACACTGGCGGGACCTTGAAGGATGCATGTCGCCAGATGAATCCCAGCAAATGTGTATGAAACCCCAGCGTCGTGTGGACCCGCATGTGTAAGGTTCGCAAGTGACCGCGGAGCCACAATAACAAAACAAAGTAACAACTGCATAACCACAAACTTGCGAAGGCCCACGCGGATTTCTTGGGTCCGCGCTGGACCCCCTCATACACTCCTACCCCCGCGCGCGGAACGCGCTGGAGGCTGTGGGCGTGGAACAAGCCGGCTCAGCGCAGACCCTTCCTGTAGGCCTTCCACGACATTTTCTCTGGACCTAGCATGTTCGAAGTAGAACCACGCGCGCGCTTCGCGCGCGCTGAGGCTATTGCAGGCTCTAAGTAAGTGTAGTCTAGAGAGTTCGGCATCGGAGAATGTATATTGTCACGCGGTTCGTGCTCCTCAGGGTGCTCCCGCTACGGCCCCAGAGAAAAGCTTGGCTTAACGTCCCCCAGCCCATGTCGCAGCACCCCTCATTGGGATAGCGCCCCACAGGGAGCCCACCAAAGACAAGGTTCGCATACTGGCACGCCCCTCACGCGGATCGTGCCCCGCAAGTAACCGCACTTGCGGCACCAGAGGGAAGCTCCATAGCGTCGCCCCGCTCACTTCGGCGCACCTCCCACACGGATCGTGGCCCGCAAGGAGGTCCACGGACGGCCCCAGAAGCAAGGTTCGCATCCCGCCCACCCGCCTACTTCGATACACCTCTCACACGCATCGTGGCCCACTGAGATCTCCACTTACGGCCCCAGAGGCAAGGTTCGCACTGCGCCGCCCCCTGGCCATTGCGGCACACCCCATCACGCGGATCGTGCCCACAAGGAGCACCACCTAAATGCCCACAGACAAGGTTCATACAACGCCCCCCGTTCGTGTCGGCAAACCCGCTACGCAAATCATGCCCCAGGATGAGCTCCACTAATGGCACCAATACCCAGCTTCGCGCGGCGTCCCCCCGCCCATTTCGGAACATGCATCGCACGGGTCGTGTCCAGAGAAGGTCCACCTGCGTCTTGTGGGCGTGTTCGCGCGGGGGCATCCGAATTGTTGGGCACACCCTTCACGCGGTTCGTACCCCACCCAAGAATTCAACGCACAAGTGCACGCGTGTTCCGCAGCAACCGTTGTTCATTGTCCTGCGGCGCGCAGCGTATCAAGAGAGTCTAGCGTTGTGCGCTACACATGACTGCATAGGTATGGGTCCGTCGCCAAGCCAATGACTTGCTTATCTATGGCCTGCGGCCAATGCCGCTAGTGTGCCTGAGCTTTAGGCCAGGAGATTATTGGATATCTGTAATTCGGGGTAGCTTGGTAAGTATGTTTCTCGAGTGCCTCGCGGAGCGAGCTGTGAAACTTCTTGTGGCCTCATGTGGGCCAGATGAGGGCTTCTTGTGGTCCCCTTTGGGGCCTCCTGGGTGCTTGCTGCGGCCTCGGGAGCCCACTCGTGGTGGAGGGCTCGAAATGTCCAGAGTTCCTCCTCTTGCACTCCTCTTGGGGCCCTCTTCGACCGTGTTGGGTCTCTCTTGGCCGTCCTGGGACCCTCATGGAAGCCTGTTGAGCCATTTTGGGGCGACATGTGGGGCCTCTTGGGCCTTTTTTGTACGCTGCTAAAGCCAAACGAATACGCCAAAATTGCTCGCTCCCCCTAGAGAACGACGAAACAATCTTGGCCTCCTGGGGCCTTTTCGGGGCACACCCTGGAGCCTTATTAGGACGTGTTCGGTGCCTCTTGAGCCGTTCTGAAATAATAGCTTGGCGTCCACGGCCCTGGCCCCGGGCCCCCGATACCCCGGCATCGAATATTTGTGTGTATGTACTGATACATGCATACATACATACATGCATGCATGCATACATGCATGCATACATATACATACATACATCCCTTCTCGACTATTCTTATAATGGTTCCCCCCGTACATCACTTCGGCCCTGCGCGCTCTATGAGCCCTACAAGTCCTGTGAGCCCTATGAGCCCTCTGAGCTCTGTGAGCCCTGTCAGCCCTATGAGCCCTATGAGCCCTGTGAGCCTTATGATGCCTTTGAGCCCTATGAACCCTACGATCCCTGCGACCCCTGTGAGCCCTCTGAGCCTTACGAGCCCCATGAGCCCAATGATCCGTATGAGCCCCATAAGCCTATGAGCCCTTTGAGTCCACTGGGCCCTATGAGCCCTATGAGCCCCATGTGTCCTATGAGGCCGTTCAGCCCCATCAACCTTACGAGCCATGTGAGCCTTATGAGCCCTCTGAGCCCTATGAAACTTATGAGCCCTATGAGCCCTATGGGCCTGTGAGCGCGGTGACCCCAGTGAGCCCATGAGTTCGCTGAGCCCTATGAGGGCCTATGAGCCCTTCGAGCCCTTGAGCCCTTTGAGCCCTTTGAGCCCTTGAGCCCCTTGAGCCCCTATGACCCTATACACCTATGAGCCCTATAAACCTTATGAGCCCTATGAGACCTACGAGCCGTATGAACCATATAAACCCTATGAACCGTATGAGTCCTATGAGGCCTTAGAGCCCTATGAACCTTACGAGCCGTGTGAGCCCTGTGAGCCCTATGAAACTTATGAGCCCTATGAGCCCCTTGAGTCCTATGGCCCCCCTGGGTCCTCTCAACTATATGAGCCCTATGGGCCGGATGACCCCTGAGACCCTCATGAGCACTATGAGCCCGATGAATCATATGTGCCCTATAAGCCCCATGAATCCTATGTGCCCTATGGGCCCTATGGGTCCTATGAGTCCCTTGATCTCTCTGAGCCCGATGAAACTCATGAGCTCGTGTCATCTCAATGCGTTGCGTTTCCCTTGATCATCCTTCGCTATAGATCGCATGAGCGGCCAGTGCATATGGATCACCGCGGGGGGTCCAAATTCTGTTTCTGGCGGGTTACACAAGGATGTCGTTCGTGGCATATTGCAACAATAACTCCTGCTGTCGCACATCATTCAAGGCGCTGAAATAAGAAACGCGTTCTGCTCGGGAGGGGCTTCAATATCAAAGCCGCTCCTGGGGGCGATGTTGGGGAATCTGTGGTGTAGCAGTCGCGGTGCTCGCGCTGATGGTATCGGTGGCGCCGCAAACGGGCGATCGCCCCCGCCGCCGCCAGGATTGACGCGACTACAAACCTGCATCTCGAGTGTTAGCATGGTGCACCTACCGTATCCATCGGCAATTTTCATCGCCACCATATACACGGCCACCATCGCCACCATCAGTGAAACATTCAGGCATGGCCACCATCGACACCTCCCCCGGAGGCAGCGACATTCACGATCACCACAGCCATGATCATGACCAACACGACCACCTGAACCTGCAATGCCGTCGCAACCTTTTCAACTGTAGGATGCGCGATCCAAGCCCTGCCCCGTCATATTGTCTTACATTGTTCTGCCCAACTTGATGTGCCACCGCCGCCGCCGTCACAAACTGCACCGCCGCCAACGCCTGTCCCGCCATCACCGCGGCCAACTGGCATAATGATGACCATGACACTGGCGATGGTGATGCGGTGGCGGCCAAGGCGGTGTCGGTGATGTTGGCTGTCCAGCGGGTTGGTGCAGATTGTGGTGGCGGTGGCGTTAGTAACGCTGGTGAAAATAGTATTGTTGGTTCTTGGTGGCAGCCATGATGGCGGTGATTGTTCTAGTGATCCGATGGTACTCCTGGCGATGGTGATGGCGATGGTGGTGTTGTGGCGCGGGCGAGCCGGTAATTGCGATTGCGGCGGCAATGGCGGCGGTGACGTGTTGGGTTAAGTGGCGATGGCGCTGAAGGTGGTCGTGGAAGGAATGGTGGAACTGGCGGCGAACATGGCGGTGGCGCACGCGTGACAAATCATTTTGGTGATAGCACCCACCTCCCCCCCTCTTCCACCATTATTGGTAGCATCAACATCGCAGCCACCTGGTCCGCCACCACCACCACCACTGGCACTATCCTCGCCGCGTGCACCGCCAACACCCCTTGGAACGCCAACGCCAACACCGCCAAGCTAACAACGACCACCACCACAACCATTCATCGCGACCACCTCCACTCTTGCATAGGCAACCAAAAGTGAAGCATCACGGACTTCAAATTGCATCCCTTTTCGCGGGGGGGGGGGGTACAACTTGATTCCTGACGCGGGGGATGCAATTGAAATCCGTCTGTACAAACTTACACGTTGATTCCTGTTGGGGTTCCTTTGTGGGATATTACACATGTTTTGAAATCCGCTTGGACAGGTTTACACATGCATTCCTATGGTGCGGAGAGCTACAAGTTGATTCTAGCGTGTAGAATACAAGCGAAATCCTTACGTATAGGTTTACACATTGATTCCTGTCGTGCGGCCTTCAAATGGGAACATTGTGCGCCTGGCCCGGGAGGAGAGACGACCTGGCCGACGAGAAGACTTGATGCGTCGACGGCTTCGCAGAGGGTGATTGCGCTGGCGATGAGAGACTTGAGCGGGGATGTCGTTGGAACGACTTGTGCCACCACGAGGGGGAAGGACGCGGCCGACGGAAAACAAAGACGGGGCAGGCGGCTCAGATGTCAGAACGCTCCCCGAGCGTGTGGCGCCGATGACAAGACAAACCAAACAGAAACGACAAAGAAGACAATCTGGGTGACCACCAACGCTGTGTTTTTATTCCCCACGTCCTGACTGGGGTTCTTGGTTTCCTAGAACACCCGTTCCTTCCATTGTTCCTCTTTTTCCTTTTTCCCACATCCCTACCCTACCATACCATATGTACAATGCCATACCATAACTACCGTACCATACTTACAAATACCACACGAATTACATACCTAACACACCATATTTACCACATACCACAGACTTACCATACCAGACCAGCACCATACCATACCGATACCATACCACAACCATACCAGTACCATACCATGCCAACCATACCCAACCACCTGCCACACCATACCACACCTACAATACCAACTCTACCATACCACACCTGTCACTCTAAGGAAGCCACCCCGGAGCGAAAGGTATCGGGATACTATACCGTTTAGAAGGTTTCGTGCCCCCCCAACCCCTACAGGGAGGCCCCGCCTGAGCGAGGAGGGCATTCACAAACCATACCATGTATCAGGTTTCGTGCCCCCCCACTCCTCCAGGGAGGTCCCGCCTGAGCGAGAAGGGCATTCGCAAACCACGCTATTCATCAGGTTTCGTGCCCTCCCACTCCTCCAGGGAGGCCCCGCCTGAGCGACGAGTATATTCGACCACCGTGTTATGTATCAGGTTTCGCGCCCCGCCCCACTCCTCCAGGGAGGTGTCGTCTGAGCGTTGAGGGTACTCGCATAGCGTGTCATTATCAGGTTCCGTGCCCCCCCCTCAATCCTCCAGGGAGGCCCCGCCTGAGCGAGGAGGGCATTCGCAAGCCATTATCAGGTGTCGTCCCCCTCCCACTCCTCCAGGGAGGCCCCGCCTGAGCGAGGAGGGTATTCGACAACCATATTACGTATCAGGTGTCGTGCCCCTCCCACCCCTCCAGGGAGGTGTCGCCTGAGCGAGGAGGGTACTCGGAATCCATGGTATGTGTCAGGTTTCGCGCCCCTCCCACTCCTCCAAGGAGGCCCTGCCTGACGAGGAGGATATTCGAAAACCATCTTATGTATCAGGTTTCGAGCCCTCCCAGTCCTCCAAGGAGGCCCCGCCTGAGCGAGGAGGGCATTCGCAAGCCATGTGTGTTTTAGCAGGTTGCGTGCCCCTCCCGCTCCTCTAGGGAGGCCCCGCCTGAGCGAGGAAGGTACTCGAAAACCATGGTATGTATCAGGCGTCGTGCTCCTCCCAGTCCTCCAAGGAGGCCCAGTCTGAGCGAGGGAGGTATTCGCAAACCATGTTATTTATCAGGTTTCGTGACCCTCCCACTCCTCCAGGGAGGCCCCGCCTGAGCGAGGAGGGCATTCGACAACCATATTATGTATCAGGTGTCGTGCCCCTCCCACCCCTCCAGGGAGGTGTCGCCTGAGCGAGGAGGGCACTCGGAATATATGGTATGTATCAGGTTTCGTGCCCCTCCCAGTCCTCCAAGGAGGCCCCGCCTGAGCGAGGAGGGCAATCGCAAACCATGTTATTTATCAGGTTTCGAGCCCTCCCACTCCTCCAGGGAGACCCCGCCTGAGCGACCAGTATATTCGAACACCATATTATGTATCAGGTGTCGACCCCCTCCAACTCCTCCAGGGAGGCCCCGCCTGAGCAAGGTGGGTATGCGAACACCATGTGATGTATCAGGATTCGTGCCCCCCGCGCTCTTCCAGGGAGACCCCGCCTGAGCGAGGAGGGCATTCGACAACAATGTTATGCATCAGGTGTCGTGCCCCTCCCGCCCCGGCAGCAAGGCCCCGCCTGAACGAGGAGGGCATGCGACAGCCACGTTATTTATCAGGTGTCGTCCCCCTCCCACCCCTCCAGGGAGGCCCCGCCTGAGCGAGGAGGGCATTCGACAACCATATTATTTATCAGGTGTCGTGCCCCTCCCACCCCTCCAGGGGGGTGTCGCCTGAGCGAGGAGGGTACTCGAAAACCATGTTATGCATTAGGTTTCGTGCCCCTGTCCCTCCCACCCCATCCAGGGAGGCCCCGTTTGAGCGAAGAGGGTGCTCGACAACCGTGCAATGTATCAAGTTTCGTGCCCCTCCCACTCATCCAGGGAGGCCCCACCTCTATCCATCTTCCTACACCTTCTGCGCCCTCCTGTAAGTCAGCGCCCCAATAAAAATCACCATGTGGGGAACTCCGTTAACAGTATGTATAACGTTGCTTTAAATTGTACACAGAAACATTGGAAGCACAGAAAAACTTGGCGCTCACAGTGCCTAAGAATTCACACATTGATTCCGATTTTGCGGCTATCACATAGAATCTTTTTGAAGGGCTCTACACATTATTTCGCAGCGTCCAAGATACACTTGAAATCCGGTTGTGCAGGCCTAGACATTGATTCCCATTCTGCGGCCATATAATGAAATCCATATGCGGGGTGCTGCACATTGAGAGCTTGGGAGACCACAGCACTGTATGTGACATGTTCTTTATGTAAACCCCACAATGCGAAAAGCCTTGGAAGCAAACCGAAGGTGATTTCACAGTGTTTACGAATTTACACATTGAATCCTTTTGTGTGGCTCTCACATTAAATCCATTTTGTGGGGAAGTACACGGTTGATTCCTCATGTGTAGAAAACAAGTGAAGTCCTTTCACGCAGACTTCCACATTGATTTGTATTGTGCGACCTTGAAACTGAATGTCTTTGTGCCTGGCCCCGGGGGAGGGGAAGGCGGGCTGGATGACGAAACGAACAAATGGAAGACACAATATGCAAACAAGAACGCAACTTGGGGGATCAACCGCGCTGTTTCTAATGGTAAAATTGCTTGCAGCTGTAAGTCCAAGAAACGCCCAAATAAGCTTAGCAGCATGGCGAACCTTTGTTTTCACAGCGTTTGCGCATTTACAAACTGAACCCTTTCGAGTTGCTCTCTGATGAGATCCCTTTGTGGGGGTGTACGCATTGATTCCTAGCGTGCAGGAAACAATTGAAATCCTTTCGTGCAGACCTACACATTGGCTTCTACTGTGAAATCCTTGGCGTCTGGCTCAGGGGGAGGGAAGGTGGGCGGTCCGGCCGACGAACAAATACAAACACACAACACCAAACATACAAACGCTATGTTTCTAATTGTAGGATGGTTTTGACTTGTAAACCAAACAACGCCAAGTAACAAACTGGGAAGCAAAAATAACCTGTGTTTTCTCCGCGTTTGGGAATTCAGAAATTGAGCCCTTTTTGTGTTGTTCTCAAATGGAACCCCTTTGCGTGGAACGAAACATGGATTCGTATTGTGTAGGAATCAAGTGGGTTCCTTTTCGTGCAGAGTTTCACATTGACTCCTACTGTGCAGCCTTCACATAGAATTCATTAGTGCCTGGATCGAGGGATGAAGGCAGCTGGGCCAACGAAAAAGACAAACAAGACAAACCAAACAACTTGGAGGACCACAAACGCAATGCTCTTCATTGCACACGGGTTTTTTAACTTAAGCCCAAAACGGTTTTCGGGGAAAAAATCCTGGAAGCAAGGATCACATATATTTCCAATGTTTACGCAATTACACATTGATTCCTCCTGTGGCGCGCTCACATAAAATCTTTCGTGGGGGATAGCAAAACGCACAATACGAACCAATGTGTAAGTCTGAACAGAAAATCTATTGTATATTACACACTGGGAACCCATTTGCAATTCCCCACAAAAAGGGTTTTTTTACGCAAGGGCCACTAAAAAAGTTCAAGTTGCAAATGCGCAAGCACTGCGAAAACACAGGTTGTCTTTGCTTCCGAGTTCGTTTTTTGTTCTTTCCTTTTTCGGATTTTACTGTACAATTAGAAGCACAGCGTTGTTGGTCCCCCAAATTGTGTTTCTTGCAATGATTGTCGTTTTCGTCGGCCGGCCCGCCCCCTTCCCACCCCGTGAACCAAGCACGAAAGAATTCGATGAGAAGTTCGCACAATAGCAATCAATATGGAAGTCTGCACAAAAGTATGCGAGTTGTTTCCTACACGCTAGGAATGAACGTGTACTTCCCCACTACCAGATTTTCTGTGCGAGCCACACAATAGGATTCAGCTTATAAGTGAGCACGCCTTGCGAAAACACGAGTGTTTCTTGTTTCCAAATGGTTGTTTTGTTGCGCTTGGATGTTACAATGAAAAACAAGCTTACAATTGAAAACACAGCCCCTTTGGTCTCCAGTGTTGTCGTTGTGTTGTCGTTTGTCTTAGTCGGCCAAGCCTCCCCCTCCCCGTGGAACCAAGCACAAAGGAATAACATATGAAGACCGCGCAAACAAATTCAATGCGTAAGTCTGCATAAAAGCATTGCACATAGACCCTCACACAGGGATTAAATTCGAATGAGTTCGTACGCTCCCCAAATAATACACAAGGTAGATCACAGGATCGGCCCCGCTCATATACATATATATATACATATCGGATTGGACCCCTTCGGAGACACACACACATATATATATATATACATATAAATATACATATATATATATACGTGTATATATATATATATGTACACAAGTACACAATCATATATAGATATATGTATATATAATCATGTCTAAATATATATACACGCATGCAGACATACGTACATACATACATAATCGTGCCAAAATTGTTGTGGCGGCGCCGCCGTCGGGGGAGGAGAGGGCAAAGGGGTTGGAGGGTGTGGGGAAGAGGGAGGAAGAGTTGGAAAAGGTGAATGGGCAGCAAAAGGAGAGGAGGGATTGGAGAAGGAAGAGGCGGATGAGGACACATAACATGTCTTCCTTTTTTGCAAGCGTAATCAAGCTGCCAGGCGACTCTGGAAAAAGAGGTAAGATTGGAATTCCCTTTGTTTCGAATTCCGTCGTGCCCTCTTTCGGGGCTCTTTTGAATATTGTTGGGGTTTCTTCAGGACCTCTTGAAATTTCCAGGGGGCCTCCTGGATCAAAGATCTTGGTTTCTCGGCTCACGTTCCCGATCCTGGGCCGCGGTTGGGGCCCTCTTGGGCCGTCTTGGATGTATCATCGGCCGTTTTGGGGGCCGTTTTGGGGTCGTTTCGGAACGCTTTTGGTGTCAATTGGGCCTTCCTGGGGCGATCCTCGGGGCCTCTTGGGGCGTCATGCAACGTCGGGAAACGGAACAAGCGGAAACACCAAAATTGCTCACGCACTTCAGGACAATCAATGTGTGTTGGCCTCTTCGAGCTCCTTTGGAAGACCTCTTGGAGGCGTCTTAGGTCTCTTGTTGGCCTCTTGGGTCGTCTGGAAGCCGGCTTGGGCGTCTTGGACCGTTTCGGGGGCCGATTGGGGCCCGTTTGCTCCGTTTTTGGCACCCCCTCGGCCTCTCCAGGTCGCCTCTGGGAAGCGAATCGGGAGGGCATCCAACAACTGTCCCGAATCGTTGCGGGGCGGCCGCCCCCAGGCCGGGGGGCGTCGATTTATTTAGATCGTAATGGAAATAGTTATTCACACACGCACACACACACACGCACGCACACACAAACACACACAAACACACACACACACACACATACACGAACGCACGAACACGCGCACGCGCACGCGCACGCACACGGACACACATACACACACGCGCGCATACACAGACACACACACACACACGCGCGCGCGCGCTCGCACGCACGAACACACGCACACACGCACACGCACACAAACACACACCACACACATATACACGCACGCACACACACACACGAATATTCATTCATTTACATTTATATATGTATATATGTATTTATATACATACATATACACATATATATATGTAGATGTACTTACACTCATACGTGTTTGTGTATATTATTTTACCCGAACCTTCGCGTTCGTGAAGGTTCTAGTTGTGGGCGCGGACTGGGCGCTGAGGAGGGTGGTACTATTGCCACAAAGGCGAGGGGGTCTTTTCCCACCCCACGCTTCCTGAACATGGGGGGGCCTCTGATCATTCTCATGCGTTCCTGCGCCCTATTCGCTCGCACCCTGGACTCTGGACCCCTGCCCTTTGTACCTTGGGCGATCGTCGTCGTCGATGTCGGCGGCGCACGATCCCTTTCCCATGTTCTGAAACGCCTTGTCCGGAACATGGGAGCAAAGAGAAACCTCGCGCGGGTGGGGCGGGGCCTCTTCGACTTGCGTTGGCCTGAAGGCTCCATGGGGGCTCTTGGGGGTCTCTGGGGGCCTGAATTTATTGTCTCTTGGAGTCCTCTGGAAGCCTGTTGGGATTTCTTCGGCTCTTCGTGGGGACTTTTGAGGGACCTTTTCGGGCCCTCTTGGAGCCTCCTGGGGCCCTCTCGGGGCGGAAAACTTGATTTTTTAATTTTTGGTCGTCCTCTAGGGCCCCTCGTGGGACCGCCTTGGAGTCCTGTTGGGTTGTCTTGGGTGTCTCTTGGGCCGTCCGGGGAGCGTTTTCGGGGCCTCTTGGGCCGTCTTGGGGTGGCCTGGCGGGCCTCTTGACACGTCTTGGAGCGCCGGGAACGCATAAGTAAGGGCGAAACGGCAAAAAAACATCGAGCAACACAATGAAAATTAACAGTTCTCCCTCCTCGGGGTCCTTTGGGGGGACCTCCAGAAGACTTTTTGGAGCGTCTTGGCGGCCGCTTGGGCCGTCTTGGGTTCATCTTGGTCATTTCGGGGGCCTTTGGGGACGTCTTGGGGGCCTGTGGGGGCAATCCGGACTCGTCCTGGGGCTCTTATCTATGTGTATATATGTATGTATGTATGTATGTATGTATGTATGTATGTATGTATGTATGTATGTATATATGTATGTATACAAATGTATATTATGTATATGTATATGTGTATGCATATGTATATGTACGTGTATATGTATATGTATATTACATGTATATGTAAATGTATATGTGTATGTATATGTGTATGTATATGTATATGTATATGTTTCTGTATGTGTATATGCATATGCATATTCATATGTATATTTATGTATATATACACACATATATATATATCTCTATATATATACATATACATATACATATACACTATCGGGACCACTGGGGGGTCTCTAGGAAACCTCTTGGGGGGTCTGTTGGAAAACCTTTTTAAAGGCCTCTTGGCCGTTCGGGAACCCCTTCGGGGCCCCTTTTTTGGATCTTGGGGCGTCCTGATATCCTCTTCGGCCGTATCGGGGCCCTTTTGGACCGAGTTGAAACCCCTTCGGGAGCCTGTTGGGCCATCTTGGGCGGCATTTGGGGCCCATCGGGCCGTCGTGGACGCTAGAAATATTAAATGTATGGATATATGCGTTTTTGTATGTGTATATATATATATATATGTATATGTGTATATATATATAGATATATACATATATATTTATGAATAAAAATCAAAGAAAAAATAACGGGACACGTTTGCTTTGTGGGGCCTCTTGGGGAACCAGCGGGGGGCCTATTCGGGGGGATTCGTTGGCGGTGTTGGAGGCATCTTCGAAAGCCATCCTGATCCACCCGGGCGCTCATGGAACACCTACGCCGTCTTGGGGCGGGGAACAACTCCTGGAACCACGGCGCCGCCGTAGGGGGAACGAGCCCGGGCGCTCCCCGCGGTCTGTGTATAATCTGCATACACACATATGTATGTATACACATATACATATACATATACATATACATATACATATACATATACATATACATACACATACACATACACATACATATACATACATACATACATACATACATATACGTATACATATACGTACATACACACACACACGCACACCTCCCCACCCCAGGCCAATGAACAGACCCCGCGGGTCGAAACACGTTTTTCAATGGCGCGCGCCAGGGCTCGGAGAACGCGGGGAAAAACCGCTTTCGGCGCCAAGAGGCGGTTGGAAAATCAGCAACGTGAGCTGCTTGGCAAATGCCCGCTTGGCCACGCCCCCTTTTCGTCCAGCCCGCCTTGCTCGCGGGCCCGCGAAGCAGCTGGCGCTCCCCTGGCTGCGGCCAGGGCAAAGAAACGCATCGGCTCGACAAGAGAAAGGACGGAAAGTGCGGGGGCGCCCTGGCTCACGGTCCCTGCTTCTGCCGCCATTGCCTCCCGCCCCCCCCAGTCAATATGTGGTGTTTCTGTCGCCTTCTCGCTGGCGCCCAAGCGTCGGCGCTAATCACCAGCGCCGCCGCCGTTGTTTTTCAATCTTGCGGGCGCCACCCCGCGATCCGCCCGAGCATGGAAACCATTGTGTTAAACACGCGCCCCCCACGGATTTGTTAAATCATAAGCTGGCACTACATGGGACAACAATAGTGCTCCTAGGGCATGAGCCCGATATGTTGAAACAAAGCAGTCCGCCGACCCTTTGTGGGTCTCCAGGCGTGTGAGAGCGTTCCCCCCCCCAATCCCCCCCCCAGGGACCCCAAACCGGCAAATTGACCCCCCCCGGCCCGGCACGACCCCGGACAATGCGCGCCAGGGGGGTGGGGTCCAAAATGAGCCAGGAAGGCACTTGACTCACGCCTCCCAAGAAGCCGCCGAGACGGTCCACGAGAACCCAAAGTCGACGAAAGATCGTTCCAAGACGCCCATGATGAGCTCAAAACAGCCCCAGAAGCCGCCAAGACACCGCACGAAGCCTCCAAAAGGCCTCCCAGGAAGCCCCAGAGAAACCAAAATCTTGAAATTCCCTTGGGGACAATGTGCACGTTTAGCATATCCAATGTGTTAGCTTTCGCGGCGTTGAAAACCGTCCACGAGGCCCCCACGAGGCCCCCAGGACCACCCCAAGACGGCCCACGAGGCCCCCAGGAGGCCCCAAAGAAAACCCAAAAGAACGCCAACGTGGCCCAATAGGCGCCCTACACGGCCCAAAAGAGCTCCAAGACGGCCTACAGAGGGGCCCCAGACAGGGAACCAGAACCGCGAATTCCAGCGCTCCGCCCAACGAAGCTCTCCGGAGGACCCAAGAGGCCCCAAGCGGCCCCAAGAGGCCACCATGAGGTATCCAAGAGGCCCCAAGGAGCCCCCAAGAGGCACAAAAGAAGCCCCAAACGGCCCCCAAGACCCTTCGAAACCGCCTCGAAGAGGCCCGCGAGAATCCTCGCCACGAAAACCCAACGGACATCCCAGAGCGTACCACACATTACCCTGAACTTGACGCATTCTTGCTACGTTTCCTCGCCCCTGCTTAGGTGCTTAGGCCTCGTGGATTGAAGTCCTGGAGGCGCAGTGTAGCGGGGTCGGCGGATGTGTAAGCCTATAGAATCCACGTCCGGAAGTGACGTGCTGAGCGGCAGCGTTTTCTGCGGAGGCGATAATGCAACGTACCCAATGTATCCAAGTGTTGCATACTTGCCACATATTGTACTGCGTTACATTATTATGTCTCCCCCCCTACCCCCCCCCCAAGGGGCTACGCCACATCCGTGGACCAAAGGTGGAGACCCCCATTTGGGGCTCAAAAGCGTACCAAAACCTATGTAAAATCGATGATTCGGGACTTTGGGCCCTCTGGGAGGCACAATAAGGCCTCGAGTCGACTCCATATGGCTTCAAGACGAGCCACGACGGCTCCAAAACGGCCCATGATGGCCCCAAAAGGGCCTAAGACACTCCTAAAACGTCCAAAGAAGGCCCCAAGACGACCCCCGAGAGTGCCTCCAGAGGCCGAAACCTTTCATTGTCCTATAGTTGTTTGATGATTTTAGCGTTCTCGCCTTTCTCTCTCGCCTTTCTCGACTCTCAGAAGCCCATGGCCGCCCAGGCAGCCGCCAAAATTGTCCCAAAAAGGCCCGAAATGTCCCCAAGAGGGCCTCCAAACGGCCCAAGAGGGCCCCAAGACGGCCCAAAGAGGCACCCAAAGCGGTCCAAAAAGCCTCCGAGACGGCCCAAGAGGACCCCAAGAAAACCCCGGAACAGCGCAAAAGCACCCCAAGACTGCCCGAAACGCCCCCAAGAGGCCCCGACAAGCCCCCAAGAGGCCCCCAAAAAGCTAAACCAATTACCCTGTGACGTACCCAACCCATTTGTATCAGTGGAAACGATGAGTTGGCCGAAACTTGTATGGACAATCGACTTGATGTGTAAGCTACTTGGGAGGCGTCACTGCACTGGGCCCCGCAAGCAGGCCTCGAATGTGGCGACAATTTCACAGATCGCAACCCCCCAGGGATGGCGAGGTCTAATTTGAATCTGCGTGTGGCGTCACTGTGCTGGGCCCACGAGCAGGCCGCGAAAGTGGCGACAGTTTCACAGATCGCAGCCCCCCAGGGATGGCGAGGTCTAACTTGAATCCGCCGTGGGTACCCACTGTGCTGGGCCCCCCAGCAGGCCTCGAAAGTGGCGACAGTTTCACAAATCGCAGCCCCCCAGGGATGGCGAGGTCACATTTGAGTCCGCCGTGGGTACCCACTGTGATGGGCCCCCCAGCAGGCCTCGAAAGTGGCGACGGTCTCACAGGTCGCAGCCCCCCAGGGATGGCGAGTTCCAATTTGAATCCGCCGTGGGTACCCACTGCGATGGGCCCCCCAGCGAGCCTCGAAACTGGCGACAGTTTCGCAGATCGCAGCCCCCCAAGGATGGCGAGGTCCCATTTGAATCCGCCGCGAGTGCAGACTGTGCTGGGATGGCGAGGTCCCATTTGAGTCCGCCGTGGGTACCCACTGTGCTGGGCCCCCCAGCAACCCTCGAAAGTGGCGACGGTTTCACAGACCGCAGCCCCCCAGGGATGGCGAGGTCCCTTTTGAGTCCGCCGCGGGTGCAGACTGCGCTGGGCCCCCCAGCAAGCCTCGAAAGTGGTGACAGTTTTACAGATCGCAGCCCCCCAGGGATGGCGAGGTCCCATTTGAGTCCGCCGCGAGTGCAGACTGCGCTGGGCCCCCCAGCAGCCCTCGAAAGTGGCGACAGTTTCTCAGATCGCAGCTCCCCAGGGATGGTGAGGTCCCATTTGGGTCCGCCGCGAGTGCAGACTGTGCTGGGCCCCCCAGCAGCCCTCGAAAGTGGCGACAGTTTCGCATATCGCAGCCCCCCAGGGATGGCGAGGTCCCATTTGAGTCCGCCGCGGGTGCAGACTGTGCTGGGCCCCCCAGCAGCCCTCGAAAGTGGCGACAGTTTCACAGATCGCAGCCCCCAGCAGCCCTCGAAACGCAGCGACGAGCCAGGTAAAAGGCAAGGGGGAAGAGGGGGGCGGGATTCGCGCGAGGAGTGCTCTATTCAAAACGAAAGCCCAACGCAGGAGGGTTGGGAAAAAACGCAAGAGGCCTCCAAGAAATCCCCAAGAAGCCGCCAAGAGGCCTCAAAGAAGCCCCCACAAGACCACACAACGACTGGAGTGTACTAATATTTCCCCCCCTGGGCGAACTGCGGCGCAGCGCCAGCCAGGTGGAAGTTGGTCACGGCGGCGCCCATGATTAGAGCCGGCGCCGGAAGGGAAGATGGGGGAAGAGTGTGAAAAACAATTGGGGGAGAGGCCTCAAAAAAATCCCCAAGAGGCCCATAGAAGCTCCCAAGAGGCCTCCAAGAGGCCCCCAGGAGGCTCCCAAGAGGCCCCGCGACGACGTGACTGTACGTGCTCCGGACGTGCACCCCGCGAAGCGAGAGGAATCCACGTCCGGAAGTGACGTGCTGAGCGGCAGCGTTTTCTGCGGAGGCGATAATGCAACGTACCAAATGTATCCGAATGTTGCATACTTGCCACATATTGTACTGCGTTACATTATTATGTCTCTCCCCCTTAACCCCCCCCCCAGGGGCTACGCCACATCTGTCGACCCAAGATGGAGACCCCCATTTGGGGCTCAAAAACGTACCAACACCAAAATAAAATCTATGATTCGAGACTTTGGGCCCTCTAGGAGGCCCAATAGGGCCTTAAAGCGGCCCCATATGGCTTCAAGACGAGCCACGACGGCTCCAAAACGGCCCATGATGGCCCCAAAAGGGCTTAAGAAACTCAGAAGACGTCCCAAAAGGGCCCCAAGACGACCCCCCCAGAGTGCCTCCACAGGCCAAAATCATTAATTGTCCAACAGTTTTTTGCTGATTTTAACGTTCTCGCCTTTCTCGACTCTCAGAAGCTCATGGCCGCCCAAGCAGCCGCCAAAATTGTCCCAAAAAGACTAAAAAAGTCCCCCCAAGGACCCCGAACGGCCCAGGAGGGGCCCAAAGACTGCCCAAACAGGCCACCAAGACGGTCCAAAAAGCCCCTGAGACGGCCCAAGAGGACCCCAAGAGAACCCCAAGGCGGCCGCGGAAGGCCCCCAAGACGGCCTCCGAAAGGGCGGAACGGCGCAAAAACGCCCCAAGACGGCCCAAGACGCTCAAAAAAAAACCCAAGAGGCCTCCAAGAAATCCCCAAGAAGCCGCCAAGAGGCCTCAAAGAAGCCCCCACAAGGCCACACAACGACTGGAGCGTAATAGTATTCCCCCCCCCTGGGCGAACTGCGGCGCAGCGCCAGCCAGGTGGAAGTTGGTCACGGCGGCGCCCATGATTACAGCCGGCGCCGGAAGGGAAGATGGGGAGGGAGTATGAAAAGGACGGGGGGGAGGCCTCAAAGAAGTCCCCAAGAGGCCCAAAGAAGCTCCCAAGAGGCCTCCAGGAGGCCCCCAGGAGGCTCCCAAGAGGCCCCGCGACGACGTGACTGTACCTGCTCCGGACGTGCACCCCGCGAAGGGAGAGGAATCCACGTCCGGAAGTGACGTGTTGCCGGAGGCAGGTCCGCGGAGGCTGTAATGCAACGTATCCAATGTATCCAATGATTGCATACTTGCTACATATTGTATTGTGTTACATTATTATGTGCCCCCCCAGCCCCCCCCAGGGGCCACACCACTTCCACCGACCCAAAGTGGCCCCTCCCTACTGCGCCTCAAAAACCAACCAAAACCAATAGAAAATCAATGAGTTGGGCCTGTTGGCCCTCTTGGGGCCCAACAAGGCCTCAAGACGGCTCGAGATGGCCCCAAGACGGCCAAAGATGGCCCCAAGAGGCCCTACAAAGACCCCAGGACGGCCCAAGACGGCCCCCAGAGGACCCCCAAGAGCACCTCCAGAAGCCACACACCATTGATTTTTTCATTGAATTTTTGAAGATTTCAGCGTTCCCGCCTATTTCGACTCTAAGAGGTCCGGGACGGCCGAAACAGCCTCCGAAGTGGCCCCCAGACGGCCCAAGAAGCCTTCAAGAGGGCCCGACAACCGACCCAAGAGGGCCCCCAGACAGCCCCAAGAGGCCCCCAAGACGGCCCAAGAGTACCCCAAGACAGTCTCCGAAGGGACCAGACAGCGCAAGAGCGCCTCCAAGACGACCCCCCGAGGACCCCCAAGAGCACCTCCAGAAGCCACAAACAATAATTTTCACACGGATTTTTTTAAAGATTTCAGCGTTCCCGCCTATTTCGACTCTAAGAGGTCTGGGACGGCCGAAACAGCCTCCGAAGTGGCCCCCAGACAGCCCAAGAAGCCCCCAAGAGGGCCCGAAAACTGCCCAAGAGGGCCCGCAGACAGCCCAAAGAGGCCGCCGAGATGCCCCAAGAGGCCCCCAAGACGGCCCAAGAATATCCCAAGGCAGTCTCCGAAGGGACCCGACAGCGCAAGAGCGCCCCCAAGACGCCCACACGGGGCCCCAAGAGGCCTCCCAGAGGCCCCCAAGAGGCATCTCAGACGCCCCCGCGAGGATCCAAGAGGCCCCAAAGAGGCCTCCAAGGGCCCCCCAAAAAATTCCCAAAGGCCCGACAACGACTGGACTGTACGTGCTCCGGACGTGTACCCCGCGAAGCGAGAGGAATCCACGTCCAGAGGTGACGTGTTGCCGGAGGCAGGTCCGCGGAGGCTATAATGCAACGTATCCAATGTATCCAATGATTGCATAATTGCTACATATTGTATTGTGTTACCCTATTATGTGCCCCCCTAACCCCCCCAAGGGGCCACGCCACTTCCGCCGACCCAAAGTGGCCCCTCCCTCCTGCGCCTCAAAAACCTACCAAAACCAATAGAAAATCAATGAGTTGGGCCTGTTGGCCCTCTTGGGGCCCAACAAGGCCTCAAGACGGCTCGAGATGGCCCCAAGACGGCCCAAGATGGCCCCAAGACGGCCCAAGATGGCCCCAAGACGGCCCAAGATGGCCCCAAGAGGGCCTACAAAGACCCCAAGACGCCCCAAGAGGGCCACCAGAGGACCCCCAAGAGCACCTCCAGAAGCCAAAAACAATTGATTTCCTAATGGTTTGAAAAGATTTCAGCGTTCCCGCCTATTTCCACTCTCAGAAGTCCAGGACGGCCGAAACAGCCTCCGAAGTGGCCCCAGACGGCCCAAGAAGCCTTCAGGAGGGCCCCAAAACGGCCCAAGAGGGCCCCCAGACAGCCCCAAGAGGCCCCCAAGACGGCCCAAGAGTACCCCAAGACAGTCTCCGAAGGGACCAGACAGCGCAAGAGCGCCTCCAAGACGGCCCCCAGAGGACCCCCAAGAGCACCTCCAGAAGCCACAAACCATTGATTTGTTCATTGAATTTTTGAAGATTTCAGCGTTCCCGCCTATTTCGACTCTAAGAGGTCCGGGACGGCCGAAACAGCCTCCGAAGTGGCCCCCAGACGGCCCAAGAAGCCTTCAAGAGGGCCCGAAAACGACCCAAGAGGGCCCCCAGACAGCCCCAAGAGGCCCCCAAGACGGTCCAAGAGTACCCCAAGACAGTCCCCGAAGGGACCAGACAGCGCAAGAGCGCCTCCAAGACGGCCCCTAGAGGACCCCCAAGAGCACCTCCAGACGCCACAAACCATTGATTCTTTCATTGATTTTTTGAAGATTTCAGCGTTCCCGCCTATTTCGACTCTAAGAAGTCCGGGACGGCCGAAACAGCCTCCGAAGTGGCCCCCAGACAGCCCAAGAAGGCCCCAAGAAGGCCCGAAAACGGCCCAAGAGGGCCCCCCGACAGCCCAAACAGGCCGCCGAGATGCCACAAGAGGCTCTCAAGACGGCCCAAGAGTATCCCAAGGCAGTCTCCGAAGGGACCCGACAGCGCAAGAGCGCCCCCAAGACGCCCACACGGGGCTCCGAGAGGCCTCAAGAGGCCCCCCAGAGGCCCCCAAGAGGCCTCCCAGACGCCCCCGCGAGGACCCAAGGCCCCAACGATGCCTCCAAGGGGCCCCCAAGAAGTTCCCAGAGGCCCGACAACGACTGGACTGTACGCGCTCCGGACGTGCACCCCGCGAAGCGAGAGGAATCTCCGCCAGAAATGTTCTCGGAACATTTCGTGCAGACCACAGAAAGCTCGTAGAACATGCTTGGGCGGGGCTATAGGCAAGCCAAGACGCTTCGCCACTACTCGAGCACTGCAAAATCCTGCAACATCCGACGCTCTGGCCGAGTCTCGTCTGCGGTGACCCCCGCTGCCTGCTAGCTGGTCTCTGCCGTGTTCTGCTACCTGGTGCCCGGGCCCCTCGGGTAGGGGCAGCCTGGGCGAGAGCGGGGCAGACGCGGGCACGATCTGTACAATATCTTCGCCACCGCGTCTTGGAATTTTAGATCCACTGCGCCTCGGCCATTTGGGCGCGCTGTCCCAGGACATCCCAAACACGGCGGATATGGACATTAAGCGTGCCCGTAACTTACCATACCTCGGACGTCCATTCCCCGTGCATGTGTCGGTTTCGCGCGTGCTTGTTTTGCCAGATGAAGACGCTCCTCTACGGCATGTTTGCGTCGTGTCGACCCCCGCGTTGGTTCCTGACACCGCGGGGGTCGTTCAAACTTGAACGATCGGCCCTTCCAAAAAGGCCAGATCGTTCAAGGATTGGCCAATTCTGGGCCTCACGCGGCGTTCAACCTTACACGATGGAGCTGGGGTCGCCGCCGGTCGACACGACGCGAACCTGCTCCATGGTCCTATCCGGAAAAAAAATGCGCACGTCCGAGCGATAGCAGGGCAAGCGGGGCAGCGAGTGCACAGCTCCCCGCGGACGCGCGCCCCTCGCGCAAGGCCCGCGTGCGGGCGGGGCGCTTCTCTGGCCTTGCTGCCGATGATCGGCAGGCCGTAGAGCAGTGCCTGGCACAGCTTGCCCTTCACGCCAGCACCTGGGCGCGCGGGCGAGGGGGAGAGAAGGAGGAGGAGGAAAAGGGGGAGATCAGTGTGCTCCTGGAGAGGTCTTCGCGGGAAAATCGAGGGCTGGTGAGACCGATTGGAGGACTCTGACAGAGGTCTCAGCCGAGCTGGGCCCAGGATTGAGCCGCATGGAGCGGGATCGGGCCCAATCTCGACCACAGATGTACCAGCGCCAATGCTGACTTCACCATCACATGACTCGCAACCTGGGCAAGCGTGGAGGGGAGGGAATGGGTTCGGGCACTGAGAATCGAAGGTTTTGGACGCTTCAATTCCTTCCTGAAGCCGCAGAAGGCACGGAACCTCGTGAGGCCCAGACCTCAACGTCTTGGGGGGGGGCATGATGACGGCACTGTCGATCGGAATCCCTGTCAACACATTTCTACTCCCCGCATACTTGCTTCACGTAATGTTTGTCTAGCCTGAAGCGTTTCAGGATGTTAGCTCTAAGACTCGTAGTTCCAAGCGTGCGGCCAACGAATCCGACACGGGCGGAACGGCATCACTTGCGTCGTCCCGCGTTCGCCTCGGAGAGCGAAGGGCTCCAGCTACTCGAGCACGAAAACGTCAGCGCTCAACAGACACCCTGGCCCAGCTCGCGCAGAAACGGGCGAACCGCACCATGAACAGGAAAGCCCCGAAAGCAATTTGAGACTCTTCGGTGTCGGCACACCTCGAAAAACAGAAAACTCCTGAGCGCCGCTACCCTTGGTACCGCATTCAAGGTAGCAAGGGCATCACTGCCAGCAACCGACAGTGCGCCCCAAGGTATGTTGCCAGCCGCCTGTTTGACGTACGTGTTTTGCTGAAGTTGCTGTGGTAGTAGGTTGGATTCGCCTTGATGACGAAAGCTGGGAGACCACACGGCATCGCACGAGAGCACGACCGGAGGCCGCGCTCCAGCGGCACCCCGTGCAGGAGTGGGGCCAGGCGCGGAGGCTCGCCAGAGACAGGCTGCTGGGCACCGTCGACTCCGGATCGGCGCCGCTGGTCGCGCAGCCGGCCGCCTACTGGGTGCCGGCGCGCATTCGTGACCCACTCTTACAACGCGTTCCTCACCGCTGGCGTGGAAGGCCGAGGCAGAGATGGACTGACTGGTTGCCCCTGCTGCCTCTCGCTCTTCCCCTTTCCCCCCCTCCCCCCCCTCCCTTCCTCCCTCTCCCCGGCGAAACGGCGCCGGCGCTGTCTGTCCAAGCAAACCACGGCGCCGCTGCTGCGATGTTTCCGGGATTGTTCCGGGTATTCCAAGGGAATTATCGCCGTGCATGTTGTTCCCCGTGGGAGAAAAATCTCAATTCACGGCCGATCGGGCGTTGCGTTGCGTAGCAGTCCATGAATGAAACCATCGCGCATGTAATGCTTCTGTGTCGGAGCCAATGAGTCATACGCATCGCAAGAAGGCTGTCGTAAAACACATGAGCTGATGATGCGTTCCTTGTTACTTATTCGGGGTACTCCCCAGCAGGTCTGATCAGCCTGCTGGCGTTGAGGGTGAGGTGTGCGTCAAGAATCTCCTTCTCCATTCCTCGTCTCTCACTTGTCGCGCTCACCCTCCGCTGAACTCTGCCCCCGCTTTGTCGCCAGAGCGCGGCACGGCGGCGCGTGAGACGAGAACCGCCGCATAGCTCAAGACACCCAAGGCAAGGTCATGGGGACGTACAGTCGCCCGAAACCAGACCACTCCGCCCATGGACTGCCACTATCACCACGGCTTACGTCGGCTACAAGCATAGACGCCATGTGCAAATTGCCCACCAGGGGGAAAAAAAGACTCCACACTCCTCGCCCAACACAAACGGGCACCCTGACAAAGGACCACCCTTATTGCCGGCTGCAGCCGCGCCGGGGACCTGGTCCCATTCGAGCGAAGAACCTGGCCCCCTCTCATATGACAAGGAGAGGGCTGAGGTCAAGTGTGAGGAGAACGAGCACGAGAAGGTGTGGGAGCGATGGGACATGGGCCCAATGCAAAACTCAAGAAGCAGATGCAACACCGTGCCACGAGGCGCAGAGTGGAGTTTCCTCGGGTTCGTCGAACCTCCTCCAAGCAAACCTGTAGAATGATACCCAGCGTGGACCCCACGCAACAAGTATTGCAGGGTGGCTATGTAAGATCTGTAGTGCAAGCTATGCGTTGCAAGCTACGTAGCTACGTTGTGTAAGCTATGTGGTGCAAGTAGCTGTCGTGAAGAGGGAACTGTCAACTCCACTGCTCACACAAACACCACCCGCAACTTGTTTTGCTAAACCCATGCGACCACGCTTACAGATGACTGGCGCTGCGCATCTCTGCGAATCGCTGTGGCCGCGCTGGCGGATTTAGCTGGTGCGTCTCTGCGACCGCGCTGGCGCGCGAACGCTTGCGAGCAGAGCGGCCAATTGGCTTTGCACTGTCGCAACCGATGCGACCGCGATGGCGCTTGCCGATGGGACCTTATCTGCGCGTCTCAGACTGGCGCGCAGGCGCCGCAGTGCGGATCGGTGACTCGATCGGGAGCGGTGCCATGACGTCGACAACGGCGGCACCAATGATGGTAGTAGTGATGGTGCCGATGACGACGGCAAGGCGAATGACGGCGCCGATGCTCGTGACGACAATGACGATGATGATGACCATGTGTCAGTGATGAAAGTGACTGACTGGTGACAGCGGCACTGGTGGCGATTCACGCTGACGATAACGGCTGCGCTCGCGCTGTTGAGCGTCATGGTGAAGAAGTGCGCACGCGCAGAATTTCAAGAATCCTGGCAACCTTTCTTCGGGGGCGGCCAAGAGAGTGGTGTCCAAGAGAGGGGGGGCGCAAATCATGGCCGGCGGCATGTGCGCGGCCCAGGGGGGGGGGGCCGGGGACATCTTGAAATAAGAAGAGGCGCCATGAAATCTGGGGAGATCTCATGGCCCCCGCAATGATATCCACACACCCCTAGTCATCACCCCCCTCTTGGCCGCTCCCGATACTTGTTTGGGGATCAATGTCTTGGAGTGCTTCGAAAACCAACAATTTTGGTAAAATCTCGACGCGCGCGCGGGCGGCGATGCGTGCGTGGCCCGCATGGAAAGATTCGATCCGGATCCGTGTACTGGGCACAGGCCGCAGGCGCGTCAACGCGGATGCGCTGCGCGGTGAAAGAAGAATGCGGTTGCTGTGGAAGAGGAAAAACGTCATAAACATAAACGTTTGGCGCTCCGCACGGATTTCTTGGATCTGCGCTGGGACACCCAGGCGGCGCCTCCGGCGCCGCCCATGGCGCGCTCCGCGCGCCAGGAAGGGGGGCCAGCGCAGATCCAAGAAATCCGTGCGGAGCGCCAGAAGTTTACGTTTATGGCATTTTTTCTTATTCGATGCTGGGCGACGTTGCTGGAATTCGCCAGCCAACGGGCTGGCGTGCTACAAGCTCCGTTAAGAGTTTCAGGAGGTTTCTAGTTCGCGCGCGCGTGGCCGCCCCTGGGAGTCCCCCGACGATCAGTGCCCCGGCAAAGTCCCTGCTGGAACTCCTGGGCGCAGCCCGAGGGCCCCCCAGAGCATCCCAGGAGCGCCCCAAGGAGGCGACAAATAGGTGGCAGGCCCCACGGCCTCGGGCCAAGCGCGCTGCAATATGACCCAAGTTTGTCTCAAGACGGCCCGAGACGGGCCCAAGACGGACTGGGAGGGCTCCAAGAGGACCCCAAGGGGGCCCGAAGAGGCAACATTCATTGGTTTTGCTTTGGTCTTTGGCAGATTTTGGCGTAGCCTCCGACCGCCCAGAACGGCCAAAGAGGCCTCCAAGGTCGCCCGAAGTCAGCCCAAGAGGCTCCCAGGACGGCCCAAGACTCTTGGGCCCCAAGACGGCCCAAGACCTCCCCAGAGGCCTCAAGAGGCTGCCATGAGGGCCACAAGAGGGGAAACGGACATATCCAGCCTTCCCCAAAGTTGGTCCCCGAGACCGCCAGCAGGCCCCCAAGAAGCCCTCAAGAGGCCCCCAGAAACCCAGAAGGATGCCCCACGCGGCCTCCAAGAGGCTACAGGAGGTCCCAAAAACGCCGCCAAGAGGCCCCCGAGAAGCCTTCCAAGAGACCCCCAGAAGCCTTCCAAAAAAGCGTCTTGTCCGCGACCCAATTTAGTCCCCACAGCTCCACAAGAAGCCGTCGAAAGGCCTCCTCCTCCTGCCCTTTCGAGTCACCTATATCCTCCTTCTCGCCCGCCATGGGCACACCAACATACAGCAACAATGGTGCGCTATGGGCGGGCGGAATGAGCGAACCTGTCGAATTTGGCGCCCCCCCCTGCGGACCCTGGCCGTGTTGCAGGCTCCGAGGGTAGCAAATGAAAGGGAGGATGGTGGAGGAGAGTGAGATGGCATGCGGAAGGCATGCTAAGAGCGGCCTCGCCCAGTCCGCCAGCCACCGCAGGCCAGGACTGCAGCATCTCTCCTGGGACACGTAAAAATACTAGTGAAATGCGCCTCCAAGGTTAAGCCTATGTGTGTGTGTGTGTATGTGACATGTCCTGCGGCACGTAAAATGTATAACTGGTCTGCGCCCCCAAAGCCACGAACGTCTCGATTCGGCAGGCCCCTTATGCATTCTTTCCCCATACAACATTGAGACACGTAAACATTATTTTAATGTGCGCCCCCAGGGCTACGAAAGTCTCGACTCGGCACGCCCCTCATGCATGTCCTGCCTCATACTCTCTTGGGGCACGTAAACATACTTGTGATGTGCGCACCCACGGCTATGAAAACTTCGAATCGGCACACCCCTCACGTAGTTCCTGCCTCACTCTCTCCTCTCCTAAAACACGTGAAAATACGCGCGATCTGCGCTCCGAAGCCGTTCGACCCCCCAGGGGACGCCAACAAGGCCCCAAGAAACATTGCAACAATTAGTGCCGACCCTCGTCGAGGCAATACTCGCAACACCCACTGATGGCAACATATGCGTGCAAACTTCCCCCTGGGGGACCCGCCGTGACTCTCGCTCTGCGGGCTCAATTCGGCGGGCCCGCTGCGGGCCCTGGCCGCGCAGGCTCCGACGGCAGATGATGAGATGGAGGATGACGGAAGACATGGCATGCATAAGGCATGCTACGACGGGCTTCGCCTATTGCGCCGGCCGATGATGTCTCGATGAGGCCAGCTTTGAAGAATTCTCCTGGGGCGCGTAAAAATACGAGTGACATGTGCTCCAAGCGCTTGGCCCACGCGCGCGACAACTCCCGGGACACGTATAAGCCCGACGACGATGCACCCTCAGGGCTGCGACAGGGCTGCGACGCGGCCTCGCGCACGTTAAGAGATTAGACGTGCTCCGATGGTTTCACATTGCAGTATGCTTGGAGCTTCCTCGACAAATCAGCTCCGGAGGGGGCTCTGAATCTGAAGCAGTGCCGCTTCGCGCGAAACATCCTCGACAACGAATGATATGTGCTCCGAGGGCCACGAAGGGCTCAATTCGGCACAACCCTCACGTTTTCAACTGACACCTTAGGCGGCTCAGGAGAGCTTAGTTCGGGGCACCTGTCACGCACTTCGTGCCCTTATGGACGCCCGAATGGCAGTCCGACCCCCAATGGGACGCCAACATGGCCCCAAGAAACATTGCAACGATCGGTACCGACCCTCAGCGAGGCAGTACCCCTAACGTACACTGAATGCAACATCAGCGTGCAAGCGACCCCCTGGGGGCCCACTGTGACTCCCTCTTTGCGGGCTCAATAACACTGTTGTTTTACGAGTTCAGCGGGTGCGCGCGAGCAGAAATCCGTCGACCCTGTCAGCGTGTGGAAGAGACTGTTCCGTTTGACTCGTCGTCATCGTCGTCGTAGTCGTTGTCGTCGTCGTCATCGCCTTCGCCGCTTCCACTACTTTCGCCGGGCCCTCCTTTTGCGCGCCAGCCGCAGCGAAATTAAGCAACGTTGTAGTGGAGTCGAAGGGAAGACCCTTCCCTTTGATCCCTTCACCGCCAGGAGTGGGGCGGTTCCCGGGGTAGGGTCCCGAAGGCGGTCCCGGGGGGGTCCCAGGGAGGTCCCGGGGCAGATGCGACTCCCCGTCGGGCGGTTCGGCCTCCAATTCCCGCCCCTCCTCGGCCTCCTCATCGGCCTCGGGCCCCTCCTCTTCATCCCCTTCCTCTTCCCCCTCATTACCATCATCCTCACGTTCCTACTCCTCCTCCTCCAACTTTTCCTGCCTCCAATTTACAGCTCGCCCCCTCCCTCAACGACATCATCATCGTCATCATCACCGATATCATCCGCGCCGTCGTCATCATCGTCAACATCCTCGTCATTGCTTTCCTCCTCCGGCTCCTGCTGTTCACGCTGGCCACGCTTTTCCCGCCGCCGCCCCTCCTCTTCGACAGCCGCCCTGCTCCTGGAAATGCGTCCCTGCTCGCCTCGCTTTCCCTGCTGCTCTCCCCCCCCTCCTCGTATTCCCCCCTTCGCCCCTCTCCCCCACCCCCTCCTCTTCCTCGCCCCTCCTTCTCCTCCCCCTCGCCCCTCCTGCTCCGTTGCGTCTTCCGCCACCTGCTCCGCAACACCCTCGTCGTCCTCGTCGTCGTTGTCTTCAGGGTCGGCGGCGCCGGCCGCACGGCCTTCGCAATCTGAAATAGTGGGACTGAGAACCGTCTGGTTCTCAAATGCTGGCAACACGAATGCACTCGGTATGATTTGGATATATATATATATATATATATATATATCAAGATCTATAAAAACAGGTATATATATATATATATATATATATGTGTATACACATATAAACGCACATGTATATATATATATATATATATCCACTAGAAACCAAACGCGCGCTACGCGCGCGCGTAGGTTCTAGTCATAGCTTCTCCAGGGCTCTCCGCAACCACAGCCAATCTCTACGGCTGCAAGTCCAAAGAGCCCCGGCGCAACTCCTTCTCCGCGCTGCTCTGCTTTCCTTCCCAGAAGGAAATCGCGCGTCGTCGTCGTCGTCGTCGTCGTCGTCGTCGTCGTCGCCAGTCGTCGTCGAAGCCGCAGTCGCAGTCTCACTCGTCGTCGTCGTCGCAGTCTCAGTCGTCGTCGTCACCGCAGTCTCAGTCGTCGTCGTCGTCGTCGTCGTCGCCGCAGTCGCAATCATCGTCGTCATTGTCGTTGTCGTCGCAGTCGCAGTCGTCGTCGTCGTCGTCGTCGCAATCGTCGTCGTTCCCCAGATGCCGAAAACGATGAAAAACTGTCATCCTGATTTTTCACGACGTCTCCCAGCAGGCCGCCGCTGCAGGGCAAGTCTAGGGCGGGCTCAGCACGCTCCTCCTCCTTCTGCTCCCCCGTCCCCTCCTCCTCCTCCTCCTCCTCCTTCTGCTCCTACTCCTCCTCCTCCTCATCCTGCTCCGCCTGCTCCTCCTGCTCCTGCTCCTGCTCCTGCTCCTGCTCCTGCTCCTGCTCCTCCTTCTCCCCCCGCGCAATTCCTGGGGCCAGCCGGGGACTATAGTTAATATCTAGAGGCCCTGCCGCCTGGCAGCTGCGGCGCTCGAGTGCCGCCCGAGACTCGCCACGGGGCTCCTCCTCCTGTGCCCGCGCTACCTCCGATGTCAAGGGGAAGGATACGGAGGGCTAGATGGAGAGGGAGAGGAGGAGGAGGAGGAGGAGGAGGAGGAGGAGGAGGAGGAGTAGGAGGAGGAAGAGGAGGAGGAGGCTGAGGAGGAGGGAGAGGAGGAGCAGGAGGAGGAGGAGGAAGAGGAGGAGGAAAAGGGAGAGGAGGAGGAGGATAAGGAGGAGGATGAGGATAAGGAGGGGCAGGAGGAGCAGGAGGAGGAGGGGGAGGAGGAGGAGGAGCAGGAGGAGGAGGAGGAGCAGGAGGAGGAGGGAGGAGGACGGGAGGAGGATGAGGAGGAGGAGGAGGAGGAGGAGGAGGAGGAGGGCACGAAGCGCCTGTCTCACGAGAAAGGAAGCCTCTTGGGGCGTGTTGGGAGCCGTTCGGGAGCCTCTCGGGGCCTCTTCTGGAGCTCTTGGGGGCGTCTTGGGGCTTGTTGGGGACCTGCTGGCGGCCTGGGGGGCCGTCTTGGGTCTCTCTTGGGCCGTCTTAGGCGCGTCTTGGGCTTTTATGGTGCCCTCTTGGGCTGTCTTGGCGGCCTCCTGGGGACCTCTCGGGGGCGTCTTGAGGCGTCTGTGGCGGTTTTGGGAGCCTCTTGAGCTGCCGTGCAGCGCGCCCAAGCCGTCTACCAGTGCATTGTAAATTTGTAAGTTTTCCATCGGAGTTTGGCGATGTTCGCCTTCGGGGGCTCTCTTGGGAAGTCTCTTGGGCCTCTCTGGGTGCGCTTTGGGAGCCTCTGAGGCTGTCTTTGCGTCATCTTGGGCGTGTTGCACCCCTCTTGGGCTATTTTCCCGAGCTGCAGCGTGCTTGGACAGAGTCTGAGTGCGGTCTCGGGGCCCCTGTCATCCCATGCGGTGCGGAGGTCCTCGGGCCCGGCCAGGGAGCCTCGGTCCCCCGGGATATGTATGTATGTATGTATGTATGTATGTATGTGTATGTGTATGTGTATATGTATATGTATATGTATATGTATATGTATATATATATATATATGTATATGTATATGTAGATGTATATATATATATATATATATATATATATATATGTATGTGTGTGTGTGCATGTGCGCGCGTATGGATTTTGGGCAAGTTTCTGCAAGGGAGTTTGAAACATGATCTTTTGAGACCCGCCACCGTGCCTGCACGATGTGGGCGTTTTGGAACGCCTGGTGCTGCTCTGCAAGGTTTTTGTGTTCTAAGAAGCCCCTACTCGCAGATAGCTACAATCATCACCCCTGGTCCATAGGCCACGGTCCCTGGCAAAAATGATGCATCCGCATTCTCCAGGCCACGATCCAGAATAAATCAACTGTGCGTCCGCGTCCCGAGATTCCAAGCCGGCCCAGCCAGATATAGCCTCAAGACGGCCCAAGACGCCTCCAAGAGGGCCCCAGGAAGACCTCCAACAGGGCCCGAAGAACCAACATCATTGATTAGCTGTCGGTTTGGGGATGATTCTCACATTCTAGCCTTTTCGAGCTTCCGTCAGCTCAACACGGCCTAAGAAGCTTCTACGACGGAAGACGACTCGTGTCCAATTTGGCGTCCTGCCTCCTCATCTTCCTCCGCCTCTTTCTCTTCTTCCTCCTGCTCCCATCATCATCACCATCACCATCACCATCACCATCACCACCATCACCATCACCATCACCATCACCATCACCATCACCATCACCATCACCATCACCATCACCACCATCACCATCACCACCATCACCATCATCATCATCATCATCATCATCATCATCATCATCATCATCATCATCATCATGGATCTCCCAAGCCTGGAGACACGAAATGTCTCACGTGACGACGTGACGGCATCCCGTGCCCCTTCGAAAAGACGCCACCCAGAATGCTGGGCTGTCACGGAGGCGGGACTGGCCGCAGGCAACAAAGAATGTGCGCGCATGGGATTATGTAACAGGGATGATGGGGGGTGTCGATACCGGTTGGGATGGGATAGTGTGAATTCAAATCGAAAATGAACGATGAGGCAATGAGGCAAAATCCTATGTGAGTTCTGGTGTCCCAAGTGGGCCTGATGAGTCCGGGCTCCGGGGGCGGGTCCTGAGCCCCTCTTGACAGTAGAGTATACATGGTGCAAGCGTGGGGCGGCAACGAAGCAACACGTGGCTGCAGCATGACCACACCTCGCCGGGCTCACTCAGCGCACGAGGCGGCCACGAGGCGGCCAGGAAGCGGCAACGTGGCGAAACCTCGCGGACCCACCCACCGCACGAGGCGGCCACGAGGCGGCCAGGGAGCAGCAACGTGGCGAAGCCTCGGCGGACCCACCCGGCGCACGAGGCGGCCACGAGGCGGCCACGGGCGCCAAGGTGGCGAGCCCTCGCAGGGAATCCTCGCTGGACCCATCCGGCCCCCCTAGGTGAGGGGGGCCCACGGCTCCCAGTTCTGGCCGTGTCTGGGCGCGCTCGTGGCTTCCCCACGTGGCATGTCCAGAAGCCAGAAGCGCGTAGTACGGGACATGCAGTCCCGACATGGCGTAGGATGGTTTCAGGAACCGTCCTGAAGCCCTGGGCCGTCCTGAATCAGAAGTGGAGAAGAAGGGAGGGGGTGAAGAAGTGAAAAAAAAGGAGGGGGCGGAGCAGAACTTCGAGGGCGAGGAGGACGAGGAGCAGGACGAGGACGAGGACGATTGCCATCTGGCATACAAGACAGCAGAGAAAGGGAACGGAAAGAAGAGGAGCGAAGGATGAAAAGCAGCTGGATGGAGCGGAAGGGGGGGCGGCTTCTGAGAAGCAACACGAAAGGCGGGGAGGGGATCGGCACCTACTCTAAGTGCCCCGAGGAAGAACTGCACCTTCATGTGAAGCGCCGCCAGCTCCTCGACGGGGATAGGGAGGAGGAGGAGGTAGCGGACGAGGATGAGGAAGACGATGGCGATCGGGACGATGAAGATGGAGAAGGAAGGAGTCCGAGGCTGGAGCCTCAGGAGGCGGTGGAAGTGGATATCTCTGGGAGGCCCCAGGGGCCGAACCTATCAATATCCCATGCCTCCCGGAGTCCTGGAACGTCGGTTACCCCAGAGAAGAGAATGTATGAAATCCAACAAGCCATCAAACGAACCAAAATGACGGAATCTACAGAGACACACCGATCCGTTACAATACCATACGTCCGTCTGCATGGCAGTCGGCCTGCCTTCCCGTAAGACAGGTGGCTGGGGATACTAGTTTGTACGATAGCCCAACGATGCCCTTGGCATGCAACTCCTGATGCTCGGTTGGTGCCCTGATGAACCAGCCGTGGCCTCCAGACGACCACGCGACTGCTCCAAAGCGTAATGCACATTCACAAAATCAAGTATCCTCGTGCCTCACTCGACCCACCATACGACTCATTGTCTCCCGATGTATTCCAAGGATAACTACGAGTTCCCTTCATGAAGCAATGGTGTTGGCAAGGTGGGATAAGTCATCGGCTGCTGAACTTGCGACTGTGTACATCAAACGAGCAAACTCAAACCCAAGAACCCCAAACCTGCACACCCCTCATGCTACTCCTCCGTTACCTTCGCCCCTTCATTTGTAGCATTCCTCCTCCTCCTTCTCCCGTCCTTCTCTACTTGTCGTTGTCATCCACCTCATCCAGCCCCAAGCCCCCCACGCGGACATGGAGGTGCCCTTGTGGGGCAGAGTTGAACTGTTGCCTGGGTGCATTCCCCGCCTGTGGGCCAAGGCCAAGGCTCGCCACGCTATCAAAGTGGAACTCCACCCCGGGGTGCTTCACGTGCGCGTATCTCTGTGAGTGCGTGTGTGTCTGTGTGCGTGCCCCACAGCAACTGCAACATCGACAACGATGGCACTCGTGCTCCCGCGCCTGTGGACGCCCGTGTGGATTCACTCCCTGCCGCGTGCGATCAGAAAGTGTACACGTGTGTACTTCACGTTCTGAGCGGGTCTTGGCCCCTGCCCGCTTCATCGTCCCCGATGTTTGCTCCCAGCGTGTCCCGCCCGTTGCCCGACCGGCGCCTGCACCTACTTCGGCTCGCTTGCGCCAGCTGACGTAAGTGTGTGTGTGTGTGTGTGTGTGTGTTTGCCTCGTCTTGTCTCCGGCCACCGCCTAACGAGTGGTCGGCCTGCACTCCTTGTTTCCTCGTCTGCGCTGCCCCCGGGCGGGACCTTCCCCTGGGCGTCGGCCAGCGCGTTCTCTCTCCTCCCTGCCATCCACGCCCCGACTGCTAATGTGCTGTGTGCTCTCCGGCTGTGTTGCGACCTCGGGTGGGACGTCCCCCTGGATGGCGGAAGTTGAGCAAGGACCGACCGTCCCGGCATTCCTATAGTCCTACCAGGAAATGTTCTTAGAACCCCAAAATGTTTTAATAACAAACAAACGAAGTTCTTAGAACATTCACCCGATGTGTTAAACCAAGACAGTCTCAATCAGAAATCTTCTAAGAACATTTCGTGCAAACCACGAAAGGTTCTTAGAACAGTTTTTGGTGGGGCTGTAGGCGAGCCAAGACGCTTCGCCACTTCTTGAGTAAGTGCTCTCTCTCTCCTCCCCGCCAGCCACGAGCCCCCCCCGCTGAACCGGCCCGCGCCCGCACCGGCTTAGGTCTCGGCCGCCGTGCCTGACTAGCTCCGCCACGCTGCTGCGCGCGAGGCAGCGACCGCAAAAATGTGTGTGCTTGTGTGTAATTAGTTGTAAGCGTGCGTGTTCGTGTGTGTGTGTGTGAATAAGTGTGTGTGTGTGTTGTGTTGTGTTGTGTGTGTTGTGTGTGCGTGTGCTCGCGCGTGCGCGCGACTGTCGCATACAGATTACACACACGGTATAATACCAGCGTGGACCCCAAACAGTGTGTTTCTAGAAATACATGTTGCGCAGTGTAAGTAGAGCAATACATGTCTCGCAATATATGCTATGCACCCTATGCTGTGCAATACATGGTGTGCAGTATATGGTGTACTATATATGTTGTGCAACCTACGTGGTGCAATCTATGATGTACACCATAACTTGCCCGACTACATGTTGTGCAATATATGTGGTGACATTTATGTGATGCAATTTGTGGTGCAATACATGTGGCGCAAACCTACGTTATGCACAGCAATGGAATGCAATGCAAGGCACGCCATAGCAAGTCAAATCAATACCAAGCAATGCAGGCCCAAACAACGGGCGCCCACGAGGCGGCGACAGGGCGGCGACGGCGACCACGGAGCCGCCAGACCGACACCAAGGCCCAGATGGCGCACGAAGGCGTAGGGCGGAGAGGCAGAGGACGAGAGGAAGGGGCGTGGGAGAGAGGGCGCTCGTTATCAGCGAGGGTGCCGAGGTACTGAGTGGAGTTTCCTCGGGTCTCCTCGAGCATTCTCTACAGGTCCAGGACGGTCCGCCGTCCCCCGGCAGCCAGGGGTGAGACAGCACGTGAGATATTTGGCTGTCCCCCTCCCCCTTTCCCCCTCCCCCGGGGGTGTTCCAGGGGCACGAGCTCATCAACGCATTTCTGGGGCCCTCGGAGCCTCCAAATCCACCCTCGGTGGCCGTCAAGATGTCCAAGATGTCTTCTAAGATGGCCCCAGAAGGGCTCCAACACGCTGGAAAGGCCTCAAGAACATTGAAGATAGCCTGAAAACGAACCCCATGAGGACTCCCAAGAGGCAAACCCAACTTCTGATACATGGGTTGTTTCTTCTTTTTACGATGTTCGCGCTCTCGCCTTCTCGGCCGATTGCCAATCCAAGACGGCCCAGACCGGCTCAAGAGGCCCAAGAGACGCCCACAAGAGCGAACTCGCGGGGGCCCGGGGAGCCCCCCGCCCCCTCACAAGATGGCCCCGAAGATGCCCAACATGCCCCAAAAGGGCTCCCAGGACCCATGAGACGGCTCCAAGAGGCCGCCCCGAATGCCTCCACAACGAACCCGAGGAGAAACCATCAGCAACGCGGAGGAAGAGGAGGAAATAGGAGGAACCATCAGCAACAGTTACACGCGAGCAGCACAACGGGAATGGGGGCCTGGCCCGTGAGGCCAAAATCATTGAACAGCCGTTGGCGTTGTACGATTCTTGCACACTCGCCTGTCCAACCTTGGGAGCGTCCACGACGGCACCAGATGCCACCAAGGTCACCCACAAAAACGGCCCCCGAGGTTCCAGAGATGTCGAATGGCTTGGCCAAGCTCTGGCCCAAGGCAGTCGCCGCGGTGGTTCGCCAGAGGCGCCTTCGATAATGTGAAGAACATGATGAACAAGCGCCAATCAAGTAGCCACTAGATGACAGTGGCAAGATAATCAACTGGACCTCTTGGGGGCGCAACGCTAAGGAACACACTAATGAGCTGCCCGTGTGTTCTTGGTTCTGTGTGGATTGCTAATTGTCTCTCCAGTCCTGTCCTTTTTTGGAGGTGTCCCAGTGGCCAACGGCGCCCACAGCAAGCCACGAGTGGTGGTACCACTCAGCACCCTGACCAACGTTTCCCAACCAATACTCGTCGATGGCCTCGAAATGCCCCCCACAAACCTCAGGATAACCCCAATGTGTCCCTACATGGCCCGAAGCAGGCACCCCACGGCCCCAAGATGGGCCTCCAAGCTGTTTCTTCTTAGCCACAGGGTGGCTCGAACTGGGGCCCTTCACAGTTGCGGAAATGCCAACTATTGGGCGCCCCAGGGCACACCCCAAGCTTCCCCTGTGACCTCTCCTGGGCCCCCAGAACCCTCGTTGGGGCTCCTGGCGTCCAGCCAGGCATCCGGCACGTCCGAAGACTGCATCGGGGGCCCGTTCGAGGCCCCTGGCCCCTCTTCGGGTCTCTGGGGCTGTCTTGGGGGCGGAACGCCTCAACTCACGCAAGATGAGGACACCTCCGAAATCCTCGTCGACCGTGGTTCATGATCAAAGAATGATAAGCCGAGGTTCATTATCTTCAGATGAAACCCTATGGATTATTTCTTAGTCGATGGATCGGGCTCTTTCTGGAATAACCGACCTAAGATCCATCCTGCGCAAGATCGCCCAACACGACGCTTTCAACGTTCTCGCCCCTTCGGTCTCAGGAGCGTCCAGGACGGCCAGGAGGCTCCACGCGTCGTGGCAGGCCCCCGAGGCCCTCCAGGGGGGGAGGGGGGCCACGCTCCTGGTCGGTCACGTCCAGGTGGAGCGTGATGAGCGGGTGCTCCTGACAGCCCGCCGAGGAACGCACGCTTGAGGGGGCGGTGTCAGGTCCATCTTATTTCTGGTGTTCCTAATCGTCATCGTCTTCATTCCTCCTCCTCCTCCTCCTCCTCCACCTCCTCCTCCTCCTCGTCCTCCTCCCCCTCCTCCTCCTCCTCCTCCTCCTCATCGTCTTTCCTCTGCTCAACCTCTTGACCATCCGCCACCTCCTACTTCAACGTACACAAACTTTTTTCTAATTGCGCATGATGAGCTGGGTCCTTTCGGAGATCCGAATTCGCTATAATACGCTTCGCTAGACGGAGAAACAGACAGAGCAATGGGACAAGAAAGGTGGGTTGGGTAGGATGCCGCATATGGCGCGAGCGCGCCCACCGTGCACCCTCCCCCGCCCCATCCATCCCATCCCTTTTCGTGCTGACGAAGCTGCCTCCCCATCGAATCACCTGACAAATCACGCGCTGGTTTCCTCAGTCATGTGCTACGGTATGATCAAACATCGTTCTCTTAGCCGTTGAATCGAATGTTGCACCAAATGAAAGGCAGTGGTTTCTTGATGGAAAGCAGGACGGGCCTGCGCAACAAAATGTAATCTCCCATGTGACTCACGAGTTCCCCTTCCCAGCCCGTAAGCCATTTCCCTTCCTCTTCCCCTTTTCCTTCCTCCCCCATACCCCCTTTTCAAGGCGGGGGCCAAAGACGCCCCCGAACGATTTCACCCGCGAGCTTTTGCCGCGCGCCTCTGCGGACCGCTACGCTCCCGCCACCGGCCCTCCGCATCTGCCAAACATCCACGCGTACACTTTGACGGAGCGTTCCTTCCACGTACATCTTACGCGGGAGGCATCGGTCTGCTATCAGCGATACCGCGCCGATAAATCAGCGATGGGCACCGACAAATCTTCTTGTTACTGGGCAGGGTCGGGTCGACGCGCTCCCACCTGAACCGCCCCCACCTAACGGTGCCCTTGCATATGCTACGTGGAACGCGTACGTATTGATGCCGCGTTGCTCATGTTACCGGCACTTCTCTGCGTCGACAACGCACGATCGCATCAATAGCTGTAATTGACCGCTGCACAAAAGAAATACGTAGCACCCCGCAATTGCGGATAAGAGTGAGGGGGCGGGCGCGGGCGACGCGGGCGTCGTCGAGCCGGCGGACCTCGTGGCCCCCACCTTCCCTGTCGATGGCGCTCTCCTCCTCCTTCTCCTCCTCCACCTCCTCCACCTCCTCCACCTCCTCCTCCTCGTCCTCATCGTCCTCGTCCTCATCGTCATCCTCCTCCTCCACCTCGTCCCCCTCCTCCTCCTCCTCCTCTTCTTCCTCGTCCTCCCTCTCCCCCCCTCGTCCTTTCATCATCGTCCTCCAATTGTCGTCCTCCCCCTCATCGGCCTCCATCATCGTCCTCCCATTTTCGTCCATAATCATCCTCCTCCCCCTCCTCCCCCTCCTCGTCCTCCTCCTCCCCCTCCTCCCCCTCCTCGTCCTCCTGCTCCTCCTCCTTTTCTTTCTCCACATTCTCCTTACATCCTCTATTCTTCCGCGTTCTACTCGTCCCCTGTTTACTCCTCCTGCCTCCCCCTCCTTTCCCAAGATAACTGCAACGCAATCCTTTTTCCCACTTTATGCTCCCCGCCTTCTCTGATCAAGGCAACTCGCCAGGGCAGAGTTGCTGGACGGGCTGGTGTGGATGCGCGGGGCTTGAAGAGGTCATTGCGGGCTCAGACGGCATGCAAAAACCTGATCGGACAAGAACGGGAAGCGCCGCTGTAGTCTAATGGGCGTATTGGGCGAAGAAGAAAAGGAAGGCGAGGACAACGAAAAGTCGATGACGAACGAGGACGACGTGGCGAACGTGAGGATAGCGAGGAGGAGCATGAGGACAACGATGATAAAGAACAGCACAAGGACGAGGACGAAGAGAACGAGGGCGAGTACGAGGAGGAATGCGGAGGGCGATGATGACGACGACGACGACGACAGAGGACAGTACGAGGCAATTGGAAAAAGACGTTGCTCCTTGCGCCGCGCGGGGTTCTCTTGGGGCCTGTTGTGGGTTTCTTGGGGGCCCCTTGGGTCCTCTTATGGGCTTCTGGGGTCTTCTTGGGCTGTCTGGGCGCGTCGTAGGGTTCTGTGGGAGCTTTCTTAGGCCGTCTCGGCGATGGGGGCCTCCTGGGGCGCTCCAGTGAGTCTCTTGGGGCCTTCTTGGCCCTTCTCGGGCCGTCTTGGGGTTCTTGTGAGCTGTCTGGGTGGTTCCTAAAGCGCTCTTGGGGGTCTCTTGGGGTCTTCTTGGGGCGCTCTTGGGCGTTCTTGGGGCTCTCCGGGGCGTCTTCTGGGCCTCCCTTGGGCCGTTGGAAAGCCCTCCAAGAACGATTCGAACACGACGTCGATGAGGAGTCCCCTCTTGGGCCGATTTTTGGAGGATGTCTCAAGCGAAACTGCAATTTTTCAGAAATCCGCCAGCGCAATTTCCAAGTGCGCCCCGTACCCCGTCATTAGTTTCTACCACCAACAAACGGTCCACGCCAAGGGCGCTTCCCGTCATCCGCCGCCGCGCTTGTGCGGCATTGGTTTGTTCAGTGAACGTGGTTTAGGTCGCGGGTGGGTCGCGGGCTCTCCACCTCCACCTGGCAGGAATGCAAAAGCAGCCCGCCGCAGGCGCCAAAAAAATTGGTTTGTACACTGGACGTGGTTTGGGTCGCGGGTGGGCCGCGGGTTCTCCACCGGGAACGAATGCAAAAGATGCCCGCCGCAGGCGCCGAAAAATGAAGTTTGTACCCTGAACGTGGTCGCGGGTGGGCCGCGGGTTCTCCACCCGAAACGAATGCAAAAGATGCCCGCCGCAGGCGCCGCAAAATGTGGTTTGTACCCTGAACGTGGTTTGGGTCGCGGGTTGGTCGCGAGTTGGTCACGGGGTGGGTCGCGGGCTCTCCACCCGGAAGGAATGCAAAGAAAACCCGCCGCAGGCGCCGAAAATAGTGGTTTGTACCTTGAACGTGGTTTGGGTCGCGGGTGGGTCGCGGGTGGGTCGCGGGGTAGTCGCGGGTGGGTCGCGGGTGGGTCGCGGGTGGGTCGCGGGTGGGTCGCGGGTGGGTCGCAGGGTGGGCCGCGGGCGGGTCGCGGGGTGGGTCGCGGGGCGGGTCGCGGGGTGGGTCGCGGGGTGGGTCGCGGGGTGGGTCGCGGGGTGGGTCGCCGGTGGGTCGCGGGTGGGTCGCGGGGCGGGTCGCGGGGTGGGTCGCGGGGTGGGTCGCGGGTGGGTCGCGGGGCGGGTTGCGGGTGGGACGACGACAACAAACAACAACAAACAACAACAAACAACAACAACGAGAATCCGCACCGCGGAATTCCACTTCAGCCACGCACCCAGGGACAGTAAATGACCGTTCGGCCCCCTCACTCTGACTTGCGGAACGCACGCCAGGCACACACGACGACAGGCCAGACAACGCTCGTCTTGCGGGATTCACAACGCACAAACTCATGACACCATCCTTCATATAGATTTCGCGCGTGAGTCTGCACGCGTAAGCCTCAATCAGCTCCCGCCTGACGGGGACAGAACTATCAGGCACTTTAACCATCAACCGAACGAACCCAATCCTTCCCGATACAGGCATCGCTGCAATGCCCGGCGGAAACCTTGAAATCATCGATTTCGGCGGGATTCCAAACGCTGCGCCGGCCAGGCGTGTCTCTACCTGTATCGACTCGGAAAGCCCGAGTAGCCTGACTGGGCGGCCGCTTGACACGAGTAGCCCGGGTCGCCCAAGTGCCCAATCCCTCGCGCATGACCTGCGTGTTTTTGGGCCAGATGACCGACACCGTCTGCAAAACATCCCGACCAACGTGATGAATCTTCTCACAGGAGATCTCTTCGAGGGGACGTTGTACATGAGATGTCCGTTCGTACTAGTCGACAACATTGCGGCAACGCGCGCGAATGAGGGCGCTCCCTTGTCCAACTACAGACACGGGAACCGCTCTCCAAAGTCAGATTCACCGACCACCTCCCTTGAGGGGAGAACAACTTGAACCAAACGCACGCAACGGCGGCAAACTGGTGATGACATGGCGCAGGCAGAACTGACCGTCATCGCCCCCCCGCGCCGGGCGCCGGGGCAGCCGAGCCCCCGCGCGCTGGGACTCGGCGCGCAGCGCCAGGGAGTCCCAACGCCCAACGCCAAACACGGCCGACAGCACTCACCTTGCGCGCAACGCCCGCTCGCGCTGCAATGGCGAAGGCCCGGTTGCTCGAAGCACCCCTAACTCTTGACTGACTCGTCAGGCCCGCGGGGCACCCCAGTTCCGATCGCGAAGCCGCATAGGCGACGTCGCGGCTCGCGACGACCTCGAGAACCTTCGACCCCAGCCGCTGTCACACTTGCGTCTCTTGTCCCACTCCTTCTCGGAACCGTACTGCCACGAGGACTTGCCATGCTCGTCCTTCCATTTTCCAGACTCGCCCATCCGCCGCGCAGACGCGCCCCCCCGCGTTCCACACCCGTCCTTCTGCGCATCTTCGCGCCGACCGCCTCCAGGACATCAGCCGCCGCCGCTGGCGCTGCCCGCTCCATGGCGCCTGGTTTGCCCGCTCAGCCGCCGCCGCCTGCGCAGCAGGTGCCATCTGGCTGCCGTGCTATTTCTCCCCATCTTTCTCGCGACTCTTACTTTTCACTCCCAGCGCTCGCCACGCCCGTGGGTGCGCCGACCTCCTGCGCCCCCCCCGTTTCCTTCATCGCATCCCTTCCCCTTCAGCCAGGCCGCCATGCCCCAAGCAGAGGCGCCATCATTTCCGCCGCCTTCGCTGTCTGTTTCGGCGTTCGTCTCAACTGGGAAGGTGGGGGCAGCGCGAAAACGCCGGCCGCGGGATCGGCGGCGGCGTGCTCGGCGGGAGACGTGTTCTCCATTTCAGGGATACTCTGTAACATCGAAATGACAATTGACCGTTTCTCCTGGCATTGATCGGGAGATCGGCGATTTTCGCGACTCGTGCTCACGCCGTCGCGGGAACCCTCGGTCACTGTTTGGGTTCAAGTCTGCATCGCTGCTGCCTTTCTCGGGAGTAGAATACTGACGGGGCTCGCCGACGCTCGCCCGTCGGAAGATCGTGCTTGCGAGGTGCTCCCACCCGTCCCCCCGCCGCTGCGGACGGCTGTCTCAAGCCATGATACCCTCGTAGGAGGTGGCAAGTGAATCTGACTTTGGAACGCGGTTTGCGCTTCTGTAGCTGGGAAAGGGCGCGCCCACGTCCGCGCGCGCTGCCGCAATGTCATCGGTCGACGCGAGAGGGCACATCATTCACGAGGCGCTCACGGAGAGACCCCCTGAACTGAGAGAAGGGGGGAAGATGCATGACTTGATTGGGCAGTTGTGCAGGTGGTTTCGATTATCTGACCGAACGCAGGCTATCAACCGAAAGTCCTGAAAGAGAGAGAGAGAGAGAGAGAGAGAAAGCCTCACAAGAGCGGGACAGTGCCCCCCGCGTTGAGCCAGATGCCAATTTCCAACGAAACTGTAACGCAGCCAGTGGAAGCCGGCAGGAGTGCACGCCATCGACTTTGCAAGCGGCACGCAATCAGTGTGGTGACATCCATGCGGTGCAGTCTCCATTGGATACTACTGCGGCAACAAAGCGGGGACGGGGCGGCGACGGCCACCACGGAGCCACCAGACCAGCACCGAGGTACTGACCACGGGGCAGCGATGAAGCGGCAACGGGGCGGAGACGGCAACCACCGAGCCATCAGACCGGCACCCCGGCCCAGTTCCTCGGAAGCCAGAGGCCCTAGTTGAGTGCAAGCACTGCTGGGAGAATTGCGCAAAGAACAAAAATGAAGGAGAGCGAAAACAAATGGGCGGGGGGATCAAATCGACGGGCGCCTGTGCCTCCTCGAGCAGCTCGCCCCCGCATGATGTTCACAAATGCGCCAAAGCAGCACCGAGACGTACCGACGCGACTCTGATATATCCCAACTCTGATAAAGAGGGGGCCAGCGGCAGGAGGCGAAGTCCTTGCGGATCCGGCCGCTCCCGCCCTGCGGTGTGGGCCGTGCGGAACCTCTCCGACAGAGTGTTTGGCACAGTGTTTGGCCCTATTCGCCAATGCCTCGTCAAAAACTCCCTAGAAGTCCCCCCGAGGGGGCCCCATTCTGCCGCCGCCCCCCCCCCCCCCCCCCCCCCCCCCCTCCCGACTTCAACGTCTCAAGCGGTCCGGGGACGACGGTCTCGCAGCCAGTCCAAGAGTCCGGAACAGCCCAATAGAGCCTCCCGACGGTTCCAGATCGCTCCAAGAAGCCCACGATGGCCTCCAGACGGCCCAAGACGCCTCCAAGACGGCCCAAGAGCACCCCCAAGAAAGCCCCAACATGCAGTCAGAGGCAGCAGCGTGGAACGGGGACTCCCCGCTGCAATGTCCCGGCGGAAAACCGCGGGTCACGCCCAGAGGCCGCGAGGAGGACATCCACCTCCATCCTCCTCGACGTCCACCATCTCATCCTCCTCAGTCCTCCGCAACAAACACCTGCTCGTACACTTTCTCAAGCAGCACCACCCTGGCATCCCCCTCCCCATCGTCCTCCTCCTCCTGGCCATCCTGGTCCTCCTCCTCCTCCTCGTCCTGCTGCTCCTCCTCATCATTATCATCCTCCTCGTCCTGCTGATGCTGCTGCTGCTGCTGCTGCTGCTGCTCCTCCTCCTCCTCCTCCTCCTCCTCCTCCTCCTCCTCCCTTACATCCTCCTCGTGCTCCTCCCCCTCCTCCTCCACCTGCTCCTGCAGCAGACATGGATAAGACGCGGCAGGCTGCAAAAATAAGACGGCGCCGATGCACCTACATCCGCGGGCAGCTTGCGCGCGGGTGAACGCGCAATCGATCCCCGCGGCATCACCCCCCCAACTTCAAACTAGGCGGTGCAACTGACCGTTTCTGTCAAGGCGTCGTCTCCCCCCTCGGGGGCGGTTAACCCACCCATCCCGCTAGCAGACCGTAGAGGCCTTGGATCAGGAACCCAAGGTCTGGAGCCTTGTGGAGATCCACTTGCGTGGAACGAGGGGGGGGCAGAAGATGTCCGCCCCCAATCATTGTGAGCTCTCTACCCCCCCGTCCTTCCCCCCCCTACTTCCTCCTCCCTCCCGCCTCCCTCCTCCCTCCCCCCTCCCTCCCACCTCCCTCCCACCCTTCCTCCGCCTCAGACCCCCTGGATGACGACGACACGTGAGCGGTGCGGTTGCAGTTGCGCGCCCGCGGGCGGGTTGAAATGTGTCGCCCAATTGTGATTGCGATTGCGCGCCCGCGGGCGGGTCGAAATGTGTCGCCGAGTTGCGGTTGCGGTTGCGCGCCCGCGGGCGGGTTGAAATGTGTCGCCCAGTTGCGGTTGCGCGCCCGAGGGCGGGCTGAAATGTGTCACCCAGGTGCGGTTGCGGTTGCGCGCCCGCGGGCGGGTTGAAATGTGTCGCCCAGGTGCGGTTGCGGTTGCGCGCAAGCGGACGGGTCGAAATGTGTCGCCCAGTTGCGGTTGCGCGCCCGCGGGCGGTTTGAAATGTGTTGTTCAAGGTGCCCTCCTGACGTTCAGTCAGTCAATCAGTCAATCAGTCAGTCAATCAATCAGTAAGTCAGTCACCGGCGGGCACGGAATTTCACCCGACTCTGCCGGGAAAAATCTTTGATTGTCCAATGGCTTTGAGGGATTTTCGCGTTATCGCCAATTCGGCTTACCCACGCTCCAAGACGGCCCAAGAGGCCCCCAAGATCGCCCCAGGACGACCCAACAAGCCCCCAAGGGGGCTCCAAGACGGCCCAGGAGGGCACCAAGACGGCCCAAGAGGCCCCCGGGACGGCCCAAGAGGGTCTCAGGACGGCCCCAAGAAGGGGCCCAGACGGGGAACCCGAACTGACATTTCGAGCTTTCGGTCCCAAGAGGGCCCCAGGAGGACCTAAGAGGCCCCCAGGAAGCTTCCAAGATGCCCCAAGAGGCCCCCAAGAGGCCCCCAAGAGGGCCCCAAGAGGCTCCCAAGAAGCCCCCAGGAGGCCCTCAAGAGGCCCCTAAACTCCCCCGCAGAGGCCCCCGAGAGCCCTCTCGAGAGACCCCGGGAAGCATCCATGATGACTCCGACCCAAAGCCCAAGCACAGTCGCGGGATGGGCCGACGGCCATTTGATAGCAGACATACTTTTTTGATTGGCGGCTCCAAGGACAGATCCAGGAAGCGGGACGGTGATAGCAGACATACGCGCCGCGTCACGACTTTCGATGCTGCGCACCACTTCGGCAAACTCCCAGGGAGCGGCCAGTGATGCGCCGCCGGCGTCCTGGACAGGCAGGGGGACAAAAGAGAGAAGGGCGCCTTCGCCTCTTCAATCAGCTCGCCAACGAGGGCCTTGCACTTCTCGGTGCCAGACCACACGAAGTGCATGAACCCCTTGCGGGGTGAGAATCGGGGGCGCAGGAGGCGGCGGTGGCCGTGGGCGAGAAACGAATTCACGACCTCGCGGTCAGGGTGTCTCGGCCGCGACCCCATGGATGCAGGGCGGCTCTTAGCGCATGCTCCGCGCTGAGGGGCAATGATCGGGGGGAACTGGCATGGGGGAGATGCATCGACCTGGAATCCGATAGACCGGCGATAGATCCCCGATAGTGAATCCGCACCTTCCTGTGCAGGTTGGGGCTATCGGGCCCCTATCGGCGATCGATGGGCCATTGGGGGTCGATGCATCCCCCCCCCTATGCGTATCCGCCCCTATCGTTGCCCCCGACGCACGTATTTGAGGGGCAACATTTCGGGGGAACCCCGTCCGAGGGAGACACCACCGAGCTGGTATCGGCAAGGCATCGCCCATGGATCGGCGGCAGACCCGTTGGTAGCGGACCTGCTCGTTCCAGGGTGGGCCAACTGACGGCCCGCCGGCGATTGTGGGTGATGCGCCCCCCCCCCCCCCTGAGACAATCTCCCCCCGAAGGTTGCCCCGGGCGAGCCCAGAATCGAATCGACAAATCACATCGGCGATCGTCATGAATCGTATCGGCGGAAATCGGCGGCCGGGTCGGGAGCAGTCAAGGCGGTGGGAATCGGCAGGCCAGTAGGCCTCCGTAAAGACAGCGGCATCCACATCGGAACCCGACGTCGAACCGAATCGGAATCGGAATCCATCGGAATGGAATCAGGGGACCGAACAATGACATAAACATAACAACTCGGAGGTCCGCGCGGATACTGGACCCCCCTTCTGGAGGCGGCGCCGCCGGGGGGGTCCAGCGCGGATCCGAGAAACCCGCGCGGACCTCAGAGTTTTCATGCTTGTGCCATCGTTCGTTCCCCCAGGAGCCGAATCGGATCGCAGGAGTCGACACGAGCGCTGCGCTGCCCCCGGGTCGCGCCTCCACGGGAGCGCCTCCCCGGGGTGCACACCGCGAGGGCATGCTCGTGGGTCGCGGGTGGCGCCAAACGCCGAGCGGCCACGGGCCGGCGGGAGGAGGAGGAGGGGGAGGAGGACGAGCTGGGTGCGCTCGCGTCATATCTGACGTCCTACCCCTCCCTCCCATCCCTTGCCACGACGTAGATCTCCTCTCTATTCGCGCAGTCGGATGCCGTAGCAGGGCATTGCATTTCATGGCATAGCATGGTGCTGAAGTTCAACGCGTGGCCTGACATAGCATGGCGTGGCGACGCCCCAAAGTCGGGGGGAGCTTCTGCGGCCCAACAAATCAACGAATCGGCACCGAATGTGTAATCACTTCCGATGGTTGTTTCGATTGGCATTTTCTAGATTTGGGGGCCTACTTGGAAGGACCGCCCAAAGTGGGGGGCGGGGCTGCTGCGACCCCAAAAATCAACGAATCAACACCGAATGCATTATCACTTCCGATGATTTTTGTTCGGTGGGGTATTTTCTATATCTTGGGGCCTCGTGGAGAGACCGAAAATCATGCCTTGGCATGGCGCTGAACGACGCCAACGCTGCAGCGGGAGCACGATTCGGGACGAACGGAAGCGCGGAAATGAGGCCAGCGCTGCAGCGGGAGCACGATTCGGAACGAGCGGTAGCTCGAAAATGAGGCTACCGCTGCAACGAGAGCAACATTTTGAAAAACAACGACCCAAACGAAAACCCGTTACCCGGGCATCCTGTGTGAAAAAACAGTGCGCGGAAGGGGGTCGAACATTGCCTGGACGTCACCAGGGGAGAGTCGTATTCATATTGTGCAGCTGTGGAGGAGGAGGAGGAGGAGGAGGAGGAGGAGGAAGAGGAGGAGGACAAGCTAGGTGCGCTCGCGTCATATCTGACGTCCTACCCCTCCCTCCCATCCCTTACCATGGCGCTGATTTTCTCTATCCGCGGACGCGTGTCGTAGCGGACCTGTGGCTCCGCGCGCGCGTGCGTAGTGGGTGGTGGTGCGCGTGCGTGCGTGCGTGCGTGTGTGCGCGGTGTGGTGGTGGTGGTGGTGCTGGTGGTGGTTGTGGTGGTGGTGGTGGTGGTGGTGGTGGTGGTGGTGGTGCGGCGCGGTGGTGGCGGGCGGATGGGCGCGCGAGAAAGAGGCCCGCGCTGGGGCGAGAACGCCATCCTGAACGACGGAGGCCAAACACCGATCCGAAAATGAGGCCCACGCTGCAGCGGGAGCGCGATTCGGAACGATTCGGGAGCAGAAATGAGGCCGGCGCCTCAGCGAGAGCAGCATTTTGGAAAAAACGCAAGCGAAAACCCGTTTCCCGGGAATCCTGTGTAAAAAACAGTACGCGGGGGGGGGGTCGGATATCTTCGGGACGCCATCAGGGGAAGTGGGAGAGTATTTTCATATTGTGTAACTGTGGAGGAGGAGAGGGGAGAGAGAGGGGGAGGACCACATCGACTCGGCAGGAGGGAACGAGGTGAACCGAGTGCTCGATAACAATTCCAGCAGCACTCGTGTCCGCCCTGCTCGGCGGAGGAGCGACGAACCGACACCTTCACGATTCTGCCACGCTCCGAGGGCAGACTGCGAACGCCAGCAACAAGAGCCAGAGGGAGCGCAGCGCCCCTGACAGGGCACGGGGATCGGAAGAGCAGGACGAGGACAGGAAAGCAAAAGAAGAGGAGCCAGGCTCACCACATGGAGCTCGATGAGCAGCGCCGACCGCCGTGAGCGATCGGCCCCCAAGGCTCCCTGGGCCTTCCTGCCCCGAGGGGCTCTGGCCACCCCCAACGGACCACGCGGCGGTGCACCCGTTTCGGGAGGCGCGTATGGGGAGCCGGGGGAGGAGGAGGGAGGAGGGGGGAGGCTCGCCCGCTCGCTAGATGCGCATGGCCAAGTCTCCAGTCGCTCAAAAGGGCGGCGGACGCAGGGTGTTCACGAGGCGCTCTGCTCCCGCCGTCGTGAAACTTCTGGAGGGCCCCTCCCCCAGCAGTCAGTTTAAGAACCCCCGGATCGCAGCACGGGGTCGAGAGAAGAGAGGAGGAGGGGGACGAGAGAGGAGGCGGGGGAAGAGGACGGGAGAGGAGCACGGGGAACGGAGGAAGGAGGAGTCCGTGGGTCGTCGGGCGGGGGCAGTGGCCGGGCGGAGCCAGTGCGGCGGGAAGGTCGCGCCAGTGGGCGGGCCAGGGTCGGGCACCGAGGGGGCGCCCCGCGGGGCGGCCGCCAGAGGGGCGGCCAGCTTCGGGTGCTGCCAGAAGCAGTCGCGGGCGGCGAACGTGTCCGTGTCCGCGCCGTCGCGGTCTGGCTTTCGGGGCGCGATCCCGCGGATACGCGGTCGAACGCATACGTTCGGCGCGGGACCGCGGCCCTGGGGCCCCGCCCGCGAGGCCGCGGAGACAGATATGATGCATCGGCCACAAAATGGGGGGAATGAAAACACGTATCCATGGCACGCAATTGTGAGGGGCCCATTTGCGTGTGAAACTACGGTGGAACAGATGCCGAGCCTTCGGGCAACAGAAACGAAAGAGCAAAGCGCCGACGGGCTTACGACGGCAGCGTGACATTAATGTTCGCCTTCCTTTCCCCAGAAAAAATTGCCCCCCTGGGATTCCAAGCGGGCCACGACTGCCTTCAGGCCCAGAGTTTCCAAGGGGGCCCCCACGGCCTCTAGAGCACCCTCCAGGAAGCCCCGACTGCCTGGAGCACATCTCAGGAGACCCCGACTGACTTCAGAGCACACCCCAGGCGGCCCAGACGGCCCCGGGGGGCATCAGAGCGCGGCGCAACACCCTCTAGGGGGGAACCTTGCGCCAGGAACACCGCGTTGCTTGTTTGTCTTTTTCGGGTCATACGCAACTCGACTTTCCGGCGGCTGCTCGGGACGATCCAGTCACCCTTGGAACGTTCTCGGCGACGCGCAGCTGCCGGAGAGCGCCCCGAGGCTGGGACGACCCACTCTGACAAAACAACAAAAAACGTATGCGGGGGCGTGCATCCCCTTGGGTCGGGTTTCGGCTCAGGGATAACCCCGCGCCGGCCCACGATACAGTCAACCCGTGCAGTAAGGATGCGCGATAAGGATGCAAGGGCTTTGGATGCCCATTTCAAAGCCTTTCGAGCGGGGCGCGGCCAACGAAAGTGTCCAAGGATGGACCCAGGAGGCAAGGATGCAAGGGTGCCCTTGGGAGGGATGCCTATCCTTACTCTGCGGGTCGACTGTATTCGGAGGACGACGGCGACGTCGACGACGGCGACGTCGACGACGGCGACAACGACGACGACGACACCATCAGAGTGGGGAGCGAGCGACGAAGCGGCAGGTGAGAAGGGAAGGACAGCGTGGCACGTTCGCTCCTTCAAGCCATGATCAGAGGATTTCAAACGTCTGCTCGTGCACCCACCACCCACCAAAATGCCCTCAAGGCGGGCGACCTGGGAGGAACCACTGGGAACCAGCGAGAAGCGACGAACACGTCCGACCACGCATGAACATACACCCGACCAGTCGGAGCAGCGGGCGGGGAGCCCACAAATAGGGCGACGCGATCTGCACAGATCCACCGCCGCTGACCAGGCCCATCCTGGGCCCAGGAACGGTGCAGGTGCCACCGTGGCCACGCCAGGGGGCGCGTACACCGCTTCTGGCGCGGCTCCAGGCGCGGCGCGCGGCCGCCGTCGATCTCCCGCGCGCGGCCCCCCTTCGACGTGGGCGGCCCCTCCACAGGCAGCGGGAAACCGGTCGCCTCCCCCTTTCTCCTCCCCCTTGTCTAGGAAGAGGAAGGGTATAGATGCCCCTCACATGGGGTTCGAGTGGGTGGCTTCGGAGAATCGCGCCGCATCAACGATGCATGGGCGACGCATCGGTGAGGCATCGGCGACATCGGTGATGCATCAACACCGTCGGCGCGGAAAATTCGGGCCCCACATCGAGACGCATCGCCGATGCATCGGCGATGCGGCGCAATCCACCGACCCCATCTACTCGGGCCCCATTCGCGAAGCCTGGAGTTCTGGAAAGGAGAGGGGCGAGAGGGAGGAGGAGGAGGAGGAGGAGGAGGAGGAGGAGGAGGAGGAGGAGGAGGAGGAGGAGGAGGAGGAGGAGGCGGCTGAGGCGCGCGACGGCGGGAGGACGAGGGGGGACGCCAAGGGCGGGCCAGCTCAGAAATGGAAGCGTCGATCTTGGACCGGCGATGCATCGCGCAAAGATCGGCGACGAAACCCCAATGGCACAAACGCAGGTTGCTGGGCGGCACGCGCCATCGGTGCCCAATCCAATCGGCGATGGATGGGCGATTGGGGGTCGACGCTCCCCCCCTGAGCAAATCCCCCCGAACGTTGTCCCAGAGGGAGGAGGATGATGATGAGGAAGGGGAGGAGAAGGATAGTAAGGAAGAGCAGGAGGAACAGGAGGAGGAGGTGGAGGAGGAGGGGGAGGAAAACAAGGAGGAGGAGGAGGAGGAGGAGGAAAGGAGGAGGCGGAGGAGGAGGAGGAGGAGGACAAGGAGGAGGAGGCACGAGGAGGAGGAGGAGGAGGACGAGGATAACGACGAGGAGGAGGAGAACGAGGAGGAGGAGGAGGAAGAGGAAGACGAAGAAGTGGAGGAGGAGGGGGAGCGAAGCGCAAGGAGCACGACCGGGAGGCCTGGGGAGAGAAGTCCGAGGTCCCACCGCGGCCCCGCCGCCACGCGAGGGGCCCGCCCAGATATGCCGAACGGCATCCAACAATCCTTCCTCCTCGCAAGAAAACTGATGTTGAAACATCGCCTGGGGGAGTTCGGATGCGATCTCGCGCGAGTCGTTGGGCCCCAGGGAGGGGGGGCGGGCGGGGCGCCCGAATTGCGACAGTTTCGGGAAGATAACCGGATAGCGTCTGAAGCAGCGGCGCGGCGAACGAGGGAGAGGGGGAGCGAACAACGCACACATGGGGAGAAATGACAGGGCGGCCTCAGGCCCCCAGAACTAGGGAAAACGAGGAAGGATTGCTCCAAACAGCGGAGCAATGTCAGCATGTCCCCAGCCGCAACCAAAGACACAACATTTGGCCTGATGGCGGTACCTTCGCCCCGTGCCCCAAGGGTTCATTATGATCTTCAGCGCGACGCCCAACGCAAGCGGCTGCGTGTTGTTTCGTCCAACGCCCCCATCTAAGCGCACCAAGGCCAGCAGCAGCACGGGAAACAGGCCCAAGAAATCCCACCATACGCAGCAGGATGATATCACCAGTGTACTTGTTTATCCCCAGCACCTTAATTCAGATAAGTCGTTGTGGTCATCCACGCCCTCCCCCCGCAATGCCTTCAAAAGGTATGAGTTTATAGATCGACCCCAGGCGCGCACCATTCGGAAACGATGGAGTCCATCATGTATACTTCAGACCCCCTAGCAAATCTTAACCCGATCGCCCCAGGAAACATCTCGAGGCAACTTGGCACGGCGTGGAAGTTCCCAGGGTCGCACGGCTGCGCGGGAAAGAACGGCGCGGGATACGATCTCTTGCGCCGCGCGCTGCTCTGGTGCGCACAGGCTCTGCAGTATTCAAAATGCTTGGGGCGAGAAAATATAGCGGAGGTATGATGCGAGGAGATACCAAGCTTCCCTCGCAGTTGTGCGACCACGTTCGGCGGCGAAGTAGCATCGAGCGACGCGGGAGGGGTCGGGAGGGCCATGCCGACTGCGCAGCGCGATGCTTCGACGCGCCCCTAGTCCTCGGCCGTGGATTTCTTTGGCCCGGGCTGGAAGAGTCAGTCGTGGATGCCAGCGCCCACGCGGGCTGCCTCGCGCCGAGCCCGACAGGACTGCCTGGCGCTGCGGCCGCGCCGTCGAACAGAAACACCAAAAAACAAAGCTCCCAGACCCGTCGCAAAAAGGCCGCCTTGTCACCTCCACCCTCTCCATGCCCCTAAAAAAACCAGGACGTCGCACTTCTCGCAGTTGAACCCCAGTCCAGCGGGCGACCCAAGTGCTGGAATAAGGTCAACCACAGCAGGGACTACCCCGAATAGAACAAAAATATGACTTTCGGTCATTCTATGACAGAAAACAAGCAAAAGCCAAGGGGGCTGCGGGGAATCTATTTTTCAAGCTTCCAATCGCCAGACTCAGCGGGCCAATCGCGAAAACCCAAAAGCATCGCACTTACAAGGCATCCCCGCGCCTTGCACTGAATCCAAGATAGAGATGGGTGCCGATCTGAATGAGACAGCGGACCTGCAGATGAACACTCAGGATGGCATTCCGGGCGGTCAGGGGGGCCGATGCGCCCGCTGCGCGCGGAACAGCCAACGCAGACGACGCGGCGGAAATGCTGCCACCTGGTCGAACGCGGCCCCGCCAACCCTGGGGCCCCCGCCCCCGCTCAGGGCGACCCGCGTCGGCAAGGGGCCTGGGCGTCCCAACGCGCTCTTCAGCGTCATCCTACCTGCAACGAAACTGCTTTGAATCGCGCGCAAAGCTCCCCGAACAACTCCCTCCGGCGGGGGGGGGGGGGGCGACGGCGGCGGCCGCCAACCTCTCATCCGCGCCGCCGCGCGCCGCGGGGCGGGCGTTTTCCGGCGACTTCGCCGCGCGACCATCGCCGCGGGAGCCGCCCGCCGGCAGAAGACAAGCCGGCAACGATGAGAAGTTGCACGCCGCACGCCGCGCATCAGAATGCCGCATCATCAGATACTCGCAGTGACGTCGCAGACTATCTGCGCCGACTTCGCCACCGCGCTGCCGAACCGCACTGGGCAACCCATCGAGGCCAGGAGCAGCGTCCACTTTGGACGCAACCAGGCGCCGAAACTGACCAGGGGGACAAATTCCAGGCGAACTATTGCCAGGTGGAGCGCGTGCATCGGTAGTCGTCAATACCACATATTCGAAATGTAGTCTGGTCCACAATTCCCGCGAAGCACATTCGGCGCCGCCCCCAACGCGTGCTTCTGTGGTCCGGGGAGCGGGGGGGGCCTTCCTGCCGGCGTCGCGATCGCACCCCTCAATCGTCTGCCTCGTCAGCTCGCCGAGGCGAGTGTGAAATATGGCGGCGCCCCTCCAGGCGCCGACATGGGCGTCCAAGAAATCGCGGAGCCCGTCGTGGGCCTGGGCGGCCTGCCCAGTTCCGCCCGAATATCCCACCCTCAAGTCTCCTAGCAGATGCGCGCGGAATTGCGCACTTGTCGAACGAGCCTTGGCCCTCGGCGGCCCGGGAGCACGCGAAAAGCTCGGCGCCCAAGGCGGCGCGTCCGTTCCGGCCCCTTCAACTCTGAGAGCCTGGCGGGACTGCCCTCTGCATTTCCCCGATCATCAGCGACTTCGTCGAGCGCGTTCCTGGGCCTCCTGCGCCGAGCAATCAACGTGGGAATGGTCTGAAACTTCGGATTCCCACCTTAGGGGGGACATTGGGAGGAGGAACCAGGAATGCACGGCGCGGTCTGAGGCCCCGTCGAAGTTCTAAAATTGCCCACAAGCGCCGGCATGGGGGGAGACGTCCAGGACCCCCAGCGTAAACATTTTCGCGCATGCGTGATCTAGACAAGCCAGGATCATCGCGTCGATCGCCTGCGCTCGACAGGCTGCGAAATTTCAGCGGCGCCCCGGGAACAAACGCGCCCCGGGAACAAACGAGTAGAATCCACCCTTTCGCGGCCGTCGCGCACGCGGAGGCGGCCGTCGCCGCCCTCGAAACACTTGTAGTCGCTCGGCGTGAAAGCCGCGCACTTGCGCGGAGGGAGAGAGAGCGTCGGCGAATCGCACCCATATGCTGTCTGATCTGCTGCTCGGGAGGGCAAGGGGGCGAAGTGAACGTCGCACATCAGCGTCAGGATGCGAGACCACGCGCAAGCACTGGAACAAAACTTTCGCGAATCGGGTCGCCACCTTCTCAAAAACGCAAACGATGGTGCCTTCAGACCCCGCGGCGGTGCAAAAAATCGCAATGCATGTGAATATAGGTGCCCCTCTGGCGCGTCAGCAATTCTCCCGGGGGGGGAACGCGGGTCTCCTTGGAACACGCGCGCGCAAGCCATGTTTTTGAATAACAGATTGAAGGCTCGCCGACGCACGCTGTGGGGAGATATGATCACCCCCAAGAGCCCCGGAGAACGCGCGACTGTTCCAAGACACCAAGCCAAAACGTTCGGACGGGACAAACACATGAATCCTTGGGGCGCGAAAAGACCGCGAATAAGTAAAGGGCATGATGAGAGCGTAGGACACGACAGTCGTCAATCAGGTGGATTCCATAGCTGGGTGCGCAAGTGCCATGCCATCGCAGAACTCGGCGCTCTGGTAGCCAACGTCGTTGCGGCTGACGCTGGCCAAAACTTTACCACCTACTGAGAGATAGCCCCCCCCCCCCTCCCCGTGCCGAACACCTCCTGGCTGGGCTCGATGGCGATGGTCTCGCGCCCGTTCAGAAACCCCGCCGGCCTTGCCGCGACTAGTTCCCATGTGCCTTCGCCACTGCTGACTCGGAGTACACCTTCGTGCCACGCGACGCTCCGCCGACAACTGGGCGCCCACCATGTCTCCGATGCCCGTGTATATGGCGGGAAAGGCTCGACTGCGACCCCTCGCATCCAACGGGGCATCTCTGTGCGCCTGCGAGCCCGCGCGTCCAGCGGAACATCTCCACGCGCTGTCGAATTGAATTGGGGCGGGTTCCGCGGGTCCACCTTTATGTTTCTGACTCGATTGAACTAGCCCTTGGATTCGTTCGCTGCGCTCTCTGAACTGAACGGGGCCTTGTAATTCATCGCCACCTTGTCGCGCGCGGCCCGGGTGTCATCCGTGAGATACTGAAGGCGCGCGCGGCTCGATCGATTCGACGTGAATTTCGCGAATTCGAGCCAGCAGCGGACGAGAAGAGACACCGATAACTATGATGTTGCTGCTTCTTTGCTCGATCTGTTGTCATCAGGCACCTTGTTGAAACCTCCGCATGAGTCCTTCTCTCGCACCAGACGCAGAGCGAGTCCTGGCCTCGTCTGTCCGAGCCTGTTGTCGTTCCCACCCACGCTCTTCCTCGCGTCGCCCGCCATGGGAAACGCGATCCTCTTTTTCATCTGCTCCAACAATCCACCGCGTGCCAAAGCGAGAAGAAGTGATTGGGTTTCAAAGCTCGTAGGCTAAGCTTCAAGCGCCCCAGGGCGGCTCGCGCGCGCCTGGCCGGCGGGGCGCGAGCCGAGGTCGGAGATTTGGGGGGGGCGGGCCCCTTGAGCCGAAATGGCCGCGGACCCCCGGAAGGAGGAGGGGGAGGGAAAGACAGGGAAGGGCACGTCGATGACTCCGTTGAGGGGCGGCTAGGCCACGCCCCCACGAGAGCCACGAACTATACTATATGGCTATATCCGGGGCCCTGGCGGCCCGCGCTCGCCGATAGGGGCCCCCGCGCGGGGGTGGCGGGGGCCATGGAAATTAGCGAGATCCGTTAATCGGACGCGGTTAGGGGCCCAGGTCACTTGCCCCAGGCAGTCGCTCAGCAGCGCGGGCGCCTGGCGAGTGGATGCCGATCCACCGCGTCGCAAACAAACGCACGGGCCCTCGGTGACCAAGTGGCGGCCGCGGAAAAGCCCGCAGTGGGGCTCGGGGTTCCGAGGCCCGCAGGAACCTGGGGGGGGCCGGGCTGGCCACCGAGGCCAGCCCCCGAGGGGGTGCCCCCCTGTCGGACACCACAGGGCCACAAGGGGGCCCCCGCCCGCGCGGCGCGCGGGCTCGGCAGGCCCTCGAGCCCGAACCACCATGTCCTGCAACCGCGTGGGAACGCAAGTGCTGGAAGCCCGACGGGCCCTGCTGGCGTCCGCGGGCGCCGACGCACCACGCCACCTGCACCGCGCCGCGCCTCCGAGGCGCTCGAGGTCGTGGCCCGAGTCGACTCGCTGCGCAGGCCTGGCATTCGACACTGGGCGAACGCGGGGCAGCGCGAGCAAGCTGGCAGCTTCTGCGTGCTCGCCAACTTCTGATATGAGCCAGGACAAGGCCTTCGCCCCATCGTTGGCATCGCTGGGCTTCACCTCGAACAAGTCTCGCAAGGTGTCTAGCGCACTGCGCGGGCAAGCTCCCGCCTCGGCGAAGAAATCAGCCCGACTCGTTGCCTCCAAATCCTCGGCGAACCGCCCGGGCTGGCCGAGGAACGTCTCGAGGTCGAGGCGCGCAGGGCGCCAGCGCGCCGCAGGCCTGCAGCGCCTTGCTCCTGCATGCACATCCGTGAGCGCGAAGATGGCCCTCCAGATTTCCGCGCGCACGCTGCCCGAGGCCGCCTGGCCCTCGCTCCAGGCGTCGATCTCGCGCGCCAAGGCCGCCAAGTCTGTGGCCGCGAAGCGGAGGTGCGGCATGTGCAGCAGGGCCTGGTGCAGCGCGTGGCGCTCAGCGCATCCGACTGTCTGGCGCGCGCCCGGCAGCGCTCCAAATGCCGCGCGAAGCGGGGGGGGGCGTCGCAGCTTACCTGCGCGAAGGCCCATCCACACTTCGTTAACTCTGGCCAAGCCGTCTCGTAGCCCGACCCGTGCCCGATGACCTCCGGCGGCGCCGTCAAGATGTGGATCACCTCCCCCAAGTCGGCGCAGAGGTGCAGGCTCGAGCGCATGCCCCAATTGATCCTGCGAAGGCTCAGCGACGCGGCGGCGAGGGGCCCGCGGGCACCATGCCAGCTCGGGGCCCCCGCCTGCCAGCTGTCGGCCAGTGCCTGCCGAGCTCGTTGGAGCTGGCTCAGGACGAGCTTGCCGTCCCAGGCGTGGGCGCAGTAGTGGGCCACAAGAGCGATCGTTACGACGAAGACGCGATCCATGCACGGGCCCCGCTGGGTGGCCAGATAGATCGTGGTGGAGCCGCAGTTCCCCCCGCCTTTGCCACAGGACAGCGAGATCGCGGAGTACCGCAGCGACCTGAGCTGCTCATCCGCGGCCCCTGCGACCGCCGTCCCATGGCCTGCAGAGGGGGGCAGCCCCGTCCGCCACAGGGCCTGGATGCGGTCTCCAGCAGCTCGGCGCAGCGCCAGCGCACGCGGCTGGCGATCCCCAAGCTTGGCGAGGCGGCGCTTGGCCACCGTCCGCACCACTCCTCGCCCGTGGGTGTCGTGGCCCAGGTTGCGCGCGCCCCTCCGCTGGGGCAGCTGCAAGACGCGGGCCGCCCTCGAGAACCCACGAACTGCAGCGGTAGTGGTGCCAAGTCAGCCCGACTTGTCGAGCTTGATGGTCATGCCGAGCGGCTCCACATCCTCCATGAAGCCCAGAAAGGCAGCGTTGAGCGCACGGGCGCCAGCTTGAACATGCTGTCCAATCCACTGCATAGCGAAGTCGTCCATCAGTGCACGTGGCCGAAGAACCTCATCGGAAATGCTCCGGAGCTCCGTGATGAAGAGAAACAGGAGCACCGTGAGCAACCCTGCGCTGTGCGTGCAACCCGCCAAGATGTTTTGGCTAACGCACACCTGTTGTGACCAACAGCCATATGCCTGGATGGTCCTAGGTATCCTGAAGTAGGTGAGCAGCTGCCAGACCAACCTCAGTGGGAAGTCACACGCCCGAGCCTCCTGGAGCAGGGCGTCCAGCATCACGCTATCGAAGGCCTTGTGCAAGTCCAGGATTACCATCAGGCTGGACTGGCCCAGGAGGTGCGCAATCTCAGCATCCAAGTTGTGGCTGAACGCGGAGTCGATGGACGAGCACCGTTTCGATAGCCCGATTATGGAGGAGTGCTTGTGCTGCTTGATCCAGTCTCTGGACAGCGGATGTCGCGACATAGTTCAGCTCAGAACCTGCATGGAGGACAGGGCGATGAGCCTCGAGCCGCCGTCCTCGTTGGGGATCCTGACCATCACGTTGACGATGCGGTCCGACGGCCAGGATAGGAGGTCCTCGCACCTCATAAAGAGCGCTGCCAAGGTGTCGAACAACTTGCTAGACATGTACCAAAGGTCACGCGGATGCATCTTGCCATGCCCTGCAGCCGTCTTCTTGCTGAAGGTGAGGGTGGCATCGCGGAGATGCTGCCCATCCAGCAACGGCAACGCCGGCCACAGGTGAGCATCACCTGGCAAGGAAAGCCATCGGGCATCACCACTGGTCCAGATGGCCTCCCACTCGTCCATGGCCAGGTCAGCCCTCGCGTAGGGGTCCAGCATGATTTCGTCCTGCCCGAAGGAGATCAGGAGTTCCTGAGTTCAGGAGGAGGAGGGCACCGAACCCTGGAGCCACCAGCGTCAGCATCAGGAGAAGGAGACGAGGAGGAGGAAGAGGAGCAAGAGGAGGAGAGCGAGGAGGAACCAGCCCGCTGGGGCGCGCGCCGGCGGGAACACGCCGCGCGTTGTGGGGCCGAAGATCTCGCCTGCGCCCGCCCGGGACTGCCAGGCGCGGCCGCCGAGGCCCAGCCATGACAGGCAGGAGACGGAACAGGAGGCTCGATTATCGAGGTGTGAAGGCCTCCCAGATGGGGTCCCAGTCAGATGGGGTTAGAGGGTCGCACCGCATCGCCGATGCATCGCTGATACAACGTCGGCGATGTAATGGGCGACGCGAAAGTGGAAGAAATCAGGATCCACATCGAGCCGCATCGCCAGTGCATCGGCAATGCGGAGGGCTCCGCCGACCCCATCTAACTCAGACCCCATGTGGGATGACTGCAGACAAGCAGGAGGAGGAGGAGCAAGAGAATCGAGCACCGAAGATCGGGATTCAAGAACCAGCGTCGGTATGTTTGACTCGGAGGTCTTCGAGAGTTCTGGAAGTTCTCGTCGCCACGGCTGAACGCAGCTCGGAAAACTAGCCAGAATGAGCCCTGTGAGGGAGTGGAAGCCTTGGTGGAAGCCTTTCGAGAATCAAGAATGGGGATTCGTAAGGGCTTCCTCGTGGATACGAAGGAGCCCCGAGTGAATATTGAGGATGCCCGACGGGAAGCGAAGGACCAGCCATGGCACCAAAAGGATGTCCTGAGGGATCCTGAGGGGTTCATGAGGAAACCCGCAATAATCCGAAAAGGTTCCTCTAGGCATCCGGGCGCCCCCGTCGCCACTGCCACATCTGCATCGAGACTCTTGCCCAGGACTCGCCCCAGAGCAGCTTGCGGGGCTCGATATTCGGGGGAGGACCGAGGTTCTGAGACCCCTGGCCGTCGACAACCGCCCCCGGGGTAGGCCCCCGTGCAGGGGTCGCACGGCCCAGGGGCAACACGTCCAGCAGGTCAGGGGGGGTCCTCACCGCTTCCCGGCTCTGGCCAGACGCCCGTCGCTCCGCCGGCTGACCCAAATGCCCTAACAGCCTCCTCTCCCCCTACCCGAATTCAACACCCGCGTATCGCAACCGCCGCCACTCCAACACCGCGTGGAGAGAGAAACGGGTAGAAGGACTGGGAGAAAGAGAGAGAGAGAGACAAAACAAAAAAAACAAAAAAAGACAGAGAGATACGATCCTTATATTTATTTACTTACAAATGCAGAAGAGGAGAAAAAGAGAGAGGCAAAGTGAGAAAGGCCAACAGAAACGGAGTGATGAGGCGAGGGGCGAGGGGAGACTGGACCGATGGGCGCGATGATCTGAACCGACGGAATAGAAAAATAATTGGATCGGATGGAGGAAACGGAGAGGGGAAGAAGACACGGCTCAACTTCTCACTCGCCTCCAAGACCGAACACGCGATTCACCCTTTCTTGATGGGTGCATGCGCTGCAGGTGTTTGACGCCTCCACATGCCCGCTTCAACATGGTGCTGCAGAATTTTGGCGTTACGGATGCGATTGCAGACGAGCGGGTATGGGAGAAGAGTGTGGGGAAAATGAAAATAATTGACGCGTGCAGGACAGGGGAAACGGGAAATGGTAAGGAAGCAGGGGTGGTCACACAGGCCGAAACAGTAACACCATCAACCTGTCATACATGGCCACCGCACACTTTGACGCTGCACCACCCAGTGTCTACTGCACCTTCGCAGCACCCCGTGCCTGATGGACCCAGGTAACAGTGAGAGATTCTGCGGATAGATTAGGCAAGCTGGCGAAAGCGATGCTGGTTCTGCGGCCCACGGCTGGCGGAATTGCGCATGATGAACTTCGACCTCCCATCACACGCGGTACGATCCGACGGAAAGTGTGCCTCAAGCTTGCCCGAACTCTGCGAATGATGCATCCAATCATGTTCGATTGCAATGAACCCTGGCACGGCGACAGGAAGACAAACACAAAGACGGATGAAGTGAAGCACAGAGAAGGAGAGAGAAAGAGAGGGAGAAAAACAACATACGTATACAGCCATATATGCACATATACATTGTACATAGCATAGACACGTTAACCAATGTGGACCCACAACACTGCGCATCCAACAACTTATGTTGTGCAACATATGTCGTGCACTCTACGCAATGCAATCAATGTGCGTGCGTGTGGCGGGATATGTGCTGTGTGTTCCGTGTGGGTTGGTGCCATAGATCGTGTGCACTATATGCGGATCACTCTACGTGGTGCAGCATTCGTGGTGCATGAAATGTTGTGCACTGCGTGTGGGGCACCATGTGTGGTGCTGTGCGCGTTGTGCATTCCATGTTGTGCAATCTATGTTGTGCAATACCGTGTGCGCCTTAGTTGGGGAGTGAGATATGTGGAGCGATACAAGTATGCAAATGAATGTGGGGTGGAACCATTTGTGTTGTGCCACGCATATTGTGCAACCTACCTTGTGAAATCTGGGTGGTACAATCTACGCGGTACAACTTATGCGGTGCAACTGGTTTTAACAAACGTGCTGACACATTCCATGCTGTTGCACACATACCACCCACCCACCCGCAACTTTGATCGGGGCACTCAAGCCAATGGTATTGATAGGATTAAGAAGAAGAAGAGAAAAAAAAGAAGAAGAAAAATAACCACCACTGCGGACAGCTGTCCGGGCCTGCTCGAGACCTGGCGGGGGAGGCCGTAGCCTCTTCAAACCTGTACGTATGGACTACACGCGATCATGCATATGGACAGCGAGACAATAAAAACAAATCTGCGACGGAGGAGGGGGGGAGGGAAGTCCTGGATGTGGATGTCGGCGTAATGTCGTTACGTGGGGTGTGCGTACTGCCGTTCGAGTGTCGACCAGGTGGTGGTGTCTGGGGCCGTGCGAATCCAAGTGAAGTCGTTGGGTTGGCCTTTTGGAGTCGGCGTGGGCGTTGGATGCTGGTCGGGGTTGTTTTGTTGGAGGAACTTGACGAAGTCGTCTTCCCAGCGTTTTCGCTGGCCGCCTTGCTGTTGATGTCCGCGTTGGCGTGGGTTCTCTCCTGGTTGCCAGCGGAGTGCGCGCCGCGTCCACCTGGTGGGGTCATATTTAGCAACCCTCGACGCCATACGCCACGACTTCTGTCTGCGAGCCGTCTTCCAATTTGCGACTTGGCGGTGCTGCATGAGCTGCACTGCGCTCCGTGTTGCTCGCTGTATATACTCGACCCAGGGTTCTAGCGTGTCCTCGTTGTCGTCGTCATTGTCGTTGCTATCGCTGTGTGGGTCTGCTGCGTCTTGTTGTGCTGCGTGGCTGTCAGCGTCGTCGCTGCTGTCGGTTGCATTGGGGTCGTCGCCAGGTGCTTCGTTGGTCGTGCCGTCGTCCGTGCCGCTGTGGCTAACGTGAGGGATTGTGCTGCGAGTGGTGCGTCGCCGTGTCGTTCTGATGATCATGCGGAGAATGCGTCGTTGCGTTCGTCGCAAGTGATGCCGGAGAGGTTCCGTAACCGTCCAGGTCTCTGCTCCGTAAAGCGCCGTCGGTGTTACTGTGCTGTTGAAAAGCAGAAGCCTGTGCGCTAGCGGGTAGCGCTTGCTGGTCAGCTCCTGTTTGTGTGAAGTGAATGATGCCCATGCGGCTTTCGGGCGGTGGTGGATATCTGTCCCCGTCGCGTCGTGGAAGCTGATGAGTTGGCCGAGGTATTTGATGCTGCCCCCTGTGGCAAAATGTCGATGCCCATGCCCTCAACGCGCGCCGTGCGCGAGCTCGCCCTGCCGGTCCGTCTCGTTCGGTTGCTCAGTATCTTGGTCTTGGAAGGGTGCAGTTCGAGTCCGTGCGGTTGCGCCGCGCGCACAATATCTTCGAGCATCGATGTGAGGCGCGGGAGAATCTGGCTGGTTAAGAGCACGTCGTCAGCGAAGCGAAGGTTGGTGAGTGTGGTGGCGGCGGCTCGCCCCAGCTGAACGCCCTTGCCCTTCTTTTGCCATTCGGTGATCAGCGGTTCTAGGATGAATTGTAGAAGACAGTTCAAGAGGAGGGAGCTGAGCGGGTCCCCTTCTTTCGTGCCCCGTAAAAAGCTAAAGGCCCGGCTGGATACATCCGTTTTGACTGTGGTTTCCTGTCCCTCGTACATCTGCTGGAGTAGAGAAATGTATCCTGGCTGGACACCTTGCGCCTTGAACGCTGCCCCTATGCTCTCGTGTTCGACAGTGTCAAAAGCCTTTTTTAAAAGTCGAGCGCTGCAACCCACAAGTTCTGGTTCCATTCGTGCGCTCGCTCTCGAGGAATGTGAAGTGTGAGGAGTTGGTCGGTGGTCGAATGTCCTGGTCTGAAGCCTGTTTGGCCAGCTGTCTGTCGAGATTCGAGTGCCAGTTGGGGTCGGTTGTAAAGCAACCTGCTGACAAGCTTGTAAAGCAGCGGTATCGTGCATATACGGCGGTAGTTTTGAGGAAGCGTGAGATCCCCACTTTTTGGGACCACCGTGACAACAGTGCTCTTCCAGCTGGCCGGTGGCGGAGCGCTGGACTGCAGGATCGTGTTGTGGAGGTGGATCAATGCTTCTTTGAGTTCATCCGTGCCTTCTTTCAGCATCTCTGCTCTGACGCCCTTTGTGTCGGGAGCTCTGCCAAGGCGGAGCCCCTTGATCGCCCTGTCTACCTCTGCTTGTGTGAAAGGTGGGAGGTCGTCGTCGGGTCGTTCTCGCTGTGTCGACTCTGCCGTTGAATGGTAAACGTGCTCGTAAAATTCTGCGACAACGTCAGCAATGTCTTATATTGTCGTGCGTTTGGCGCCGTTTTGGTCTGTCATGTGCGTGATGAGAGTCCGCTTTCTGCGTGTGTCGATGCGCGTGGTGCTTTTCAAGTCTCTGCACTGGTCAATGCCGTAACTTATATGAGCTCGTCGTTTCCCCCGCTTCTGGCCGCGGATCTCCTGCTGTACAAGTTTGCTCAGCTGTTTTCGAATGTGATGGTCGTTGTTTGGTGTTTTCTGGCGCTGCTCCAGTAGGGAGAGCACTCGCTCAACTCCTCTGTCTGGCGGGCGGTCTCCAAGTGGCTCCCCGGCAGTGCTGGCAGCAACGGCCTCGATGATAACGTTTTGGATGTGGTCGTTCAGTGCTTGTGGGTCGGATGGTAGTTCCTTTGGATGCAGTCGTGGACGCTGGTGTTCGTGGTAAACGCTTGCGTTGGTGATTTGTCCCGTCGGCCGGGGTGCTGAATGTGAGTGCTGTGAAGTATGGGAATTTAAAGGGGCACGATAATGTAAGGGGGCACGGGGATGTGAGTGCTGTCGTTGCTTGTCGTCGTGCCGTGGCCGTTTCGTCACCGTGGATTCTGGTATTCTCAAGTCGGTGAGAACAGCCTTGTGGTCGGATCCCAAGTCGGACGTGTTGCTGGCCTCAGCGTTCGTGCAATGTCGGAAAAGCTTGCGGCTCAGCAATCTGTAGTCGAGCTGTTTCTCTTTGTCGCCACGTTATTTGCTTGTGCGCCGGCTTGCGGAAGAACGTGCTCGCGATTACAAGCCCTTCCTGTGCTGCCCAATGTCGTACCCAGGTGCCTCTTGAATTTTCGTTCCCATAACCGTGGCGGCCAACGTATCTTGACGTGACATTGTCGTCGTCGTCGTTGTCGTTGTCTGCACAAATGGCGGGTGCCCCAACCTGCGCGTTGAAATTGCCGGCGAGAATGATGTGACGTCGTGTTTTGATGCTCTCCCTGTGGATCTCATGGATGGCGTCGTAAATGCGCTGAACGTGCGGGTCGCTGTAACCAGAGTGTGGGAAATACGCAGACACCAGCTGCAGTTTCAGCCGCCCCTTCTGCAATGACATTGTGGCCAGTCTCGGCGTAAGTGCTGGGAATTTCTGTATCTGTTTGCCCCAACTCTTGTGCACGAGAATTGCAACTCCGTGACACGTCCGGTCGTTGCCTGATCCAGCGAAAATGTGTCCCTCCGTGGTTGTCCATAGCTCCGTCGCCGTCGTTCTCCACGTCTCATTGATGAGCACGAAATCCCAACGTATGCCGTCAAGGTCTGTGATAAGCTCTTGAATTCGGTCGTCCGTCGTGAGCGACCGGGCGTTTTTGTGAATGACCGTCATGACAGTGGGGGGGAGGCAGAGGGGGAGGGAGAGGAAGGGAGAGGAGGGGAGAGGGGAGGCGGGGGGGGAGGGGGGGAGGGGAGGGAAAGGGAAAAGGAAAGAGGGGGCAGGGAAAGGAGAGGAGAGGGGAGGGCCAGGAGGGGGAATGGGAAGCCGCTGGAACTGCCTGAGTTGGTCGGTGGGGTCGCTGCTGGTCGGTGTGGGTCGGTGTTGCTTGCCGTGGTGCTGTTGGTCGGTGGTTGTCGCTGCTCTGTGGTAGTGGTTGCTGGTCGGGTGGAATCGTTGCTGCTTGTGGTGGTGCTGCTGGTCGGCGTTGGTCGGTGGCGAGTGTTGTCTGGAGGTGTTGGTCGGTTGGGGTCGGTGCTGCTGGTGGTGTTGCTGGTCGGTGGTCGGCGCTGGTCGATGGAATGTGCTGGTCGGGTGGGGTCGGTGCTGCTTGCGGCGGCCCAAAATTTAGAAATCTGTTTTGAATGTGTTTGATGATGTGCTGTCTTGTTTTGATTCGGCGGGGCAATTCAGTCCATTCGTTGCTTGTTTTCGTGAATCCTGCTTTTTTTGGCTCAACAATTTGTTTGAGGTCCGCGCGCGCTCATTCACTACCATGATTTACGCTCGCAGGTGAAACTTGGCTTGCAAACCCCACGCGGTGGCGATTTCGCGCAGCAGCCAACTACATTGGGGCGACCGACGCGGCCGCGGTGACGCTGACCGCTGGGCACATCCCAGCGGGCACTTCACTGCGAGTCGGCGACTTGGGCGGGCGCGGTATCATGGCAACGTCGACAACAGTAGACGCGATGATAAAAGTAGCGATGCTGGCGACGATGTTGGCAACGACGAAGGCGCGGCCAGTACGGGCGCCGATGATGATCACGCCGACGACGATGACGGCGTCCTCGCAGCGGCGATGCAGGTTTTGGAGAATTCGACATGCGCGCGCGGCCGACGCGCGAAAGTGGTCCGCATGGTAGGTCTTTGACACGGATCGTGCCCCCCGAGCACGCAAGGGCGCGCGAATGATGTCGGCATGCGGCGCGAGAGGCCGGTTCGGCAGAATTCCATGAACACGTTGAAAGAAACAATGGTTTTTCTCGAGAACGCACAGGAGCGCGAGCGCGCGTATCTTTGGAAACTATTGTTGCGAAGCCATGTGTTGTAGTATGTGTGTTGGACAGCCGGTCTTGAAATGCTACGACACGGGAGGTTTTTGACGGATTTCGGCACACGCGCGCGCGACGACGCGCGCGCGCACTTTGTCCTATTTGGTGCAGCGGGTTCTCGCGACGGCACGCGCGCACTGACGTTCGAACGATTTCGACATTCGCGCGCGAAGCCCGTTTGGTAGAATTTGCTGGATCTGCGGATGAGAACAAATTGTTTGTATATAAAGAATTTGCAGACGATCCTGCACAAATTATTTTTGTTTGAAAACCCGCGTTGCGAAAACATTTGGTTTTAAATGTTTTTTGGAGCTCTCGATGTTGAAAGCCTTCCGAAAGCAACGGTTGTTGAAGGATTTCGGCATGCGCGAGCGACGACACGCGCGTGCGCACTTCGTCCTATGTGTTGCTGGAAAGTATGGGAAACTGCTGTTTTTTTTTTCCATCAACAAATATGCGCGCATACGATTTGTTTCCAAGGATGGCGGGGGTGACCAAAACCGGTTGGGTTGGGATGGTACGAACTCATATTTAAGAGGAACGATGGGGCAACATCGTATTTAAATTGAAACACCAAAAAACGGGTGCCGATAATCCCACAAAGGGTGGGGTGGAGTCTATTCTCCTTTTAGAAAGGACACTCAGTTTGCGCCCGCAATGAATGTCAATTCCATTTATCGCGCAATCACCCCACCCACCTACCCGCAAATAGGTGAGCAAAAGCCATGCGGCGGCGATTGCGATGAACGTTTAATATTGGCTGGTGCATCCCTGCGGCCGCGCTAGCCCGCGCATGCTCGCGCGCTTACCTGCCAGCTACTGTGGCGCGACAACCGTGGCCGCGGTGGCGCTTACCGCTGGGCACATCCCAGCGGGCACTTCATTGCGAGTCGGCGACTTGGGCGGGCGCGGTATCATGGCAACGTCGACAACGGTAGACCCGGTGATGATAGCAGCGCTATTGCGACGATGGTAACAGCGGCGACGGAACGGCCAGTGTCGGCGCCGATACTGATCACGCCAATGACGATGACGGCATCCTCGCGTCGTTGCTGCAGGTTTTGGAGGGAGTTCGACGTGCGCGCGCGGCCGACGCTCGAAAGTGGACCGCATGGTATTATTTGACGCGGAGCGTACCCTCCCAGCGCGCGCGCAAGGGCGTTCGAATGATTTCGCCATGCGGCGCGAATTGCTCGGTTGGCAGAATCAAATGAACATGTAAACAAAACTGTGAAGGTTTTCTCGGAGCTTCGAAAGAACTTGAGCGCAGCTTTTTATACATTGAAGAACGCTGTGGCGGAATGATGTGTGAATATTTGTGTTATGGACATTCGATTTTGAAACCCATACGAAACCATATTTGTTGGAAGGATTTCGGCATGCGCGCGCGACGGCACGTGCACACTTCAACCCATGGTTTGCAAACTGATTCTCCCGAGAGCACGCGCGCAAGGACGTTCGAACGATCTCGACATGCGCGCGCCCGAACCCCGGCAGCATTCTCTGAACATGTTGAAAAACGAGTGGTTGTTTTCAAAGAACTCCCAAGACCGCGCGCTAACTTTTTTGTGAACATTGCGAAACCATTTGTTTCTATGTGGTTTCGAACACCCGAATCCAAAAACCTTACGACACCGAGAGTTTTTGCAGGTTCTCGGCACGCGCGCGCGACAACGCGCGCGTGCACTTCGTTTTCTTGTTTGCAAGGAGTTCTTGAAAACTGATGATTGGTGATGGGCGGGTGCACGCGCGTAGGATTTTTTGTTGCAAGGGATGGCGGGGGGGCGATGCCGATTGGGCTGGGACGGTACGAGTTCATATTCAGGATGGACGACGGTGCGCAACCAAATGCACAGTGGAATACAAAAAAAGGGAACCGCAAATCCCCGGGTGGGTTAGAATCCATATTCTTCAACGACAGGAGAATATACGTGGTGCAGTATCTGTTGTGCCATGTATGTGGCGCAAAGCGGCGTAATGCAGAGGGCGACAACCACCATAACCGCCAGACCACCACCCAGGCCAAAACGACGGTTTGCGGCGAGGGAGCGGCGGGGCGGCGACGGCGACAACGCAGCCGCCAGACCCGCAATCAGGCATGTAAGACGGGCGGTGGCGAGGCGGCGACGGGGCGGCGACGGCGGCAACATTGCCGCCAGACCGGAAATTAGGCGCAGTTCCAGAACAGAAATAAGAACCCCTAAGTGCGAACACGGTTTGGGGAAAAGATACACATATGTATATACGTAAAAATACACTGAGAGGAAGAGAGAAGAGAGCAGCAGAGAGAAAGAGAGAGAGAGAGAAAGAAAGAGAGAGAGAGAGAGAGAACGATCGTAAGAGAGAGAAAGAGAACAGACGGAGATAGAGAGATAGCGAGAGAGGGAGGGAAAGCAAACAGAGAGGCAGCGACCGAGCGAGCGACCGCGAGAGAGCGAGAGACGACGAGAGCTAACGCGTAAGACGAGGGAACATACTTGCAACATTTGCCGCCACCAGCGCGTGGAACAGCCGAGCTCGCGGCAGATGCACAGCCAAACCCTGGCCACTTGCCACGACAAGTTTCCGGCGCAAAGAGGCGCCGCCCGCGCCAACCTCCGCGCGCGCACGCTGGCGGGTCCCAGCGGCCGGGCCGGGCGGGCGGACCCTCACGAGCGTGGGCGGGCGGAACGCCAAAACGGGCGGGCGGGCTTGCTGCAAGCCAGAGGGCAGGCACGCGCGAGTCGTCGGGCGGCCCCTGCCGATCGGATCAAAAGTACGGAACGTTACACCCGGGTCGGGCGTACCGGGCGCTGAAACAGGAAGCGAAACCGACTGGACAACCATGAAATCGAACTAGACCTCGTGGCCTGCAGGTCCAGCTGCGCACTTCCTCCCTGTGAGGAGTACCTTTGCCGGCGTGGAAATTGCCGCGCGGCTCTGAGGTCCAACCTGCAGGGTAAGGCTCAGGGAAACAGTCGACAGGACGCCGAACGTAGGCGAGGGCGCGCGAGTTGGAGGCGAGTGATGTTGCGACGACTGTTCGGGCAGAGAATGCGGGCTAGACTGCGGCGGCGCGGACTGGCATGGCATGCAGGCTTTTTGCTGCTGTGCACATTGAGCGAACATGGCGGCCGATCAGCGTAGGGAGATGCGATAGAGCCAAGCCCAGCCGCCCCCCCCCTCGCGAAGGGTGTGGGCGGGGTCCTGGGGGTTCTGACTTCCCCCTGGGGGGAGCACCCCGCCCTGGGAACTGTCGGCTCCAGAGAATCAGCGTCGTCGCCATCGTCGCCGCCGTCGTCCCCCTTAAGGGTCGGCGGCACCGGTCGCAAGGCTTTCGCAATAGAGGTAAGCGAAACGAGCCAACTCCAGCCGCCCCCCCCCTCGCGACGCGTCGAGGTTGGGCGTGTGGCACATGCTCCTGCGGCGGCGCGGGCGCACGCGCGGGCGCACGCGCCTCTTCTCCCGCCGTGGTCGCCGCGCGCGCACGGGCGGGCGGTCGAGAAGGGGCACGCGTGCCGGGGCGGCGCAGGCTGCGCACCCACGGGCCCCGAGGGGCCCAGGGGGGAGGAGAGCGAAGGAGCCGAGTGGAGGCCTTTCAACTGGAATCCACATGTGGATGTGGTCGGCGGATCGCGCAGCATCGCCGATGCATCGGAGCCGTCGGCGTGGAGACAATCTGGCTCCACATCGAACCGCATCGCCGATGGATCGGCCTGGACCTTGGGAACCCTGCTATCAAAGATAGCACCGCAAGACCTCCAACATGCCCCCAAGTCCGCCGACCCTGTCGGCATGTGCGAGGGGCTTCTCCGTTCGAGTTCTCGTTTCAGTCGTCTCCTCGTCGTCTTCGTTGTCGTCACAGTCGCCTCCTTCCGTTTCCCTGAGCCTTCCGTTTCCCTGAGTCCTTCCTTTCAAAGCGAAATTGTACAACGTCGTATTGGAGTCGAAGGGTAGCCCCTTCCCTTGATCCCTTCCCCGCGAGGGGGGGGAGCCCGGTGGGGGGTCCCGGGGAGGGGTCGCCACACAGATTCGCTTTCCCCCGGGCGGCCCTGACAGATCGAACAGCCCCCCAAAAAGCCCCGAATGCTCAAGGAGGCTCCCAAGATTGCCCACAAAGGCCCCGCGTCGCTCAGCGATCGGCCCAACACGGCAAAGATGGCCCCAAGACGATCCAAGAAGCCTCCTATACGTCCCAGGAGCTCTCCAAGAACACCCCAGCCAAGGCTCCCAGAGACTCATCCCCTCCTCCTGCTCTCCCTTCTCCTCCTCCTCCTCCTCCTCCGCATCTGTCCCCCTCCTCTTATCCTCCTCCTCCTCCTCCTGACCTCCCTCTTCTTTTTATTCCTCGTCCTTCTGTTCGTCCTCCTTTTTTCCACCTCCTCCTCATCTTTTCCCTCCTCTTTATCCTCTTCCTACCCCTCCTCCTCTTCCTTTTCCTCCTCACCCTCATCCCTCTCTCAGGCAGGATAAGCCGCAGCGAAAGGAGACAACAAACGAGAAGGAGAGAACGGCATGGACCATGGATGGTGCCCTGCTCCACGCCCCCCTCCTCCTAGTCACCCCTCATTCTCTTCCTTCTCCTCCTCATCCTCATCCCTCTCTCCCTCCTTTCGCCCGCCAGGAGCACGAAGGGAAGGAAACGCAGAGGAGCCGGAAAGTGAGTCGCAGCTCTCAGGACGCGAGCCCACGAAGGGGGCAGAAGAGGAGGCAGAGCGGAGCGAAGGAAAACGCGACAGGCCGAGCAGAGCGGAGGACACGGAGGAGGCAGGATAAACGCAGCAACATAAGAAAACAACCGAGAAGGAGAAACCCCACCTCCCCCCCCGAGATCCTCCTCCTCATCCTTCCCCCCCCCCCCTCCGCCTCCCTCATCCACCTCCTGCACCCCATTCCGCATCCTCCTCCTGCCACTCCTCCTCCTCCCCCTGCACCCCCTCGTCCCTTTCATCTTCGTCGTTTTCAGGGTCGGCGGCGCCGGCCGTAAGGCCTTCGCTAGTCCCCCCAGAAGCGCCCTCAGAGGTCCGAGTAGGCACAGGGTTCCAGGAGCGCCCCCCAAATCCAGCCGAACCCGGCACCAGTGCGTGCACCTTTCCTGGCCGTGCCAGCCCGTTGGGCCAGGCCGCGCGGACAGGTCACCGAAGGTCGCGCATCATCGCGCCCGCGCCCGCGCGCCGCCGCCCCAGAGAAGGGCGCCACTCCAGCACTCTCCAGCCCGAGCCTCGGCGGGCGAAGCGTGGTTACCTTCGCGCCCGTTTCGGGTGACTTGGCCGACGGCGGGCGACGAAAGGGGCGGCGCCGGCGGCGGATTCAGAGTGCGACGTCGGGGGCGGACCGAGGACCGAGGATCGGGCCTTTTGAAACGCCTTCGGCCCAGCCTGGGTTTCTGGAGTGGACGTCCAGAGGGGGTCTCTAGTCTAGGCTTTGCCAAAGACGTGTAGCTTTCGGGGGCGAGTCTGGTACAATTTTCTGTGGTGACGGGTGCGCCTGATGCGGGCCAGCACCAAAGCAGTTGTGACCCCGCCCGAACCACCAAAACAGTCGTGGACCCGCCCGAACCCAAGACCAGGACCTCCCTGGACCGTGCTAAAATATTGTTCGTCTTCCTCCCCATCTTCTCTAGCGCCGTCCCACAATCCCCGCAACCGCGCCACCCCGCCCGTGCGCGCGGCGGGAAACGCACGGGACCTCCAGACCACAAGGGAAACGGTTGTCCGTTTCGGGGGGAGGAAGCCGCCTCCTCGTGAAGAGGTTGTGGGCGGGGATGAGAAGAGCGGCCGCGCCGATGACATGTTCGTGCTGTTGGTAACGGCAAGGCGCACTCGAGGTACGCGTGCGTCGCTGAAGTCAGAATGCGCAGGTACAGGCGCGCCTATTTCACATCATGAGAACCGCAGTCAACATCGCAGTGGGAATCTGCGTAGGCAAGAGCTCGGCATGAACAAGAAATAATGTGCTGTAATACCGTAGCTTGCGGCTTCCAGCAAGCCGGTCTGCATCCGATCGTAAACTGCACCGAACACGCCTTAGCCCTGAACGCGTCATGGAAACCAACTGCAACCCTTGGCTGATATTCGGAGACCTCGACATCGCGTAAACACTCGAGCGCGCACTCATGTTACAACCGACTCGTGGTGCATGCAGGCGGCCGTTTCTTGGGTTACTTGCCTTTGGGCCCGACGTTGATACGCTTGACGCTGGTAGCCACCGACCCCGATCGAAGTGCACAGTGCTCCGCAGCGGCATCCCACGCGCCCAAGGTACCCTCGAGGCCATTCTGGCGCTTCTGGCGCTTAAGCCCGTTATTTCGGCCTGGCGCAGGGCGCGGACAGCCCGCGAGGGCGCGATGCCCTCGAGGCTATTGCGCGCTTCCTTCTGGCGATAATTCGGGCCGGCGTTCAAGCCAGCTCGAGCCCGGCAAGACGCGGCGAAGCAAAGGAAGTGGGGCGCGGCGCGCTCATCCGCGCTGCCTGCCAACCCCTGCCAGAAACTCGGCGGAGCAAGCTTGGGAGTCGCGGCGCGCCCCCCTGCGACGCGGCCCAGTTCGCGCGAGGGCGCGGCGAGGCACGCGAAAAGGGAGGGGGCGCGGCGCGCCCCGCCCCAGCAAGGCAGGCCCAGACAAAGCGAGACAAAGCGAAGGGGGGGAGGGGCGCGGTGCGCCCTTTCGCAATGCTCGCCCATGCCTGGCAAAACGCGGCGAAGCAAGACGGAGCGGGGGGGGGCGTGGCGCGCCACCCCTTGCAATGCAAGCCCACCCTTGTCAGCGGGCGGCGATGCAATAGGAGGCGTGCGGCGCGGGGGGGGCGGGGGCGGCGCGCCCCTCTCAATTGCTCAACTGCCCCTGCTACGGCGCGGCATAGCAAGTGGAGGGGCGCGGCGCGACCGCTTGCAGCGCGGGCGCGTTCATTCTAGAACGCGACGAAGTAGGCGGGGGAGGGGGGGGCGCCCCTGTTCTCGAGGGCGGGGGGTTCTGGGGCGGCGGTCTGGGGCCCGCGCCGCGGCGGCATTTCGCGCTCTCGCCTCGGCTCCGCGCATCTGTTTCGCGGTGTTCTCGCCTCGGCGCCGGGTGCATTGTTGGCAGCGCCCCGATGGCGAGTCGAGCCTCGTTGGGACTGCAGAGGTCGGCGGGGCCTGCGCGCGGCGTCCGCCGTCTCCGTCGGGGTCGGCAGGGCCTGCGCGCAGCGTCCGCCGTCTCCTAGGATCTCCTTCTGTGTATTCCTCAGGAGGGATTCCTGAGTAAGAATTGCAATAAACATTCCTCATTCATTGTTCCCTGATGCATATTCCTTCGCACATATTCCTGAATAGCGAACCCTTCGTAAAAGGTGCTTGATGAAGATAGTGCAATAACGATGCCTTAATCGAGGTTCATGAGTTTTTATTCCTTGGCAATGATTCCTCACTGACGATGCACAGGTTCGTGATGAAGAATTCCTTCGTACATATTCCGTAATGCAGATTTCTTCGTGCATGTTCCTTACTGCAGATTCTTAGCGGAGGATTCCTCAATGAGGATTCCTCAATGAGGACTCCTTATATTGAGGCTTCTTCAATGCACGCCCTTCACCGACGATTCCTCAGGGTCCACGCGTGGAGAATATTGAATCTAGATTCCTGAGCCGGGATTCCATCATGCATTTTCCCTTTTAAGGGCCCCTTAATGAGGATTCCGTCGCATGGGGCATTGGCGAAGCTCCCAGACGAAGGGTTCCTGAGTGAGGACTCCTGGGCAAAGATTCCTGGGTGAGGAAGCTTCAATAAGGATTCTTCCATGCGCACCCCTCAAGACAGATCCCTGAATGCAGATTCCTTGGCACATAGCTCTTGCGAGCGATTCCTTCGCCAATGTCCTCTAGTGCGGATTTCTTGGTGCGGGTTTCTTCATGCAGGTTGCTTTAATACATACTCCTTAGTAGCGACTCTTTAATATGCATTGCGAGCGAAGATTTCTTGCTAAGGATTATTTGGTAATGGTTCCAGAGAAAGGATTCTTCAGCAAAGCGCCTTGACCACGGATTGCTGTGTAACTGTTCTCTCGCGCAGTTGCCTGGTTAACGTCTCCGTAGTAAATCTTACCGTCTACGGATTTCTTCGCGAAGTTTTCTCACTCGGAGTTCCTCTGTAAATATTCAATACCAAAGACCCCTTGATCACGATTCCCGATTAAGGGATCGTCAGAACTTCCGACGAAGGATCTCTTATATCATATGTATTATCAATGAGTCCTCAGCCACGGTTTCTAATGCGGACCCCCCCCCCCCTCCCCCATGGAGATTCCTCGCGCAACTTCGGGGATATTCCTTGCGAACATGCGGCTTTGCTGTTTTAAAACATCTCTCGCAAAGGATTTATGAGCGAAGGTTCCTCAGCCAGGATTCCCCGAGGATACTTATTCAAGCAAGGTTTCCTTAGTCATGTAAAGACTATTCAATGCTAATCAGCGCCCAAAGATGCTGGGCAATCGCAGGAGCAGGACAATTCATTGCCTAGCACCGCCAACGACGACCCACCAATTCAAGGCAATGCCAAGCACGAACAACCAATGCTGATAACCTCAAACGAACGCCAACCATCGCATGGGTCCATTGGTAAAATTCCCAGACGAACAATCTTTTCAGTGAGGGTGCCTGGGCAATCCTTAGTGAGGAAGCCTCAATGAGGATTCGCCAACGCGCATTCCTCAATGCAGATCCCTCAATGCAGATTCCTTGGCACATAGCTCTTACGAAAGATTCCTTCGCCACTATCCTCTAGTGCAGGTTTCTTGCTGCAGGTATATCATTGCAGGTTGTTTGAATACATACCCCTTAAAAGAGACTCTTTGATGGGCATTTAGTAGCGCTGACTCCTTGCTAAGGATTCCTCGGGTAATGGTTCTGGAGTCAGGATTCTTCAGTTACGCGCCTTAACCACGGATTGCTTTGTAACTGTTCTCTCGCGCAGATTCCTGATTAAAGTCTCCGTAGTAAAGCTTCCCCTCCTCTACCGATTCCTTCGTGCAGTTTCCTTGCGACGACGTCCTCTGTGAATATCAATGCCAAGGGCCCCTTGATCACGTTTCCTGATTAAGGCGCCCTCGCAGCTCCAGACGAGAGAATTCTTATAACAAATTTCTGATCAAGGAATCCTCGGCAACGGTTTCTAATGCGGATTCCCCCCCGTGGAGATTCCTCGCAACACTTCAAAGAAGAGTACTTGCGAAACTATGCGGTTCTGCCGTTTCAGAACATTCCTTTACACAGGATTTATGAGTGAAGGTTCCTCAGCAAGGATTCCCCAACAATGGTTATTCAGTGAAAGTTCCTTAGTCATGTTTGAAATGTTCAGATGCGGGGCAGCGCCTAAATATGCCAGGCAATGGCGAGAGCAGGACAACTCATAGCCTAGCTACGCCGAACACGACCCACCAATTCAAGGCAATGCCAAGCACGACCCTCTAATGCTGATAACCTCACACTAATGCCAAGCAGCGCGGTTGATCACCAAACAATTCCAAACGGCGCCAAGCGCGACCAACCAATGCCAAGCACGACCATCCAATGCCAAGCGTGTAAAACACGTGCCAGGCAATGGCAAGAGCGGGGGGGCACATCGCCAATAACCGCCGAACATGAGCAACCGATGCCAAGCGATGCCATACTCGCCCATTCGATGCCATGCACGACCAATCAGCGCCAAGCATGATCAACCAATGCCACGCAATGCCGAGCGCGATTGTTCAATGTCGCATGCGACCAAACCATGCCAGGCAATGCTAAGGTCGACCAGTCAATGCCACGCGCAAGCGCGCAATGCTGAGGAATGCCACGCACGAGTAACCTGTGCGAAGCAAAGCCGGCCACGACCATGCCATGCCAAACGCAACCAAGCAACGCCAAGCACAACCAACCAAGGCCGAGCAGGAACACTCGTTTGCAAGCAGCTCCGAGCATGACCAACGAACGTCAAGCAATGCCTCGCCCAGAAGCACTGGAGCATCGCATCGGCAGTGGAGCAGCACCGCAATGAACATGGCACCGTGCCACGGTGTTTCCACACGAGCCACCAGTCTGAAAGAATCGTTGTCAGGGCCGCCGCCAGCACTCCCCGAGGCGGCGGCGGGGCTGCGGCGATGGCGGGGCCGGGGGGGGAGGGGGTCAGGAGGGCGGGGAGGGGGGGGGGGGGGGCATCTGGGGGGCGCCTGGGGGGGGGGGAGGGGCAAACATGATTGATGGTCATGCAGACGTTGTTTGCCCCGCACACACACACACACACACACACGCACGCACACACGCACACACACGCACCACACACACGCGCACACGCAAGCGCACGCGCACACACGCACACACGCACCACACACACACACACACACACACTCACTCACACACGCACGCGCGCACACGCGCACCCGCCCCCCCCCCCCCCCCCCCTCCCGCAAGCAGCGCCGCAGGCGATAAGGGGGGGGGGGGGGGGGGGGCGTTCTGGCATCTCGCCCTTTCCTCCTCTCCGCTCCCCCCCTCCCTCTCTCTCTCTCTCTCTTCTCTCTCTCTCTCTCTCTCTCTCTCTCTCTCTCTCTCTCTCTCTCTCTCTCTCTCTCTCTCTTTCTCTCTTCTCTCTCTCTCTCTCTCTCTCTCTCTCTCTCTCTCTCTCTCTCTCTCTCTCTCTTCTCCCTCTCTCTATCTCTCTCTCTCTCTCTCTCTCTCTCTCTCTCTCTCTCTCTCTCTCTCTCCTCTCTCTCTCTCTCTCTCTCTCTTTCTCTCTCTCTCTCTCTCTCTCTCTCTCTCTCTCTCTCTCTCTCTCTCTCTCTCTCTCTCTCTCTCTCTCTCTATATATGTCTCTATTGTTTTTTTTGTTTCTCTCTCTTCTCTCTCTCTCTCTCTCCTCTCTCTCTCTCTCTATCTTTCTTTCTCTCTCTCTTTTCTCTCTCTCTCTCTCTCTCTCTCTCTCTTCTCTCTCTCTCTCTCTCTCTCTCTCTCTCTCTCTCTCTCTCTCTTTCGATCTATACCCCCCCCCCCCCCCCCCCCCCCCCCCCCCCCCCCCCCCCCCCCCCCCTCCGCGTTTGCAACGCGCACCTCGGAAGTAAATCGCGCCGCGCGGCGGCCCCCCAGACCGCCGCCCCAGAACCCCCCGTTCTCGAAAACAATACGAATTACAACACATTGGGACGGAGTCCAACTATTTCGATCCCAGCCCAAACCAACCGGGACCAATTTCATCCACTTCCCCAGGTTTAGAAAGTTGTCCAGAACGTTTCTTCAAGGTTCATTACGGATGTCTCTTGGGGGCTCTTGGAGGCTCTTGAGAAGCTCCGTTAGAGGCTCCTTAGAGGCTGCCTTAGAAGCGCCCTAACAGCTCATTGGAGGTTTCCTATGCAGCTCCTTAGAGGTTTCCTTAGAAGCTCCTTAGGGGGCTTCCTTAAAAGCTTCCTTAGGGGGCTTCCTTAGAAGCACCTTAGAAGCTCATTCGAAGCTTCCTTAGAAGCTTCCTCAGAAGCTCCTTAAAGCCTTCCTTAAAAGCTCTTAGAACCTCCTTAGGCGTCCTTAGAAGCTCTTTAGAGGCTTCCCTAGAGGCTCCATTGAGGCTTCCGCAGAGGCTCCTTAGAGGCTTCCGCAGAGGCGCCTTAGAGGCTCCCCTAGAACCGCCTTGAAAAACTCCCAAAACGCTCTTTGACAACTTCCGTAAAAGTTCCCTAAAGGCTTCCGTAGAAGCTCCTTAGAAGCTCCACGGGGGTTTCCCTAGAGACTCCTCCGAGGCTTCCTTAGAGGGTCCTTGGATTCCTGAAGGAGTCCTGCGGGTTCTTTGAATTCCGACGAATTCCTGCGGCTTTCTTCCAATTGAAGCGCTTCGTGCCCTCCAGAGCGATGGGGCTCCCCCAGGGGGGGGGGGAGGAGAGCGTGGCCGAACAATTCACTTTGCCCTCTGCCGCCGCCCCCGCTGCGCCTCCGATCGCTGTCGCTTAAAGTCTTCACTTGCACACTGTTGTTCATGCAGAAATTGTCGCATTCACAAGAAGACATGGGTGAACGAACGCTGCCGCACGACCGACCCTTTTGCCGATGTTCTGCACAGTGGCGTCGCCGATGCATCGCTGACGCCGCCGACGCACCGCCGATGCAGCTGCGGTGCGTTGCCCTTGCGACGCAATCCTCCGACGTTTTGAAAAACGTACCCCAAACAAAAATCGGAGTTTCCGTAGAATCTGAACGAAACCTGGATTACACTTCGTCGCTTCATGATCCCGTTCAGTTTGGAAGCAAGTAGCTGGCTGTGCCGCTGTAGTTGTTCTGTGGTTGTCTCCATTTTATCCCGACCTGTACGGTGGGGGCATGCTGAAGGACTGTGCCAAGGAAGCAACAGACCCTTGAGGGTTCCGTATCTTAGGATGGCAGCGGTGATATCGATGGCCAATCCACGCTTGGAGTTCCACCGTACTGTCAAGGAGATGAGGATGAGGAGAACGGCATGAGGGAGATGAGGCTGAGGATGAGGATGAGGATGAGGAGGAGGAGGAGGAGGAGGAGGAGGAGGAGGATGGAAGAAGCAGGACAAGGGGAAGGAAATAACGACCGATGACATAGATGATGCATTGCTGTGGGAGGTGTGGCTATGCCTTGCGAGTGTATGCTGTTGTGGTGGATGTATGCTGGCTTGAGATGATATGTGTTGTTGGTAGTTGTTGTTGCAAAGCAACACAGAACCCAACTCACAAACATTAAGTGGTACCAATTCAACCCGGGGCACCCATGTTGAACTCGAGAATGAATGTGCACCCTTGAGACGTTCATTTGATGTCTGGATCGTCTCGAGATGCTGTTTACCAATAATCCGATTGTAGACCCGAAGTGGCTGGTTGAAATTGGTCCCGGTTGTTTTTGTTGGCCCGTTAAGAAGTGTCCCAATCGGTCGTAATTGATCCCAGTCGGTTGGGATTGGTCCCACACGTGGGCGCCCCTCCTCCCGCCACGCACTGCGGCCCTAGTCCTGCTAGGGCGCGACTGCCCCCTCTGGTTTAGAACAACGATGGCTCCAGCTTCATATTTCCTCACAATATATGAAGAATCGCGCTGTCGCGCTGGATTTCCTCACCAATTCATCTGGGGTTCGTCCTTTCGCGCGATGCTTCCTCGCAGCCGATTGCTGCGCCGCGCCCCCAAACACTCAGGAATCACGCTCTCGCTCTGGATTTACGCACGGCTTGCTTTTGGAATCGCGGTATCGCTTGAGACGGCCTCGCGATCCATGCAGGACTGACGCTTCAGTGGCCCACCCACCCGACCCCGCCGTCTGGGCCGCCTACCCGACCCGCCCGTCAGGGCCCGCCCGCCTCCGTCTGGTTCTGTCGCTTGTCTTCCTGCTCTGAGCCCCCCTCGTGCTACTCTCTCTGTCGTGCTTCATTCCTTCTCTCTCCTCCCTTCCACTTTTTTAGGAGCTGCGCCAACTGCCAGTGGCAAGAAGGGACGATATGCCCCCAAGGGGGACATGATCGAAGACGACAAGGGCGGGTACCGAAGCTTCATGTAGAACGACGCGCGAGCAAATAAGAATGAACAAGCTTAAAATGATTGTTGTTGTTGTTGCCGTCCTCGCCCGCGACCCCTCCGCGACCCCACCCGCGACCCGCCCCGCGGCCTCCTACCTAGCACCTGCCCGCGACCCAGCCCGCGCCCGACCCCTCACCTCGCCATCGCTCGGACGTCCATTCCCGTGCATTGTTCGATGCCAAGTCATTCGTATCCGCTACTGCGGGGTGCGACAGTACATACCCATCGGTCGGATGAAGTAGGTAGAACCATGAAGTAGGAAGGCGTTGGAAGTAGATTGGGTTTCCGCCCGCCTCCTGAAGAGGAGGGAAGAGGGAAGCTCACTCGACTCTTGAAAAAGGAAGGCGGCTGAAGTAGATTGGGAACTGGGCGTCCGAAAATACCTACCTTCAACGACCGATGGGCATAGATGCGCACGCATGCGCACACATGGGACACGAAACTCCGACCTCGCAACCGTGTGCCCGAGCCACCCGCTTTCCTCCGTGCGGGGCGCGGCGCGGCGCGCGCGCGCGTCTCCCGACGAAGAGGCCGCCTTGCCTGCCCTCCAGCGTGGCGCCCCTCTCCCGGTCAGGCTCCGGGTAGATGTTGGTCAGGATCCGGACCTCTAGCGTTAGGTCGGGCGTGTCCCCCTATACAGGCGGATCTTGGACGATGGATAGAAAATTGCAGAAAATAATCCAACACGCCCAGAAAGAAATCCGCCGATCCGGCGTGTGAGTTTCTGAGAGCGTGGACTTGAGCTCGCTCAAGCTTCGCTCTGGAGGGGGGGGGGGGGGCACGTTACTTCCGACGTCATTTCCGACGTTGTTCGGTACACGGGGATATTTCCGACGTTTTTCGGTACCCGGGGACAGGGGGGTATAGAAAACTCCACTTCCGGAGCCCCGACCGCCCAAGGCAGCCCAAGAGGAAGCCAAGAGAGGCCCCAGAGGCCCCCTGGACAATGCAGGAGGGCCCCGGATCGCCGAAACATCGCTCGAACCGCCCAAGATGCCCCGAAGGCAGTTCCAGAAACCTCCAAGACGTCCCCAGGATACCTCACGACACTTCCCAAGAATGCCCAAAGACTGACAAATGGACCCATTCCCTCGGGAAAACGTATATTTTCTGCAAATTCGTTTCTTGGGCCTTCACGATGCCCAAGACGGCCCCAGAGCTCCCTAAGACACGCCAACAGGCCCCCGAAGACAGTTCCAGAAACCTCCAACACGCCCCCAAGTCTCACCCCCCCCGGGATCGGCGGCACTGGCCGGAGGCCAGCCCAATAGCAGAGAAATCGCCCCCAGACGACTTGCTTTGACCATTCTTGCGCATTCCTCCTGTCGAGGGACGTGCCCGACAGAACTCCAGCCGGCGCGAGCGGGCGAGCGAGCGCGCACCACCGGCCCCAGAGGTCGACCCCGTGCAGGGGGGCGCGTGGGGCCTCAGCCCCCCGAGCGGCGCGCGGGGCGATCCAGCGCTTCTGGCCTCAGGCCCTCGGTCGGGGGCGCGCAAGCACGGATCAGTGATCCGTGGATTCGGCGCGCGGGAGCCAAATCCATGGACGGGGGCAGGTGCCCTGCCCAGAAGAATGCGGCGGGTGCCGCCTCGTTCGGCGGCGGAAATCTAGGGCCTCCCATGGTAACGTGACCCGTCGCTCATCCACGCCCCTTGATCCATGGTCGCGATCGCCCGACTCTGGCCGAGGACCTTGCGCCGTCCTGGCCTTCTTCGGGACCCCAGGAACTTCTGGAAGCCTCCGTAGGCCTTGCGCCCCAAATACTATCGCAGCGCGACCGGGGGGGGCTCAAATGCGGGCGTCGCAAAAAAACGTCCTGACAACTGTTTCTTCGTTTTCGGCTCCTGAAGGTCGCGTCTCCTACCCAGGATGATCAAACAACAGCTCAGATGCAAAACTGGCCCCCTGGGACTGGTCGAGATCTCTGGGGGTCCACTTGGTGAACATCAGCACCGAGGCGGAGTCGCTATGGTTCGTAATTGTGACCGCTGTGGTGGTGTCTGCTCGTCCCATTACCGAGCGTGCTACAGACTTGTGCAGAATCTGACGTCGGGTGTTTAGAGGCGTGTGTGTGTGTGCGTGTATGTGTGTGTGTGTGTGCGCGTGTGCGTGTGCATGTGTGCGTGTGCGTGTGCGTGTGCATGCATGTGTGCATGTGTGCATGTGTGCATGTGCGTGTGCGTACGTGTGCGTGTACGTGTGCGTGTGCGTGTGCGTGTGCGTGTGTGTCTGGCTGCCCGCGCTGCCTGCCCCCAGCTGCAGCTCAGTGCAGCTCAGTGCAGCTCAGTGCCGGCGCTGGCCCCCCACCTTGGCGCTCGCCCGCCGCAAACGGCAGCTCTGAGTGGCTCGGCTTCCTCTACCCCTGTCGCGCCGGGGCTCTTCATCTTCCTCCGCGCATTGCGGCCTAATTTTCATACAGCGTGTCGCCTGTTGCCATTCCGCCGGAGCAGTCACCTTCAGCCCAGCTGCCGACGCAAAAAGCGTGTGCGTGTGCGTGTGCGTGTGCGTGCGTGTGTGTGTGTTGTGTGTTTGTGAGTGTGTGTGTGTATGTGGAAAAGTGTGTGTGTGTGTACGTGCGTGCGTGCGTGCGTGCGTGCGTGCGTGTGTGTGTTTGTGTGTGTGTTTGTGTGTGTGTTTGTGTGTGTGTGTTTGTGTGTGTGTTTGTGTGTGTGTTTGTGTGTGTTTGTGTGTTTGTGTGCTTGTGTGTTTGTGTGTTTGTGTGTGTGTTTGTGTGCGTGTTTGTGTGTTTGTGTGTGTGCGTGTGTATGTGTGTGCGTGGCCCGGCTTCCCCTCTCCCCGTCGCGCCGGGGCCTCCTCCTCCTTCCTCGTGCATCACGGCATTGACTTGCATACAGTGCGCCCCCCGTTGCAAGATCGCGGAGCAGTCACCCTCTGCCCAGCCGACGACGGAAAAAGTGTATGTGTGTGTATGTGTGTAAGTGTGTGTGTGTGTGTGGAGGGGGCACCCCTTTGCGTTGGGCGGCGCGGCCTTTGAGCGCGCTTTTTGTGACAACTTGGACTACTCGCGTGGGGTTCGGGCGTTGCTGACTGACTTAGGGGGCAGTAAACATGAGGGGGGCGAACGTAGTTACACTATTCGGGTACCTTTGCGGCCTTTGGGGCCTCCCCTCCTGCACCCTTCGCCCCCCTGCGACACGCCGAGGAGTGCTCCGCGGCTACCTTGCCAGAGACCGTCGCAGGCCTCGGGAGAAGTCTCAGGAGACGAGCAGCAGCTACCCAGCACGACGGTATCGAGCGCCCCTGCAAACAGAGGCGTCCGACGCTGTGACCGTCAACTATAGCGTCCCATCCGTGACCTCGCACACAGGGTGACCCCCTTTGCTGACACGTGGGGGGAGGCTGTTTGCAGGGGGATTTATACACATCCACCGCCGCTGGCCAGGCCCATCCTGGACCTGTGTACATGCCTTCCTGGCCGAGCCAGGGGGGGCGTATACAAGGCTCCCGGGCCCTGGATCGGCTTGGCCAACGGCGGTGGATATGTATGATCCAGGGTATGGGCCCCGCACCCCTCATGCTGATGCCATCAGCCCCCCCCCCTGGGCCCAGGATCGGCTTGGCCAACGGCGGTGGATATGTATGATCCAAAGTATGGACCCCATCCCCCCTCATGCTGATACCATCGCCCCCCACCCCCCCACCGCGCGATGGCCCCCCCGTGGGCGTGGCGTGGTGGGGTCTTCCCCTGTGGGCGTGCGGTGGTGTGTATGGAGTCCGGCCCTCCCCCCATCAGGGAGGAGGACGAGAAGGAGGACGACGAAAGCAGCGTCGACGTCGGCATCGGCAGATGCATCGCCGTCCTGGGCATGACGTAAAACTGCTAGACATGACGGAGGAGAGCTGCCAATCTGTGGCTGGCCTCTTCCGATGAAGTCAAGTGCGCGCTCAACCTGGCGTGCGCCCACGTCGACGCCGTCGTCGTCGTCGGTCGTCGTCGTCGTCGTCGTCGTGGTGGTCGTCGTCGTCGTTCTCCCCCCCATCCCATCTGCGGGGGGGGAGCTCGAAGGACCCTGAGACCCATCCCACCTGGGGGGGAGGGCCGTGGGCCCGGAGCCCAGGATCATGTATAGATCTCGTCGCCCTGGTTTGCACAAGCACGGAACTGTCTGTTCATCGCAGTGCCAGAAACCAGTGGACACAGGGATCTCAGCACCAACACCACACGACGCACCCGCATGGCTTGGGCGCGAGTCTGGCTTCGCAGACTCGCCATCGAGGGCCCATGCTGGATATCTTCATCCGCGTGCAGTGCATTGTCTTAACAAGCAGCACTGGCTGCGCTCTCCTCCCAATCTGCAGGATTTGCTCAGTCCGAACTGGGGGAACTATCAAGAGGGGACGACACGACCCAGAAAATACGGTCCCAAAAGCAGCGCCCGCTGCTGGTCAGACGACGCCCGTCACACAAAGCAGCCGCTCGCAGGGAAACAACCAACGCCCTGCTCGAACGTGACAAGGATTGCTGTCGGCCATCGTCCCCAGTCGCCTCGTCTCCGTCTCTCGGCGGCGCGCCCAGGGGGGGGCAAAACTACAGTAGGGGGCCGACCAGAAGAAACCTTTCACACGAAACCCAGCACTGAGACCCCAAGACGTCCATTGATTTTGGTGTGGGAACGTCACGCTTTCCATGGCAAAACAATCGAAACCCCAGAAACCCAGGGCACCCTGGAGGCAAGCAGGGAGTTTCTTGGCATGGGCCTCCACTGTATGTGGCAGTCCTCCTCAGAAGGCGGCGGGGCCTCGGAAGGCCCAGCCCCTTCTGCCTTCCCCCCTGGACCGCCGACGACGACGACGATGACGACGACGAAATCGACGACGACGACGACGACGACGGAATCGACGACGACGACGACGACGACGACGGCGTCTTCTCGGGCATCCCGGTGGGACACCGACGGCTAGGCACGCCCAAGGCAAAAAGCGCGGGGCCCGCCTTGTCGGCACCCACCATCTCGGACGCGATCGTGTACTCGTCGGTGCTGACCACTAGCACGAAGTCCGACGAGGCCCTGCAGGGGGAGGAGGCACCGAATCTAGACCGGTCTCGTTGACCCGTTCCCTCTTCGTGAAGGGAGCATGCCGTCCATCAGCGTGGCCGATCTACTGGCTACAGGGCTGCGATGCGCAAGCGACATTCAACAGTTCAAGACTGCCTTGCGGGTGCGGCCGAAATGCAATTCGTCTGGGCCGATATCCGATCACTACTGTCGGGTGCTACATAATTAATACGGTGCGCCGCGCTGGAGCAAAGTATGCAGCAGCCAGTTGCGAGAGCGAAGAATGCACGCCACCCGCAGCATGGGAAAACATAGGGGACGTCGGACCAACCCGAACATCAACTTGGTGAGCTGAGGATGCCAACGAGACCCTCTAAGAGGCCCCAAGGGATCGCCCTCAGAGGCTTCTAAGAGAACCAAGACGGCCGAAGATAGCCCGAAGAAGGCCCAACGTGGTCTCCAGAATCGCCAGACGGCTCGAGAACACCGTAAGGCGGCCAAAGAAAGCCGCAAGGTGGCCCAAAAAACCTTCAAAATGCCCCCCAAGAAGGCCCAACTGGTCCAGAAAGAGCCATCAGAGAGTACCGATGTGACCGCAGAGGGTCGCTCCCTGGTGTTCCCCCAGTGATTTTTCCAAGCGCTGCCAAAGGCGCTGCCAGTGACTCGCCACAGTTAGGCGTCTTTGATGAAGACTTGCGCTCCTGCCACTCCGAAGGCCACCCCCCTTGCCCAACCCCTTCTGCGCGCCGCCGAGATGTAGCCAAAATGAAGGCCGCCCAGATGGGGCCGAAGCAGATGGCGTCGGAGGATCGCGCCGCATCAGGCGTGCGTCGGCGACGTCAGGATGGAGAAAAAACAGGCTCCGGATCACGCCGCCTCGCCGATGCAACAGCAATGCGGCGCGATCGTCCGCCCCCATCAACTGAGGGGACACCTTCACGGGGGGGACCAACACAGGGGGGGAACATCGACCTGGAATAGGCGAGACATCCCCGATGGACCGGCGATAGGTGCCTGATCACCAATACACTCGCTCTGGGGCGGGGTGGGAGAATCGGGCCCTGGTCGGCGATCAACGGGCGTTCGGGGGTCGATGCATTCCCCCCTGAGCCGATCCCCCCCTACCGTTGCCCCTGATCTGCTCGGGCCTCGTTGGGGCGGCCTGGGCGGAGGGGAGATGGAAAGGCAAGGACCCCGCACCAGGAAGAGGACCACGATGGAAGATCCAGGGCTACTGAGGACTACGGCAAGTTCGTGTCGTGGCGACCCCAGCGTCAATTCCTGACAGTTCGCGGATCTCGGGGAACTGCTGGCCCGGGTCAATCCAGACCCGGGTCAGTCGGGCCTTACCGGATCCTGCTAAATCCTGCAGGGTCCCCTGCACCCAAGCCCGGGTCAGTGCGCCCCTGGTTCTGCAGAATCCTGCAAGATCCGGCACTCTGACTGACCCCCGAGTGCACTGACCCCCGTCTCTTGAGCCCCGACTGGCGCGCGGAGGCACCCGAAGGCCCTCCAGAGGCTCCCAAGAGGCACCACCTCATCCTCCTCCTCCCCTCCTCCGAGCATCGCCCAACGTTGAATGACGGGTGGCATGTCGATCTCGCCCGATCGTTCCATGCTGGCCGACTCTGGGCCGCTGGTTGCGCTCCACCTGGAACGCCCGCGGCGAGGTCGCCGCCGCGTCGACATTGCGATCGACGAGGGTCACGATCTAGGATCACGATCGAGAATCGATGATCACGATCGAGGATCTTTGACTGTTTTCGAGCAGTGTTAGGTTCATTGTAGGGTGCCCTGATCGACACGGCTGCGTCGCCATGTAATTCGTTTGTCAGAACGCGCACGCGTTTTTAGGGCGCGAGCCCCCAAAGACCACACATCAAAAAAAGGTGTACCCAAGTGTGGTCCTCTTGAGGCCTGCAGGAGCCTCCAGAAGCCCGAACGTGATCACAACGGACACAGGACACACGCTCATAACAAACAAACATAACGCATCCCCGTCATCCCCCTCCACCCTGTTCGTCTCCACGTCCGCCCCCAACAGCCCCTTCTCCTGCCCCTCTCTCCATTTCTGCCTCTCCCCTACCCCCTTGTCCTTGTCCTTCCACTCCCCCTCCTCTCCCTCCTCCCCCTCCTCCGCCTTCCATCGCATTACTCCCTTCCTCTCCTGGCACAGATGCCACTGGACCTCCTCATCACCTTGTCTGCGCCTGTCCGAGGTTTGCGGGCAACCACGATGTTCGCCAGGGGCGGGCGGGTGAGCGACTCTTGCTCCTCGTCGCCCGTTTTGGCCCTCCCATTCCTCCCACGGCCCCGGTCCCCTGCCCGAGCGAGCGTGGGAGAGGACATGTCTCGCGTGGGAGTGGTGCCCAACGAAAGCTTATCGGGGCGGCACGCCAGACTCAGAGGGCGTGTCGTAATCTGAGGGCAGTGCGCTCGCCGCCTCGGAAAGGTCAGAACGCGCGGCGCGCCAAGGTTCGTGCTGTCTGGTTTTCCAGGTGCGCGTGATCGCGCCGCTTTGGATGAGGATTAGTGTTGTGATGCTTGTTGGCTCGTCCGTCGCTGCCTTTCTCCTCTTTTTTCTCGGCATGCGCCAAAGAGTGTGCCGCGCGTGAAGGATGAAATCAGGTGTGATTTGTGATGCTGCTTGGCTGTCCTGTCACTGCACTGCTCTCTGTTGGTCCTCCTTGAAAGGCATTGCGAGACTGTTGCTGGCTCGGTACATCCGCTGGTTGAATGTAGCGCCCTTCCATTGGGGTTAGCAGCCGTTGTGACGGTGGTACAGTCTCAAGCCAAGTTTGCACGGGAACTACCTGTGGTTAGTTGTGGGTGTGTAGTACGACTGGGGTATTCCCACGGTATTCCTCGCCTCGCCTCTCCTCTCCTCCCCCTCCCGAGAAGAGCGGCCGGGAGGGCAATTAATGCAGCCCAGGCCACATGTAGCCCACCTGCGCGCGCGGTGCTCCCATCGCGCTAGCCGTCCCACCGCGCCCTGCACTCGCCTCCCAAGCACGAACAACGACGACATTAACAACGACGGTCGTCAACGATACCGTCAGCGTCGTCAATCTTGACAGGTGCTGAACAATGGGGGAGCCTCAGTAGGCAGGCCGCGGCCATCTGGATTCCCCTCGGATACGCCCAGACTCGAACCACGACGCAGCAACCAATGATATGACCCCTATGCTCAAATATAACAACGAAATCTTCGACATACGCCACGATCACTCCGCTCAGGCACACGAGCGAAGATGCACCAACACGGATGAATAGCAGAGTGCGTGTACACATGCAAGCGCGTTGATTGCATGCTTCTGTCGGTGCGTGAACTCGCGGCCGCGCGCGTGCGCATAGAAACGTTTATGCGCATGAGATTGTAGAGGCAGCGTAGCTTCCTCGCCTCCAGGTCCTCGCCCTCTTTGAGTAGCGACTCCAACTTGGCCTGCCACCCATTGGAATGGAAGGGCTAGTTAGACGAGCTGCAGCTGGCGCATGGAACAGCTGAAACAAAGACGGGGATTAAGTATGAGCACATATGCGAATATGTGCATGTGTGTTAGCCAGCGTGGACCACAAGCAGTAACCGATTGCACTGTAGATGTGTAAACTATGTGGTGCAAGCAATGTGTAAGCCATGAGGTCCAAAGGCTGTGACGAGGCGGCGACGGGCGGCAACATGGCGAACCCTCGCCAGCGCACAAACAGACAACGAGGCGGCAACGGGCGGCAACCTGGCGAACCCTTGTCGAACCCACCCAGCGCATGAGACGGCAACGAGGCGGCAACGGGCGGCAACGAGCGGCCACCTGGCGAAAGCTTGCCATACCCACCCAACGCACGATGCAAATCTCGCCAGCCCCACCCAGCGCACGAGGTAGTAACGAGGCGGCACGTGGCGACACCAGGCAGCAACTTGGCGAAAGCTCGTCAGGCAAAACCATTGCACGAGGAGGCAAGGAGGCAGCAACGAGGCGGCAACGGGCAGCAACATGGCGAAACCTCGCCAAACCCACCCAACGCAAGAGGCGGCAACGAGACGGCAACGTGGCGAAACCTTGTCAGACCCATCCAGTTTCTTAGTAATCCAAGTACGAAGCCCTAAATGAAAGCACAGCTTGGGGAAGACATGCGTATGTATATACGTAGCACCCCGCAATTGCGGATAAGAGTGAGGGGGCGGGCGCGGGCGAAGCGGGCGTCGTCGAGCCGGCGGACCTCGTGGCCCCCACCTTCCCTGTCGATGGCGCTGTCCTCCTCCTCCTCCTCCTCCTCCTCCTCCTCCTCCTCCTCCTCCTCTTCCTCGTCCTCGTCCTCATCGTCATCGTCATCCTACTCCTCCACCTCGTCCTCCTCCTCCTCTTCTTCCTCGTCCTCCCTCTCCCCCCCTCGTCCTTTCATCATCGTCCTCCCATTGTCGTCCTCCCCCTCATCGGCCTCCATCATCGTCCTCCCATTGTCGTCCATCATCATCATCATCATCCCCCCCCTCCTCCCCCTCCTCGTCCTCCTCCTCCCCCTCCTCCCCCTCCTCGTCCTCCTGCTCCTCCTCCTTTTCCTTCTCCACATTATCCTTACATCCTCTCTTCTTCCGCGTTCTCCTCGTCCCCTGTTTACTCCTCCTGCCTCCCCCTCCTTCCCCAAGATAACTGCAACGCAATCCTTTCTTCCACTTTATGATCCCCGCCTTCTTTGATTAAGGCAACTCGCCAGGGCAGAGTTGCTGGACGGGCTGGTGTGGATGCGCGGGGCTTGAAGAGGTCCTTGCGGGCTCAGGCGGCATGCAAAAATCCGCCGCCGCGCTTGTGCGGCATTGGTTTGTTCAGTGAACGTGGTTTAGGTCGCGGGTGGGTCGCGGGCTCTCCACCTCCACCTGGAAGGAATGCAAAAGCAGCCCGCCGCAGGCGCCAAAAAAAATGGTTTGTACACTGAACGTGGTTTGGGTCGCGGGTGGGCCGCGGGTTCTCCACCGGGAACGAATGCAAAAGATGCCCGCCGCAGGCGCCGAAAAATGTGGTTTGTACCCTGAACGTGGTCGCGGGTGGGCCGCGGGCTCTCCACCTGAAACGAATGCAAAAGATGCCCGCCGCAGGCGCCGAAAAACGTGGTTTGTACCCTGAACGTGGTTTGGGTCGCGGGTTGGTCGCGAGTTGGTCACGGGGTGGGTCGCGGGCTCTCAACCTGGAAGAAATGCAAAAAAAACCCGCCGCAGGCGCCGAAAATTGTGGTTTGTACCTTGAACGTGGTTTGGGTCGCGGGTGGGTCGCGGGGTAGGTCGCGGGTGGGTCGCGGGTGGGTCGCAGGTGGGTCGCGGGTGGGTCGCGGGGTGGGCCGCGGGCGGGTCGCGGGGTGGTTCGCGGGATGGGTCCCGGGGTGGGTCGCGGGGTGGGTCGCGGGGTGGGTCGCGGGGTGGGTCGCGGGTGGGTCGCGGGTCTCTCGCGGGTGGGTCGCGGGGTGGGTCGCGGGGTGGGTCGCGGGTGGGTCGCGGGGCGGGTTGCGGGTGGGACGACGACAACAAACAACAACAAACAACAACAACAACAACAACAACAACAACAACAATCATTTAAGACTGGGGACACTCCGTTCTCACCAGTGCCAGGGTTTTCATAGGAGGCGGGCAATACCCCCACTTTGTGGGGGGGCCGGTTCAAGCTCTACCAAATTTCCAAACGACTCTTCGCCACCACCCACACCCAGCTTCCCGCCCTATGACGTTCGGACACTTCACTTCGTGGCATGCGGACGACCGTGGCTACTATTCAGGGCCCCGCGGCCGACGACGACGGCGTGCGCGCGCGAAGAAAAAACGAATGTGTCCCACATGGTATTATTTGACAGGGATGATGGCCCTGGCAGGCGCGCAACCTTTGTTGCAGAAGTTCGAAGCACGTGAAAAAGTTGTTCGCAAGAGCCCGTTTGACAGAAATGTTGAAAAAGTATTGGGTTTCCTAAGAAATCCGCAAGAGCGCGCGGGGTGAATTTTTGAAACCCTTTTTTTGAAAAACCATTGGGTTTTTCATGTTTTTATATGAAAATCGCTACGAAGACTAAGGTTTTGGAAGGATTTCGTCTTGCGCGCGCGAATGTGCACTTCGTGTCATTTTTTGCAAGGGATTCTTGAAGTTTGGTCATGTTAGAACAAGAAATGTCCACTTTGCCTTATTTTTTGCAAGGGAAAACCGATCGTAACAACACAACCGGATCTGGACCACATCGTTTTGCCTGAGGCTTCCTCACGAAAATTATGAAAATGAGGCTGCGGCCTAGGCGCGGCGGGGGGGGCGCGCACCAGGGGCCCCAACAATAATTATTCTTTAGAATTAATAATGTTCAACAACACCAACAAACAACAAACAACAAACAACAAACAACAAACAACAAACAACAAACAACAACAACACCAACAACAACAACAACAACAAACAACACACAACACACAACAAACAACAAACAACAAACAACAAACAACAAACAACAAACAACAAACAACAAATAACAACAACAACAACAACAACAACAACAACAACGATAATCCGAACCGCGGAATTCTACTTCAGCCACGCACCCAGGGACAGTGAATGACTGGTCGGCCCCCTCACTCTGATATAAGTATATGCTCGCCCCCTGTCATCATACCTTTCGCCTCCTCTCGTACCCACTTCCTAGTCATTCGCCTCCTCATCCTTCTCCCCGGCTTCCTCGTTCTCATCCTCCTCATCCTCCTCCCCATTCCCCACATTATTCCTCACTATATGTTTCCTCATGTGCCGCGTCCTCCTCATTCCCATCAATATTCATCATTATCTTTTCTTCATTCTCTTCATTCGCCTCCTCATTCTCCGTCTCCTCCCCAGTCCCTGGGTTCCTCTCAGTATCCTCCCCGTCCTCCCCCCCCATGCATTATCATTGTTCTTCTCTTCATACATGTGTCCTTGCTGTTTATCTCTTTTTCTCTCTCTCTCTCTCTCTCTCTCTCTCCCCCTCTGTCGCATCCGGAATCCTTCGGAAAGCACCACAAAGGGATTCCATGTGAACGCCTCACAACAGGAACCCGATACATAAAAAAAATCCAGTGGAAAGCTTCTCGCCAGGATTCCTTTGGAGAACACCGCGGAGGGATTGTATTGGAAAGCCTCGCAAGCGGAACCCTTTGAAAACCACCACGGGGGGATTCGAGTGGGAGGCCTCTCAACAGGAATCTGTTGGAAAGCACCACAGAGGAATTCTATGGAAAAACCTCACAACAGGAGTCATTGGGAAAACTCCACAAAGGAACTCGATGGGAAAACCTCTCAATCGGAATCTTTTGGAAAACGCCACGCGGGGATGCGATGGTGAAGCCTCTCAACAGGATCCATTTGGAAAACACCCCAAAGGGCTTCTATTGGAAAACCTCATAACAAGGACCTTTTGGAAAGCATCACAGAGGGAGTCGATTGAAAAACCTCATAGGAGGAACCCTTCGGAAAATGCTACATATGGCTCCGATTGGAAAGCGTTACAAAGGGAATCCTTTGGAAAACCCCACAATGGGCTTCCCTTTGGAAACCTCACAACCAGAAGCGCTTCGGAAAGCGCAACAAACGGATTCCATGTGAAAACATCACAACAGGAACCCTTCGACAAAAACACCACAAAGAGTTCCATTGGAAAGCCTTTCAACAAGTTTCTTTTGGAAAACGCCACAGAGAGATTCGATGGGAAAGCCTCAAGATCGGAATCCTTTGGGAAGCACCGCAAACGGATTCTAGTCGAACGCCCCACAATCGGAAGCCGTTTGGAAAACACCACGGGGGGATTATATTGGAAAGCCGCACAACAGGATCCGTTCGGAAAGCACCACAAAGGGCTTCCATTGGAAAGCCTCACAATCGGAATCCGTTTGAAAGCACAACAGAAAAATTCGATTGTAAAGCCCCTCGGCAAGATTATTTTGAAAAGCGCCCCAAAAAGATTCGATCGGAAAGCCTCACAATCGGAATCCTTTGGAAAGCACCACAAAAGGATTCGATGGGAAAGCCTCACAACAGGATTCTTTTGGAAAGCACCACAAAGGAATTTTGATTGAAACGCCTCATAATCGGAACCTGTTGGAAAGCACCACAGATGGACTCTAGTGTAAAGACTCTCGAAAGGATTCGCTTCGAAAGCACCACAGGGGGATTCTGGCGGAAAGCCTCACATTCGGAACCCATCAGAAAGCACCACAGAAGGATTCGACGGAAAAGCCTCACAATCGGAATCCGTTGGTGAACACCCCAAAAAGGATTCGATTGGAAGGCCGCACAACAGAAACGCTTTGGAACGCGCCACGCATGGATTCTGGTGGAAAGCCTCACAGCAGGAATCCTTTGCGGGAGTAAAATGGGAACTCTCACAGCAGGAATCCTCTCTCTCTCTCTCTCTCTCTCCCTTTCTCTCTCTCTCTCTCTCTCCCTCTCTCTCTCTCTCTCTCCCTCTTTCCAGAGACAATGTTTTCCCAGAGATTCCAAACATTCCAAACATTCCCTGATACCACCCAAATGAAAAACCTTGTGTTTTCCAGCGGTTCCAGAGATTCCAAGGATTCCCAGAGACTACCCAAGTGAAAAACCTTGTGTTTTCCAGAGATTCCAAAGATTCCAGAGATTCCCAGAGACTACCCAAGTGAAAAACCGTGCGTTTTCCAGAGATTCCAAAGATTCCAAAGATTCCCGGAGACTACCCAAGTGAAAAGCCTTGTGTTTTCCAGAGATTCCAAAGATTCCCAGAGACGACCCAAGTGAACAACCTTGAGATTCCAGAAATTCCCAGAGACTACCCAAGTGAAAAACTCTCTGGAATCTCTGGAATCTCTAGAAACACACAAGGTTTTTCACCTGGGTAGTCCCTGGGATATCTCTGGAATCTCTGGAATCTCCGGAAACACAAGGTTTTTCATCTGGGTAGTCTCTAGGAATCTCTGGAATCTTTGGAAACACAGAAGATGTTTCACCTGGGTAGTCTCTGGGAATCTCTGCAATTTCTGGGATCTTTGGAAAACGCAAAAGGTTTTTCACCTGGGCAGTCTCTGGGAATCTCTGGAATCTCTGGAATCGTTGGAAAACACAAGGTTTTTCACTTGGGTAGTCTCTGGGGATCTCTAGAACATCTGGGATCTCTGGAAAACACCAAAAGTGTTTCACATGGGTAGCATCTGGGAAAATCTGGAATCCCTGGAATCTCTGGAAACACACATGGTTTGGGGAAGAGAGAGAGAGAGAGAGAGAGAGAGGAAGAGAGATAGAGAGAGAGAGAGAGAAAAAAACGAGAGAGAGAGAGAGAGAAATAAAGAAAGAGGATAAGAAACAGTCGATGATGAGAAGGGGAAAAGGTATGCTGACAGGGGCGAGAGCATATATATATATATACACAGATACACACCCAAACAGTGCTGGCACCGAGGGGTGCTCAGTTATGGAATCGCTTCGCTCTTTCTGCCGGCCCATCTTGCATCACAGGTGCCATGTGTTTGTATGTTCGTAGCGAGCGAAGGAAGAGGCGAATGAGGAGGAGGAAGAGGGGAGGATGAGGATGAGGAGGCCTCTCGATTACTGTCTTGAGGACCTTTTATAACGCTTTTCGTTGGAGGATTGAGGTTCGTTGACGCAGAGGGGGGAGAAGGAGGAGAGGGAAGGACGAAGGAAGGGTTGGTAAGACGATCGGAAGCCTATCGGGGGCCTCTTGGCTGTATTTCTGGGACCTTTTGGGGCGTCACGGGGGCCTCTCGGGGGCCTCTTGGGGATCTCCTGGGGCCTCTTGGGGGCCTCTTGGGGGCTTGTTGGGGGCTTCTTGGGGCATCCAGGGGATCTCTCTGCGCCTGCAGCTCGGTGTATCTTTTCGGCTCTTCAGCCATCTTGGAGGCCTCTGGGGCTGTCTTGGGACCCTCTGAGCCCGTTTTGGGCGCTCTTGGAGGCCTCGTGGGCCGTGATGGGGCGATCTTGGAAGCCTCTTGGGCCGTCTGACAGCCCCGGTAAGCCGAAAAGGCGGGACGGCCAAACACCTTCAAACACTAACGGACAATCACATGTTTCTGCCTCTGTGGGCCCTCTTGGGGGGTCTCTTGGAGCCCTCTTGTGGCGTCCCGAAGGCGTTTCGGGTTGCCCGGAGGCCATCTGGGGCGTCTTGGGTCGCTGGTGGACCCTCCCGGAACATGTGGAGCTCTCGTGGAGGCTACTTATCCTCGTCAAGGTCATTGGTTGGTACTCCGGGCTTTCGCCACGCTGCGTCCCGCGTCACCTCGTGGGAGCACCGTCGGCGCCTCGCGCTTGGGCGGTGTGCCGAGGTCGCGCCACGTCGCCGCCCGTGCCGCCTCGCGGACGCCTCGCGGGCGCCCCGCACTTCGGGGTCACGCCACGGCTGCGCCGAGGCGCGGCATCGGGCGCCCGTGCTGCGGGGGGGGGCATGCCGAAGCTGCGCTGCGCTGCTGCCCGCGCCGCCACGGGGACGCCTCGTAGGCGCCCCGCGCTTCGGGGGGCACGCAGACATTGGGGCACGTTGCCGCCCGCGCCGCCTCGTGGGCGCCCCGTGTTCTGAGCTCACGCGACGTAGGCCTCACCACATAGCATACAAGAGACACCTGGAACCAGATGGCCTACACCGCGTATGTCTAGCAGAATAGCTAACATCACACATCGCAAAGTTTACAAACTCAGTTTTCACCGCCAGTTCACACGACCTAGCTTGCACAGCATAGCCTGCACCACATACCTTACACTGCAGAGCCTTCACATCCAGTGAAATGACGCACTCCTTGGGGTGCCCGCTAACTGGATGCCACTCAAACCAAATACATATATATATGTAGTTATTCAACGAGGATTGGCAGTCTCAAGATAATCACAACGAAAAAAACCCTGAACTCATGCGCGCGCTCGTCCAGTGACCTTGCCACCTGAAGTGCGAGCAGGAGTCGCAGCCAAATGATGGCTATGCCCGGCTCGCTGCGCAGACCGGCGTAACTCGCGGCCAACATCATCGAGCTTCGCAACCTCGGCATCCGAGAGGCGAGGGCAGTGCGACACGATCAATTCCCGGCACATCGGGCGCCTCGAATCGGAGACGCGGGCAATCAGCCGCAATCGCTGGACAAAGTCTGCGCCGCAGGCGGGGCACGTCGATCCAGCCAAATAGCAATGGATCTGAAGCCAAACTCCGTGCTTGGCTCGCCGATGGCTCTCCAGGCCCCGGGCTGAAGTGAATGCGGCACCACAGTGGCATGCATGGGGCTCGCGTCCTGGGGTGGGTTTCGGTGCTGCGCTGGCGTCGCATACAATCGCAAAAGAAAATGCGATCCACCAGCACCTTCCAGGAGCGCTCGTCCTGCATCAGGCGCACCCATGCCTTAGGATCCTCAGTCAGAGCAGGGAAGCCGTCAGGGAGGAGGGGCCGAAGGAAACCAGCATCGCGTTCTAAGGCTTGGATCCACCGCGATGCGCGCCCTCGGGGTCTCGCGCTGAGCAACGCGAGCAAAGACAAAGGCCTAATGCGGCGCAGCCGGGCGCAATACTTCAAGCGAAGGCGGGCGACCAGACATTCAATCGCTGGTTGACGCAACGCCTCGCGCACCTCACGATCAGCATGCTCCACATGCTGAAAGCGAGGCCCGTCGAAAATACGACGGAGCATCGGCATGCACGCACTATTCAGCCGCTTCAAATGCCGAGCTGACGGCACTAGCATTGGCACCCCGAACATGAGCTTGGACAAAAGCAAACAACGCATGAAGTATAGCTTGTGCGGGAGCTCAACATATGAGGAACCAAAGACTTTGTGCGACAACGGCGCATACGCAGCAAGAGGCTCGGCCACCTTCGCATTCGCATCAACTATGGCACCAGCCCTGAGGGAGGTGGCAGTACCAAGGTGCTAATGAGAACTCACAACATGGATGCGCACATTTCTTCCCGGGTCTTGCACGCTGGGCCGGCCACTCGCATCACGGCGAGCCTCTCTACAGGCAGTGGACTTAGGACCGCAATACTCCGAAAGGGCCTCAGTCTTTCAGGGGGAAGCGTTGAGCTGCAAATGCAAATGTTCAAACGTAGCAAAAAGAACCTCGAGAAGCACATCGATGCTTTGATCGAGTTGCTGAGGGGTCGAGGCCACTATCCCACTATCTCAAGGGCTTCGTCGTCGATGAAAGCCGCATCCAACGCAGACTCCGCGCTCGCACCCCCGGGGGAGGGGTCCCAGAAAAGGGTCCCCGGGCGGGGCCAACCGACGAGTCACCCCTTTCTCTCGGAGCTGTCTGGAAATAATGTCTACCGTAGACACCATTAAAAAGTTAGCGCCCCTAGCTTGCACCCCTGGCGCCCCCCAGTGCGACTTGCGACGCATGTGGGCAGACCAGAGACAGCAACCCAGGCACCTTCATGCAAGGTGCGCACCATGCGTGCAACAGCCTCGTCCACCCCCCACTGAAGGAGGAGATGTCCATGCTGGCCGAGACACTCGAGCATCCAGTCAGCGGCAGACTCGGAAACTCCAAGCGAAAGAAGATGGGCGCGATGCTTGGATTGCGGCAGGGAGCCCCAACCGTACATGAGCTGCCGCACTATTCTGTCGAACACTTTTGTGAGATCGACGTGCAACACGAAAATCGATAGACCTGCCAGGCTGGCGCAATCAATGATCGAGTGCAGCACGTGAGACGCCATATCGGCACCGCGGCCTGGGATGGCGCCATACTGCGAAGAAGGCTTGCGCGCAACATAAGCAGGCGTCACAGCCTGCTGCAGCATGCCGGCGAGACCTTTACTGGCATGGTCTGCTAACAAATTGTTCCGGTAATCGTCCGTGTTCAGGGAGCCCCCTTTCAGCTTGAAAACCTCATGGGAACGCCCCCCTCGCCACTGAGTCGCCCAGGCACCAGCGGCCTTCGCCCGTTCGTTGAGGGCAGGGAACTTGCATGCTAACGCCGACCGCCCTGCCTGAAGCAACTCCGCAGGAATCCCATCATAGCCGACGCCTGTATTACGGCCGAGGGCGCGACAGGCACAGCGCGTCGCCTCGGGGCCGACATCCAAGCTAGACGAAATGGGAGGAGGGGGAAGGGGAAGGGGAGGGGAGGAGGAAGGGGGGGAGGGGCAAATAAACCAGTGCTACCCTGGATGGCAGGTTCTGGCATGGCTTGGCGAAGGGCAGCTCTTCCACAACTTCACCGCAGAACACTTTCTGGACATGATCCTGCCACACCTGCTTGACCTGCTCTATAGTGGGCGTCGGCGCGCCGTGAGAATCGCAGAAACACCGACTCGGGCGAGTGGCGTGCGCTCCCGGGGCTCGCACCACAGCGAACGCCTGGCGAGCATCGTGCGCCTCGATCGCAAGCGGTGCACTGGCAGCAAGAAAGTCCAGATACGCACGCCGATCCTCATATAAAATTGGGCGCGCGCATTTCTGCCAGCGAAAAATGTAGGCTGTGATGCAGGCCTCTGTTGTAGGAAACATCGCCGCACCTCAGCCCCCGACCCAAAAGACAAGCAAAAGTTCCTGTCTAACCTCATGCTACAACACTCCTCACGCCAGGAATGCAGAAAGAAGGCAAGGAAACAATGCTGTCGACGCTTGGCGGCGATAAACCTGGAACGCCTCAGCGGGGCGACGTGCTGGATGATCTGCCACGCTCGCGGAGACAGCCATACCTTCCGGGGCTGCTTTTCGGGTCGCCCGAAACTGACCAAGGCAGCCCACCGAGTCCACAAATTCAACAGCTCAACGTGGTCGTCGATGTGAAGGGAAGGAGGGACAGGAGGAAACAACCACATAAGCAGTTGGAAAAGATCGCAACACGAAGCCAACTTCAAATTATGCTCATTAAATTTGAATGCAGGGCTCACAGAGTGCTGCGCCTCGGATGGGACAGCCTCCACGCGCAGCACCACTGCGCGATGATCTTCTGTGGCCGTGAGGGTCAGATCGGTCGCGCGGTAAACTTCGCAGCACTTGATGCGTGCAAAAATCGTTTCGAACACAAGCACGTAATCTATGCGAGAGGTGGCGGCGTAGGAAAACACCCACGTGTAGCCGCCCTCCCCCCGCGCATTGCTCAGCCGCAGGTGAAATTGATCAGCAATGGTGCGCAGAAAACTACGTTCGAATTTTCACACTCTGGCTGGCTAGGGCCCACCGAAAGAGACGGCACTGGACCGACGCGACCGTTCGCATCGAGCAAAGAGACCCAATGGACAGGATGCGACGTGAGAAGCTGCGCTTGGGCTCGCGTGAGCTCCGCCCACCACGAGACACGAACTGCCTCATCGTTCTGCGAGCGCGGGGCATGCGCTACCAAGAAGCCGAGCTCAAGCTGAGCAGTGCGGATCCGTTCGAGCGTAGCCTTGAACTTGGCCAGGACGGCCTCCGACTGCGCCTGCGCCTCGAGCAATGCCTCGGGGGACACGCTGCCGAACTGGGCCAGCTCGTGCACCGCCTCCTCCATCTGCTTCGCGAGCTCGTCGATCGTCGACTGGGCAGGCGGCGCCAGGCCCGTGGAAGGAAGGGGAGCTGCCGCCACCTGCTTCTCCAGCTCCGCGACGTCTTTCCGGAGCTGGGCGACTTCATCGGCAGCCGCGCTCGCCGCCTGCGTTGCAAGCCGGAGGCTCTCCTCCGCAGTCGCGCGCCTCCTCTGGGCGCGCTCGAGGGCAGCCCGGGCCCCATTCAGACGCTTGCCGAGAGGGCGAAGATCGCCCAGCTGCTTCCGCTTGGAGTCGAGCTGGAACTGCATCGCAGCCCTCGCCCCATCGAGGGGCGAATCCTGCGGGAGCGTACTCGAGGAAGCTTCCAGCTGCTTGATGGACTCGACCAGCGCCCCGCGCGCGGTCGACGCATCCTCCGGCGCTGCAGGCCCGCCACCCGGAGGGGAGGCAGGCGCGGCCGGTGGGGCCGCTGGCGAGGGCGAGGGAGGAGACATCCCCGCGCTCTTGGCCAGCTTCTCGGCAATGACCTTGGGCTGTTGCTGGGCCTGGTTTCCAGTTGACGTTTGCGTTGGCGGAGTGGACGCGTTCCCGGCGCCATCCTGCTGGGGCGGCGAGGGGTGCGAGTTCTTCACAGCCTCTGCCCATGCACGGCGCATCCCACACGTAGCGCACGCGTTCGTCGAGTGGTTCGTGGATTTGCGCCCCGCGCACGTCCGCAAGCGACGCAAGCGACGCGCTGGGCCCGTCTGGCTGCGCACTCCCACGTAGTGCCAGAGGCCGGACGGGTCGCGCTTCCACTCGGACGTCGAGGGCGAGCACTGCTGCGCTCGATGCGTACCTGATCCTCTCCCATGCCAATGCTGCCATTGCGCCATGTCGGGCCCCAGCTCAACAGAAGAAACAACATGTGCACACGTGTGAGCACGACGAAAGGGAATTGGGACTGCAGTACCAATACCGCTACTGCCCGGCCCTCTCCCGGGGCGCGTTCTGACCAGGATTTCGAGGCGAATCCGGCGGTGGCGACGAGGGCCTCCCGGGAGGACCAGAAAATGAGAGAAACGGGCGAAGGGTAGCGGTATGGGTATCCTTTCCTCCTCTGACCTCTTCCTCCACCCTCCGCCCGCCTTGGAAGTCGCCACGGGGTCCCAGAAGGCGTCCATCACGAACACCTTGGTCGTGTCGCCTCGCGCGGGGGGGCGTGGAGCGCTGACCTCCCGAGCCGAGCGGCCCGGATCAGAGGCTCCCCCCCGGAGGCGCCGCGCCCGAGAGCGGGCGTTCCCCCCCGGGCCCGCCCCTACTCTTCGAAGCTTTTCCTGCTGCCGCTATTCCTCCTCCTCCTCCTCCTCCTCCTCGAAGCGATTTCTGCTGCCGTTATTCCTCCTCCACCTCCTCCTCGTCGTCCTCCTCCTCCTCCTCCTCCTCCTCCCCCCTCCTCCTCATCATGACCACCAGAATCGTCATCATGCTCATCACCATCGGCATCGGCATCACCATCATGAACATCAACATCGTGATCGACAGTGGCATCGCCACGATCGCCATCACAATCGACATGTGTTGTCGCACTCGTCATCGAGACACATCGCATCCACAACTATCAACATCGTCCAAATCAGAATCCTTGTCAGAATCATCGTCCTCATCGCCATCACCGACATAAATCATCACCATGATCAGAGCCACGAACAGCTGAACCGTGTTCAGCCTCGTTATCGTCGCCATCATCATCATCGTCGCTAGAACCATCCCGCATCTCATTCCCTACCCTGCCCCATACCGCTCCAGCAATCGAAACGCGCCGACAACGTCCTTCTGAGAACAACTGCATGCCAGTCCGGAAAACTTGCGGCGGGAGATGCCGAGACGATGTGGAAGCCTCCTGGCAAAAAACCTCACGCACCCATCCTGCGCCTCCTCCCCCAATACGCCTATCCCCATCTTCCCTCCCCGCCTTCCTTCGCCGCCTCCCCATCAGCATCCTTGCAAGCACCCCTAGCCAGACCCAAACTAGGCACCTCGCCGCATCCGGCTCGTCGGCTCAAGGTAAGGCAAAAAGGCGGGCAAATGAAAACAAGTCGATGACCACTTCGGAGAACACGAACCAGAATAGTACAAGACGGAACCACAGCAATGACAGCCAACAAGGTGCTCGCGTCTGAAGCATGGGAGCGGAAAGCGACAAGGTGAACGCAGGTGGAGGTAGCGAGAGCATGAGGGACCAAGCTTATCAAGCTAGGAATGGGGCACTCTAAGTTCTGCAGCATGGGAAAGGAATTCTGTTCACATCCACCACCCAGCGGGGTACCCAACCGATGTACTCAAATAGTGGCGCGGAAGAGACACATTTTGGCCCGCCCAGGGCGGAGGAACTTGGAGGGGCTCGATTGCCAACATTCATTTGGAGGGACGAGGCGCAAAATGCGAAAGGAAGAGAACGCAAACATCAACAGACATGCGCGTGGAAATCCGCCGACCGTGTCGGCGTGTGGAGGACGCGTCGCCGTCGTCGACGTCGTCGTCGCCGTCGCTGTCGCCGTCGCCACTCAACGTCTTTTCCCTGAGTCCATCTCCTCTGACGTTCCAGCCGAAACGACAATGACGGACGTTGAGATTACATCGAAGGGAAGCCCCCGGGGGGTCCCAAGGGGGGTCCCGGGGGGGGAATCGGGGGGCGGGGTCAGAATACCATCTGGGGAATTCTGGGATCCCACCGGTCCCTCCCAGCTCCAGCCTCGTCGGTCGTCGTCGGTCGTCGTCGTCGTCGTCGTCGGCGTCGTCGTGGTCGTCGTCGTCGTCGTGGTTGTTCAAGGTCGGCGGCACCGGCCGTAAGGCCTCTCCAAACTACGAATCTGGGCCCCGCCGGGAAAGAGAGGCGCTGCGCTGCCGACCTTTGGCGAGGGCGACCTCCACCGAGCGCCGCTCCCTGATATAGTGAAGGTCAACCGTGTCAAATACCTGCTTCGGTCCGCCCCGCCCTCCTCCTACTCCCTGTCCCCGCCTCCTTCCTCCTTTCCCCATTCCTTTCTCCCACTCGCTCATTGCCCCTTCCTCCAAGTCGTTCCCCCCATCCCGCTCCCTCTGCGCTACGTGCCTCACCACGGCCTCCTCTTCGATGCCCCTCCTATCTGGGACACCTGCTTTTGAGACACACGGACACACCATCCCGAGAGATGACGGGGACGATGGGATCGAGGAAGATTTGATGCGGGAATGTACGTATATGACATACGCGAGAAATGGCAAAGACGAGCTGGTGAGAGAACCGATCGCGTTGCTATCCCAAGTGGAGTACACCAAAAGCGGTACATGTAGATGCTACGAATTGGGTACTCAGACAATTCGCCGGCCCAACGGGCCAGGGCGTGCTAAGATCTCCGGTAACTGGTTAACAGTATTAACAGTATTTCTAGTTCGCGCGCGCGGGGCGGCCCCTGGGGGTCCCCCGGCGAAAAGTACCCCGACCAACGCCCGACCGCCGCCCGACCGCCGCCCGACCGCCGCCCGACCAAGTCTACTCAGAGATGGTTTTCCTTCTGGGTGCGGCCTCTCAGGCTCCCCAGAGCGCGCTCAGAGTGCCCCAAGAGGCCCCCAAGACTGCCCAAGAGGCCCCCGAGACGCCCAAAGAGCGCTCGAAGACGCCGAAGATGACCCCAAGACGGCCCAAAAGGCCCCCAAGACAGCCCAAGAGGCCTCCAAGACGCCCCAAGAGCCTTCCAAGAGGCCTCCGAAGAGAGCCCCAAGAGGCCAAAATCGTTGATTTCATTGGTTTTTTCTATGTTTTTTGTGTTCTGGCTTTTTCGGCTTCCGGACGCTCCAAGACGGCCCAAGAGGCCCCCAAGACCGCTCCAAGACGGCCCACGAAGCTCCCAAGACGGCGCCGAAACGACCCAAGAGAGCCCTCAAGACGGCCCAAGTGCCGCCCAAGACGGACCAAGAGGCCCCAAGACGGGCCCAAGAGGGACTCAGGAGGGATACCGAGAACTCAAAAATGGAGCCCTCCGTCCCAGAAGGCGCCCAGGAGGTCCCAAAGAGGCCCCAAGAGGCCTCCAAGAGGCCCCAAGATGTCGCCAAGAGGCCCCAGGAGACTCCCAGGAGGCCCAAAAGAAGCCCCAGAAGGCTTCAAACATGTCTCCCAGGCGCCCCCGAACGGCCTCTCAACAGACCCCAAGAGGCCCCCCAAAGAAGCATCTTGACGACGACTCTATTTCGCCCCATCGAGAGACGACCCCCAGGGAACTGCTTCACCATCAAAACTCCCCACGCAACGCGTCCGAACGACACCCGCCCCCAAGAGCGCAACATGGGCAACGAACACACAGACAATTATCCCGGCAAAGCAACCTAACAGCGATGTGTCTAAGTATAACTGAAACATGCAGCAGCAGTGAGAGGCACTGTGATACCAACAGTAACAGTAATAGTGATGCAAAAGCTGTTGTCATCGTCGCGCTGAGCTTGATTCGATGTGTTGTCAAACAAGGTACTGCCATGGACGCATGTCGCTTGAATGACTACATGTATAAACGAGACACTGCTATCAACGCCGGCGTGTATACCTGTTGTGTGCGATTTTTCCAAATGTAGCCTGGGAATGGCGTTCTGGGAGGTCTCGGAGCACGAAGTGTGTGACTCTTGCATCCTGTTATTCCGAATGTGGCCTGGGAATGGGGTTCTGGGATGCCAAAGAGCTCGAAATGTGTGACTGTTGCATCCCGTTAATCAGAATGTGGCCCGGGAATGGAGTTCTGGGGTGTCAAGTACGAGGAATTGTATGACTGTTGCGTCCGGCTATTCCGAATGTGGCCCGGGAATGGCGTTCTGGGAGGTCAAGGAGCACCAAGTGTGTGACTGTTGCATCCGGTTATTCAGAATGTGGCCTGGGAATGGGGTTCTGAGAGGTCGACGAGCACGAAGTGTGTGACTGTTGGTGAAAAACGAGCCCGGCACAGGCCCGGCACCCTGCCGGCCGGCAACTCCCAACGCCTGCCCGGACCCCCCTGTGGAGTGATCTGTGAGCTCTTTTGAGTCAACTAGAAACCTATCAGTCTACGCTGTTAGGTAAAAACCAGCGATGCCATATCACGGGCCGGCGGAATGAGCGAAGCGATTCAATAAATAGAGCCTGCTCGACGATATATAACTAAGTTGGCACAGATGCAAATGCATGCAGATGGTGGTAAAAAGGCGATGCAACTTCATAGGAGCAGGGATGTGTGGCCCATGCACGGAGAGCTACCCGTATACATCATATGAATCATATGTCTATATGTATGTATATCACCGGGCACACACACACGAGAGAGAGAGAGCAAGAACGAGAGCGACAGGGAGAGGGAGAGGGAGAGAGAGAGAGAGAGAGCGATAACGAGAAAGCGAGAGAGAGAGAGAGAACAAAACAAACAACGAGACAGGTAAGTGGAGAGACAGAGAGAGGGAGGTCAAAATAATGAGGGAACTCACGCGTAGTAGGTTCATGTCGTCGCCCCCGCACATAGCAGCGGCCACCCTGATAATCCCACCAGACTATTCTGGTGCGAGTGGTTTAGCCAGGTTCCTCGTCCATTCCATCTTTCTCTTCCCCGTCGGAGAGGGCTTTACCCCTCCCCTCGCACCCAACCCTTGGGCGTGGAAGAGGGGTTCCACGAGGCGTTGGTCCGTCCAAGATGGCCTCGACGAGGAAGCCACAAACATTGATGTTACTAAAATGTGTTGGCCACAGTTTGGCCTCGTGTGGGGCGTGGGGGTGGCATAATTGCATGCGGTCCCTCAGTTGATCGATCTCTTCGAAGATGGCCCCAAAATGGCCCCTCAGGCCCCCAAGAATGCCCCAAGGTAACTCCATGAGGTGCCCAGGAGGCCCCAAGCGACCCGCAAGAGCCTTCCACTTGCCCCCAGAAGGCCCCAAAAAGATACTCAAGATGCGCGAAGCCCCTCCCCGAGGCACCCAAAATGCCCCAAGAAGCCTCGGCGACAAGGCCAAGCTCATTGATGTTACCAGCGTGTTGGCCACGTGTTGGTTTCTGGAAGGGGGGGGCCTAGATTAAGGAACGCCTCTCCTCCTAGATGACCCCAAGATGGCCCGAGGGGCTCCCAAGGGTGCCCCAGGAGGGCCCCAAGAGATGCCCAGGAGGCAACAAGAAGCCCCCCAGAGGCACCCAACACACCCTCAAGATCCTCGAGGTGGCCCGAGAAAGCCCCCCAGAGGCACCAAAGACGCCCCAAAGGCCTCGGCGAGACGGCCAAAATCATTGAATTGACTGTGATGTTGGCCACATGTTGGCCCCTTGGGGGGGGGACCCTAAGTAAGGAACCCATCGCTTGATCGATCTCTTCGAAAAATAATTCCAAAATGGTCCCCGAGGCTCCCAATGGTGCCCCAAAACGGCCCCAAGAGGTGCCAAGGAGGCCTGGAGAGGCCCTCACGACGCCCCCCCCCCGAGGTGCCCTCAAAGAGCTCCACGAGCCCCCCCAGAGACACCCAAGACGCTTCAAAAGGACCCCGGGACTGCACAGAGACCCCCAAGACGCCCAAACAGGACTCCAAGAAACCCCAGAAACAAAAAGAAACATAAACCCGAAGAGACTCCGAGAGGCACCCTAGAAATCTTTGCTCTATGTGCTCGCTCTCCTCCTGCTACTGTTCCTGTGTTCGCTCTTGCTCCTGCTCCTGCTCCTCCCACTGCTCCTCCTCTTCATCCGCCCGTTCCTCCTCTTTCCTCATCCCTCCTCCATCACCCCTTGAAATTGTCCCTCCTCCTCCTCCTCCCCCCTCCTACTCCTCCTACGAATCTCCCTCCATCCTCTACCTCCCGGGTTGTGACGTCTTACCCCGCCTTCTATTTCACCGCAATCTCTTCCACATCCCTGATCAAGGCAATTCGTCTAGGCATCATTTGTCAAGGGATTTAGGCGAAGCGTCTAGAATATGGGAAAATGTTGACAACAAACGAAGACCAATGTACGGAGCGTCGTTGTTAGCGAAATTATGTGAACACATGGATGAAGGAGGTGGATGAGACGGGATGAGGCAGAGAGCGAGAGAGAGAGGGGGGGAAACGAAATCCCACCAGCCCATTGGGCGTGGGTGGTTTAAAACGCTTCCTCTTCCAACCCCCTCTTGTCCTCCTCCTCCGTCCTGTCTGCTCCCTCCCCCTCCGCCTCGTCCGATTCCTCCTCCATCCACTCCCTCTTGGGGTGCTGCGGTTTCCCCAACCTTTTATTCCACTGAATGTTTCCCTACATCCCTGATCAAGGCAACTCGCCGGGGCATCGTTTCTGGATGAGTTGGTGGGTTACGCGAAGCGTCTAGAACAGATGAGGGATGACAAAGACATGAAAACAAGACAGACAGCGAGAGAGAGAGAGAGAAAGAGAGAACGAGAGAGAGAGTGAGGCAAGAAGACGGTATATGAGGTCCCGCCGATGGTAGATCCAGAATTGAGGGGGGGGAGGGGGGGGGGAAAAGGCCCCTCGACCCCTTTCCCTGGTCCGCCGTCCAGAAACATCCGACCCCCCTTTTCCAATCCTTCGTACCAGATACACGACACGTCCCCCATTGTCCAAGGGAGGAGCGAGTGAACATCCGCGTCCTCCTCTTCCTCCTCCACCTCCTCCTCCTCCTCCTCCTTCTCCCCCCTCTCCTCGATCCTCCGCTTCGATCCTCCTCTTCAATCCTCCGATCCTCGGCCATCCTCATCGATCCGCATCCTCATATCCCTAATTACTTCTCCTCCTCGCTCCTCCTCTCCTCGGTCCTCTACGGGGGGCGAGGTTAAGACGATGGAAGGAAGAGGACACATTCTGGATGAGGGAAAGGCGGAGGATGCCAAGTGGCCCTGGCCCAGGGGAGACCAAGCTTCATCGGTCAGTGATCCTCCGAGCGTGCGCTAACGCCAACTTGTGCTTGCCCAACGGAGCCCTTCAGTACGACGCATGCGGTGTGATGAGGGCCGGGACGGGCTGCGTGCCACCGGCGGTACTGAACGGGGAATACGCGCATTGGGCCAACTGCTTGGTCGCAGCGGCAAGACTCCTCACCGCGTTTGGGGCAGCCGTGGGATGCAACGGGGCCGAACTTGGCCACGGCAGGCTCAGAGGGAAGACGAAGCGCAAGGAGAAGGAGATGAGCACGCTCAGGGCGTGAATTTCTAAAAACGTAACATTGGGCTACGGTCTGACAGAGGACAGAAAAACGTCCTCTGGACCGAACTAAAGAACATTCGAGGGCACCCGCCCCCAGGATACACAAGAGAGCCAACAAGTGCGAAGAAGGTTTGGATACCCTCCCCTAGCCAACCTCGATCGCATCCCTCGCTCACACCGCAACACACGTTCTGAAGAGCATCGAACCAGGGAGGCCCGGATGGCCTCCAGAGCACCCCTCGCGAGGCCCAGGGCGCCTCGGGCCTGGGCTGCACCAGGGGTCAAGGCTTATGCTGTTCCCATCGGACTGAAGGACCACATCCCAGAAATCATTTCGAGCACCCAGAAAGGTGCCGAGAGAGTGTCGAAAGAAGGTCGGACGAGTGTATCCCAGGGCCCGACACGTGAACACCCTCGAGTTTCGGTACCTTTCTGGTGCTCGAAATTCTTTCTGGTGGTCAAGGCTAAAGTAGGTTGGAACATCACCAATCAAGGCTAAAGTAGGTTGGAACCTCTGGGACGATTCGAACTGTACCGTCTTCCTACTTTGGCGGCGAGACCGTGGAGGAAGTGAGAAGGGGCGGGCCTTCACAGAAGGCTCAGACATGCAGTGGCCTTCTGAGAAATTCTAAGCCTTCCCCGAAGACAAAAGGGAACTTCTCTCGGAAGGCCAGATGGCTTCTGAGAAGCCGTGCCGCCCTCTGAGAAGGCCTTCTCTTTCTCACTTCCCCCCCCCCGCTCGCCGCCGCCTACCGGCACGCCCGACATGGGCACAGACAAACATGGGCCTGATGCCAAACAACAATCTTGTCCCAAACCAACAGCGGCCGCAGTTGGACAAGCGACCTTGTTTGCAACGTCCACGGCGACGCTGACAGCAAGTCCTTTTCAAACAATTGGCAAGGACCCATCGTCGTCACTATGTTGTCCGTACCCATCCGGATTCTAACAGGCTGCGCTGTTAATCTCCAATGTGAAGCCTTCCGCAAGAAACCCAACCCTGAGACCCCAGGGCGTCCATTGACTCTTGGTGTGGGAACGTCAGGATTCTCAGCGCAAAACCATAGAAACCCAAGAAACCCAGGGCACTCTGGAGGCAAGCAGGGTGTTTCTTGGCATGGGCATCCACTGTAGCCGCTTTCCCTCAGACCCTCAGGGGTCCCGAAACGATGTGGTGACATACCGTGCGGCGACCTCGACATCCCCAAAGACCTCACCGCGCGGCCCGCCACCGCACCATTCTGGCACCTGGGAGGCCCGGGTCTCCCGAGACGCCCTCGGAGGAAGACCCGGGTCCTAAAATCGTGCGGTGACCCCGAATCCCCACTGATTCACTGCACTGAAGGGCCCAGGGACACACAAATCCCAAGATTCCCAGTACTTTCTCATAATTGAGGAATTTCCGTCTTCCCCCCTACTTCCGATATTTTCAAACTAGAACCACGCGCGCGCTTCGCGCGCGCTTAGGTTCTAGTCACACTTGCGCCCACTCTTAACATTGGCAATGCCGCGCCTCCGAAGCCTAAACGGCGAGAGCCCAAACAGCTTGAGCCAAAATGGCTTCCGTTTGGAGCAGGGCGTGCAGGCGCAGCGACGGGCGGGCGCGAGAGCGGCAAGAGTATTTGAGGGCGTCCGGTCAGAGAGCTGTTTGGGGCCTCTTGGGAGCTGCTCGGGGGCCTCTTGGGGGTTCTTGGAGGAGTCTGGGGCTGCTTGGGGGCGTCCTGGGCGTCTCTTGGGCCACCTGGAGGCCTCTTGGGGCCGAGGGTCCGAAAAGTCCATTCGGATCCCCCCGGTCTTGGGGGCCTCTTGGGCCGTCTTGGGCGGCTCTTGGGCCGTCTTGGGGCTCGCTTGGGGGCCTCCTGGGCTGTCTTGGGGCTCTCTTGGGCCGTCATGGGGCTCCCTTGAGGTCCTCTTGGGCCGACTTGGGGCTCTCTCGGGCGGCTCCAAGGGCGTCTTGGAGCGTCGGAAAGCTGGAAAAGCGAGAAAGCAGAAAACATTGTAAAAACCATTGAAAATCAACGATTTTGGCCTCGTGAGGCCATCTCGGATCGCCTCTCGGAGTTCTCTGGGGGGGTTCTTGGAGGCCTGTGGGGCTGCTTGGGGGCCTCCTGGGCGCCTCTTGGGGTTCCTGGGCCTGGGGGCTTCTTGGGGCCCGAGCCCGCACAGTCCATTCGGGTCCTCCCCGTTTTGGGGGCCTCTTGGGCCGTCTTGGGCGGCTCTTGGGCCGTCTTGGGGCGCGCTTGGGAATCCCTGGGCTGTCTTGGGGCTTTTGGGCCGTCATGGGGCTCCCTTGGGGTCCTCTTGGGCTGTCTTGGGGCTCCCTTGGGGGCCTCCATGGCCGTCTTGGAGCGTCGGAAAGCTGGAAAAATGAGAAAGCAACAAACATCGTTAAAACCAATGAAAATCAACGATTTTGGCCTCGTGAGGCCATCTCGGAACGCCTCTCGAAGCTGTCTGGGGGGGTTCTTGGAGGCCTCTGGGGCTGTTTGGGGGCCTCCTGGGCGCCTCTTGGGGCTCCTGGGAGCTTCTTGGGGCCGACGGCCCGAAAAGTCCATTCGGATCTCCTCGTCTTGGGAGCCTTTTGGGCCGTCTTGGGCGGCTCTTGGGCCGTCTTGGGGCCCGCGGGGGGGCCTCCTGCGCCGTCTAGAGGCTCTCTTGGACCGTCATGAGGCTCCATTGGGGTCCTGTTGGGCCGTCTTGGCTCCCGGGGGCGCCAAGGGGGGCCCCCGAGGCGCAGAGAGCGCCCTGGAGCGTTCAAATAGGCTCGCCGGCGCCGGGGACTAAAATCGGGTGCGGGGGGGGTGGGGGAGTTTTGGAAAAGTGGGCTGCCCCTGGGCCCGGGGACCTGGACGCCCGGTACGTATATATACTTATATATATAAGTATATAAATATATATATATATATATATATATATTCTTGGGAATCGTCGATTAATCGTGTCTGTGTGTGTTCCCCTCCTGACACACTGGCCCTCTCCCAATGTTTGGCTTCTGGGTCATAGTTCCGACCTCTGGCGGCCGTCCAGGACAATGCGGACAAGCCCCCAGGACGCTTCCGACGAGGCGCAGCGGCTGGAACAAATCCCGGGGCGGAAAACCCTCACGAGCGCTTGAGCGGTCCAGGCAACGCACAGCGCAAATTAACCCGCGGCAAAAGACAGGCGGGAGCGACCGCGGGGCGGGAGGAGGGAAGGGGAAGGCGCTCGCTCACATGGCGGGCGTCGCCGCGGAGTGGCCGGGGCGGCCAGCCCGTGCTGAACCCAACCGACAAAAACATCTGCAAACCTGGAATCCCAACGGACTCACCACACACGGTGTGGTCACCACACCGTTTGGGGGTTTGGGGCTCCGCTGCGGGTCCCCTGCGGCGGGGAGCCCGCACGCCCAGGGGCACCACGGGCACGCTGGGGCAGATGGCCCGGACGTGCGCCTCCTGCATCCGGTACGTCGACCTGCGGTGCTGCACCCGTGGGGCTCTCGGCAAACGATCGCTCGCTCGCCACCACCGAGGTCTTCCTCCTCATCCTCCTCCTCATGCTCCTCCTCCTCCTCCTCCTCCTCCTGCACCATCTCCTCCGCCTCCTCCCCCTCCTCCTCACGCTCCTCGTCCTCCTCCTCATCCTCCTCCTCCTCCTCGTCCTCCGCCTCCTCCTCCTCCTCCTCCTTCTCCTCCTCCTCCTCCTCGCCCGGACGAACCCCTCCTGCCTCAGGTACGTCGACCTGCGGTGCTGCACCCGTTGGGAGCTCGGCATACGCTCGCTCGCTCGCCACCTCCAAAGGGCAACGTTACGGGGGGGGGTCATCATCGCCGATGGATGGATGGATGGATGGGCGCAAATCACCACGGTCCTGGGCGGGGCGGGTAATCGGGCCGCTATCAACGATGAATGGGCGATTGGGGTTATTTCCATCCCTCCTGAAAATAGTCCCTTCTAACATTGTCCCTGGCCAACATCCCCTAGAACCGGGGGGGCTACACATCGGCATCAACATACGTAAACTTTCGGAGGTCCGCTGAAATCCGCACGGATTCCGGAAAATCTATGCTCATGCCGCTCTTTGTTCTGCGAGCCTCTTCTCCCGTGCTCTCCAGAGCCTCGCACCTCATTGTTGTGAACATCGCGGGTTTCGAAACCGTGGATCCCAAGCGAACTCACCGCGCAGTGCCTCCCCCCGTGGTTCTGGGACCTCCGAGGACCTGGTCGCCCAAGACGACCTCGGGGACCTACCCGAACCCCATCACCGTGCAGTGATCCCGAATCCCCACTGACTCACCTCGCGGGAAAGAAGGATGAGGAGGAGGTGGTGGAGGAGGAGGGGGAGGAGGAGGGGAAAAAGGAGGACGGGGGGGATGAGGAGGAGGAGGAGGAGGAGGAGGAGGAGGAGGAGGAGGAGGAGGAGGAGGAGGAAGAGGAGGAGAAGGAGGAGGAGGAGGATGAGGAGGAGGAGGAGGAGGAGGAGGAGGAGGAGGAGGAGGAGGAGGAGGAGGAGGAGGAGGAGGAGGGGGAGGAGGAGGAGGAGGAAGGGGAGGAGAAGGAGGAGAAGAAGGAGGATGAGCAGGAGAAGGTGTAGGAGAAGGGGAGGGAGAAGGAGAAGAGAAGGAGGGGCTGGTGGGGGAGAGGGAGGAGGGGGGGGGAGAAGGAGGAGGGGGAGGGGAAGAGGAGGAGGAGGAGGAGGAGGAGGGGACGAGGGGGAGGAGGAGGAGAAGGAGAAGGAGGAGGAGGAGGAGGAGGAGGAGGATGCCTGCTGCCGCCGCTGCCAAGGCCAGGGGACTTCTTTTCTGCGGCACCTCTGGGCGCAGACGAGCTCAGACAAGGATGCGCCGGCTCTGGAAAACGATCGGTCGCGTCGAGCGGAACCTGGACGCGAACAGAGAACATTAGCCAGAGACGAGGGCTCACAACACGCGCGAGGGGTGGGAGGGGCTGGGAGCGCGAAACTGAAAGGGCCTAAATGGCAGCGGAATGCGGCCTCTTCAACTCTCGGCAATCGGCAATCTCCAACGAAGTAGGGTCCATGCCTGCTGCCGCCGCTGCCAGGGCCAGGGGACTTCTTTTCTGCGGCACTTTTGGGCGCAGACGAGCTTAGGCAAGGATGCACCGGCTCTGGAAAACGATCGGTCGCGTCGAGCGGAGCCTGGACGCGAACAGAGAACATTAGCCAGAGACGAGGGCTCACAACACGCAACCCTGCCATACTTCCCAGTTGGTCATCTCGATTAATTAAACACTGCATGGGGAAGCACATTTACGCAAAAAGGGGTGAGAGCTGTTTCGTTTTGGCGCTCCAGTGGGCCTGGTCGAAAGCGGCCGCGAGCGCACTGCAGAAGCGAGGGGGGTAGCGCTCGGCGGCCTTCGTCTTGAAACCACCTGCTGCTGCCAACCCGTGAATTGACGTGCGAGGCTTATTAGTGCGACTACAGACTTTGACTGAACACCGACAGGCAAGATGAGCGAGAGCGATTCGATCGCCAAGAACACCGGTAGGTTTCTTCCACGGCGTCCCCCACAGACACATGTCTGTAATAATGAACGAAGAGGTATTCCAGCTGCTGGCTTTGAAAAGACGAGGAAGGAGCCGCAAACGCGAGCGAGCAGGATTCTCGATGGCGACAGGCAGAGCTAGAAAGTGCATGAGTTCGGAGATGCTACAACAGACGGCGGCCAACAGATTGCCTACTCTCACAGCCTCGAGATCGCCGGGATGCTTGAGGGCACTCAAGCCCATCAACTCTTGATCACTGCGAAGACGGGATGGCAGGCAGGGTCGAGGGTTGTCAGGATCTCGAAGGGGCCCGGTGTCCCGCGCCCTCGTCCAAGTCTGACATGGCGTGCCCATGGACACGCCCCGCGCGAGCCCGGCCAGAATCCAGCCCCTCACTAACTTCTGCCTCGCCCGCTGGCTCAAGTCCTACTGCGGACCGCGCGCCTTGTCCCACTCCAGGACGAAGACGCCGCGCGACCGCAGGCTTTGAGACAGGCCGCCGTGCCCGCTGAACAGCTCTAGAAACACCTGCGGCTGGACGAGGCGGGCACCCCTGGAGGCCAGGGCGCGAGCAAAGGCCTCACGAGGGCCGACCGGAGCGCTGCCGTCGAGCCGACAGCCCGCTCGCGGGCGGCGCTTGGCAGCCTCTGCAGCTGCTCCCCCAGGCGGCCCTCCTTCTGGTACCTGCGCACGCTCGAGTCGCAGTGCCACCGCCCCCGCAGCTTTATCTCCTGCAGCGTCCGCAGCCCCCGCGCCCGATCGTGGCTCGGCCCGCTGTGCCGCAGCATGCGCAGCTCCGGGCCCAAGCACTCGACCTCGGCGCGCACGGCCGCGGCCCTGAAGTTGCGGACGAGGTCCGCGTGCAGGAAGCCGAAGACAGGCTGCCTTGGCGGCGCGCTCCTCTTGAGGAACGCGAGCACGCTGTGGAGGAAGCTGAACTCCGCGAGGTCGAACACCACGGTCTCGTCGAACTCCCTCGTCTTGCTGCTCACCTCCTCCTCGGACGGGCGCAGAACGATGAACCAGCTCGAGATGTGCGTGCCCGGGGTGGGCGCGAAGATCATCTCTGGCGTGACCCGCCCCAGCTCGCTGGGCCGCAGGTAGCAGTGGAACGTGATGACGACCCACGCAGCCATCGCCCAGAAGCCCGCGGCGACCAGCTCGAGCGCGATCAGCGACACCACCTCCCAGGGGAGCGGGAGCCGCGCCCGCCCAGGGGCGAGGCGCTTCTTCCACCCCTTCAAGGCCTGTGCTGCCCGCGGCAGCGCGAGGCTGCCCGCGCGGCTGAACTGCGGCCGGAAGAACTTCACCGCCGCCATCGCCTTGGTCCCGCGCTGCGACAGCTCGCCGGCCAGGTGCTCGCGGTCCATCCAGCTGGCAAGCAGGCCGTCCATGTCGTCGTCGCTGGGCACTCGGGCGGCGCCGGTCACGCACGCAGTCGCTGCCCACGCCCGAAGGATGTCCTGCCACAGCGTGTCGCACTGCGCGACCGTCTTCGGCGTCGCCGAGGCGCTCTGCAGAAAGGTCCACCCTGTGATCAGAGGCGCAGCCCGCGCCCGCCGGCGAGCCGCGCGAGCAGCTCTCCGCGCCGGCGCCGCGCGCCCCTGCCGCCGCGCAGCGGCTGCAGCCGCCCCGACGCGGCGAGGCCGGCGCACCGCCGACTGAACAGGATCGCTCCCGTCGGCCGCCCGCTTGCCCCGCAGCCGCCGGGGGGCGCCGGGCGCCCCGGAGGGGGCCGCTGGCGGCGCCACGGACGGCCAGCTCGTCGAGCCCCGCCCCCGCTGCCGCGACGTCGGCGCGCTGGCTACGGAGGCTCCCGTCCCGCACGTCCCAGCGGTCGAGGTCCGGCTCAGCACCGGCCGCGCCCCCGCCCAGCCACGCGCCGAGGGGGGTGCGGCGGCGCGACGGAGCATCCGCAACGTTGCGCTCCGACGGGATCCAGCGGACGGAGGCCTGCACGCCTCCCGCCAGGCACCAGGCAGCCCATTGCCGGGCGATGCGGAGGACCCCCCCAGCCGACGAGCGCCCCTTCTGCAATGCACACGCGAGCCCCATGTTGTCGGACAGGAAAAGGAAACGACGACCAAAAGATTTCGAATCTCGAAGAGCGTGCCGGAGCGAGTGAACGATGGCCCGTCCCTCCAGGACGATGATGTTCTCAGCCCGGGCCCATCCTCCACTAGACGCCACCTGCCACCTGCCCCCGCGCAGCTCGCCCGAAACCTCCTGCACCTTCCACCTCTCGCCCTCCGTGCCTACCCCCTCGAAGTCGTCGACGATCTCCGGCTCCTCCGCGGGATCCCCGGGACCGCCGAGACAATCGCGAGGTCGAGAAACTCCAGGACGACGAAACCTCCACCTCTCCTCATCACGACCCGCAGCCCTGACGAGCTCGACGTCGGCCTCCTTCTGGCAGACCCCCCTCCCCTCCTCGCTCGCGTCGCCCGCGTGCACCATGGAGCCCCAGGGCGCACGCAGGTCAGACCAGGCCAGAGGGAGGAGTGCGGCAGCCCACTGAAGTTCACGTCGAACCGAAGGCGGGATTTTCATGACTCGGGAGAAGTACTTCCGGGAGAAACTGTATACGGCGCTGAAGACGGAGAGCATGGGCCTCTGAACGAGAGCAATGAAAGCATAATGTCCAGCAACCTTTCCGATCTGGCGACCCGTGGCGCACCCCTTCTTCAAGAGTTCCAGAATCACCAACCTCAATCTCCAAACACGCCGACTCTTGGGGCGCAAGGCCCCGCGCTCTCCGTCGAAGACCCAGCCCAGCTGCTCCGAAACGGTGACAGGCGCCTCGGTCGGGTGCACCGGCAGGCCCACACCTTCAAGGGCTTTTCGAGCTGCGTCCAACATCTCACCAGGCCTCTCGGGCCCCGTGCCGAAGGCGACGAAACTGTCGACGTAGGCCGCGAAAGCTCCCTCCCTCACATCCGCCGGCGGACGTCCGTCAACGATCTCAGCTGCCCCAGGGGGGGCCCCTTTTACCAGCGCGATCGAGCGGTGCACCCGCTGGCAGAAGTCGAGAGCGTGCGACCAGCCCATTGGCAAGACCGCCAAGCACGGGCGGACCCAGGCTCGGCTCGACACGGACTGGCCCTCGACGACCTTGAGGCCAAGGTCAGCGGCACGCAATCGAGGAAGAGCAAAGTAACGTCGAAGTTCACCAGGCAAACCCACATTGTAGAACGCGTCGGCTATGTCCACGCCCCCCGTCCACAACTGCTCACCCTCTTGAAGCTCCATGCGACTGAAGCTGGCCCCGCTAGCGAGGCTGGTCTTGTTAGGTTCTGCAAGATGCAAATTTGACCCCATGCAATCGATCACCAGACGTTGGCGACCGTCTTTCTTCCAAACTGTGAAAAGCCCGACCTCTTCGAAGTCGTCGCCGTCGAGCCTGAAATCCAGCATGTTAGCTTTGCCCAGTCGGCTGATGAAGGCGAGGTAGTCTTCACGCCGACGGAGAACTGGATCCAGGTACGGCCGCACAAAACCCGAGTCCTTCTTTCCCTCAGCGGCATCATGATTTGACAAAACCTAGGAAGAAATGAACCTCCGCACGATATCTGGACCGTCTTTCCCGAGCAGCTGGTCCAGCGGCACCGGGGCGCCACCGACAGCCGGCAAGGAGACGAGGTCGTGCGCGAAGGGGGCCGCCGAGACGGGGTCGCAGTCCCCGTTGGCGGCGCCGACCTGGAGCTCCCGGAGGGCCACCTCGGACGACAAATCAGAAGGCGGAGCGCCCATCGCCGCGCAGCTTTCGGCGAGGCGCTCCAGGCATAGCTGCTGCATCCTGCTGGGCTCGCCCTCGCACTGCCTGCGAACGAGGTCCGAGCTGGCATCCAGCTGATTGAGCGCGACGACGAGCTCGGTGAGAAGCTCGCCCTGATGCGCCCGACGCCCTCGACGACGGCGAGCAGAGCGCGCCCGCAAGGCGCCGCCAGGGGCACTGCACCAGTCAGGGACTGGCAAAGGCAGAAGCGACCGCTGCACGCGTCCGTCGCTGTCTACCAGCCTCTCCGAAGGTTCGCCACCGGGTCGAGGCAACCCCGGCGGCGGCCCCAGCATCACCCCGTCTTGGGAGGAGCGCCCTTGGCCTTAGCGGCGGCGGCCTGCTCCTCCCTCAGCTTCCTGGCGCTCTTCTTGATGCTTGAGATGCGCTCCAAATCCTTCGACGCGGCGTCGAGCAGCTCTGGGCGCACCATCGAAGGCGCGCGAGCCCCGCCCATGAAGGCCTGGCTCTCCTCCAAGGGGATATTGCTGTTGTTCTGCTGCTGCTCTGCACTGCGGTCGCCCCAGTAATGCTCGATCAACTGGAGCTTGCGATATCCGATCTCCGCGCTCGCCAAGTTGAAGACGTCAAGGTGGTCCGACACTCCCATGGCCTCAATCATGCGCGAGAGCGCGTCGTGCATGTCGACGCCGAAGTCCATCGAGGCGAGCTTCCTGCGGCTTTTCCACATATCATGATGGAGGGACGGGCCACCTTCCTTCACCTGGTACTTTGCACACCAAGCGGCAGTCCGCGGCCCTGGCACCGCGAAGTCGGCCATCTGCTCCTGGTGGCACAGCTGGACCACCTCGCGCCAGTGACGCGCCGGCCCGCTTGATGCCGCAGACGCGGCGGGCACCTCCAGCGCCCGCGCGTCGTTACCCCGGAACTCCTGCCTGAAGTACGCCACCTCGCTCTGCTGCAGCAGGATCCCGAAAGCAGCGCCACCAGCGGGGAGCGCGAAGCCGCCCCGGCGCCCTGAACGCCAGGCCAGCTGCACCCCGCCGGCGACACCCACCTGGAGCTCCTCGCCGAACGCCACGAGCCCGTCGACGTCCTCGGCGGCCACCCACACCCAGCCTGGCGGCGCAGCCCCAGAGGGCAGCGGCGGGACGGGGGCGCCGTCAGGCACCGCTGGCGCACGCCCAGGGGCAGCCGCCACAGCTCCCCCCGGCGCGGCCGGGCCGGCGGCCGCGGCGGCCACTGGCGGTCCGCCCGCCGCGGCAGGCTCCGCCACAGCTGGCGCCGCCTCTGGGCCCGCGATGGCCACCGCAGGGGCCAGGGCCGCGACTGGGTCTGCGACCTCCAGCGGCCCGGCAGGACGCCCCTCGCAGTTCGCGGCCGAGAGCTCGAGCATGAAGGGCGAGGCCGGGAGCACGCCGAACCCCGCGGCTGCTCCCCTGCGCAGCGCGGCCCACAGCTCCGCCGGCGTCGGCAGGCGGCGGAAGCGGTATGTCCGTCCGAGCCTCCGCGATCCCGCCGGCGCGGCATCCCTGCCTGGCAATCGGCCGCACGCTGTGGATGTCCGCGTCCGGCGTCAGCCCCTCTCCGTAGTCGTCCATGTCTGGCGTCAGCACGTAGCCCGTCCCGTAGAGGACCACCCGCTCATGGTATACCTCGACCCCGCCGACGTTGTACCTCGTGAGGCAGAAGCCTCCAGCAGCAAACGGCGCCGCCATCACTGCCCAGCCGCCCGCAGCTGACGGAAGGCCCTCGCCTGCGCCGCGGCCACCGCCTGCACGTCCTCGAGCGCCTCTGCCTCAGCTGGCGCAGCCAGCGCTGAGGCGGGCGTCCCAGGCGCCGTCAGTGGGCCCGGCGCACTGGCGCTCGGTGCCGCCCGGGGGTGCACCGCCCAGAGGGCGCCCGCGGCGCCTGCGGCCGCCCCCAGGAGGAGGCAGGTGCCGGCGACCACCGCCAGCGCTGCCGCCGGGTACCCCTCTGCGGCAGTGGGGTTGAGATGCCCCTCGCCGCCAGGGCAGGAGCAGGTCAGCGGCGGGCACGTCAGCGTGGGCGAGCAGACACAGTCGGGGCACGACGGGACGCCCGACCGCACCACCAGCGCTGTGGTGGCGGCCTGCGTCAGGTCGCGCGCCAAGGCGTCCAGCCCCCACGGCATGCACAGGCGGAAGCCCCCTGTTCAGCGCGAAACTGAAAGGGCCTAAATGGCAGCGGAATGCGGCCTCTTCAACTCTCGGCAATCGGCAATCTCCAACGAAGTAGGGTCCAGGAGGAGGAGGAGATGGAGGAGGAGAGGGAGGAGGAGAAGGAGGAGGAGGTGAAGAAGGAGGAGCATGAAGAGGAGAAAGAGGAGGAGGAGGAGGAGGAGGAGGAGGAGAGAGGAGGAGGAGGAGGGAGGAGGAGGAGGAGGAGGAGGAGGAGGAGGAGGGGAGGAGAGAGAGAGAAGGAGGGGCAGGATGGGGAGAGGGAGGAGGGGGAGGAGGACGAGGAGGAGGAGGAGGAGAAGGGACAAGGGGGAGGAGGAGGAGGAGGAGGAGGAGGAGGAGAGGAGGAGGAGGAGGAGGAGGAGGAGGAGGAGGAGGAGGAGGGAGGAGGAGGAGGAGGAGGGGGAGGAGGAGGGAGGAGGAGGAGGAGAGGAGGAGGAGGAGGAGGAGGAGGAGGAGGAGAAGGAGCAGGAGCAGGAGGGGAGGAGGGGAAAAGGAGGAGGAGAAGGAGGAAAGGTGGGGGTGAGGAGGGGGAGGAGGAGGAGGAGGAGGAGGAGGAGGACGACGACGACGACGAGGAAGAGGAGGAGGAAGCAACCGGCTCACCTCGCGGCATGGTCACCACATCTCTGGGGGCCCCCGAGCGGCGCCGTTCCGAACCTTGGCTGTCTCGACCCCGTACCGGGAGCCGCTCTCTCGCCGTGGGGACGCCGACGGCAGCGCCGACGCCGACGCCGACGACGACGACGCCGCCGCCGCCGACGACACTACGACGACGACGACGACGACGACGACGACGACGACGAAGGCACCGTCCCTCTCGCCGCAACGTCAAGAGGTCTGGGCGTGTCTTCGTTCCTAGGACCCCCTCCCCGATCCCCCCAGCAGCAGTCTGCAGAGCTGGTCACCGTGCTTTCTCTCGCCGCGGCGTTCAACGCGGGGGTGATCGATAGCTTCGCTCTGCCACTCCAGAACATAGAGCTTGTCCTGCCAACTCGAGCTATGATCGAAAAACAACATCACTCTGCAATGCTCTGCTGTCTCGCGCGGCATTTTGCTGGATTAAGAGCAGCTGCAGGGCTCTCGATTACACGAAACGATTCAGAGGTCTGGGCGTGTCGTCGTTCATGGGACCCCCTCCCCGATCCCCCCCCCCTTTTCGATTCTCCTCTTCGATCCTCCTCTCCTAGATCCTCCTCCAGCCCCTGCTTCCCCTCCTCGATCCCCGCCTCCTCGCTCCTCCGCGGCGGGGGGGGGGAGGGGGGGTGGCGAGGTTGAGACAATGGCGGGAATAGGACAACATCAGGATGAGGTGTAGGCGGGGGTTGCCAGAAGTGGCCCTGACCAAAGGTAGGCCCAACTTCATCGGTCTACAATCCTCATGGCGTGTGTTAGCGCCAACGTGTGCTTGCCCACCAGGGCCCTTCGGTGCGACGCAGGCGGTGCCATGAGGGCCAGCACAGGCTAGGTGCCACCAGCGGAGCCGACAGGGGTAACACACACGCTTGACCTATCACGCGCCATGAAGATCATAGATCATGGAATCATGGGACCCCCTCCGGCTCCTCACACCGCTGGCAGCCATCCCCGACTGCGCAGCTCTACACAGCCAGAGGTCCCACAGCGGCCACCAAGGTATCTGGGGGCTTCTGGCTCCACTAACGGAGGGGGGTCCAGAAGAGCTCTCCGCCCCAACCCTTCCCCCCAACGCCCTCCCTCTTGGCTGGGGGGGGCTGCCGTTGCTGCCCTCACCCCCAGGGCAGAGGTCAGCTGACTGAGCCACTCGAGGTCCCCGAACGACCGACCGACCCGATCCACTGCGGGCAATACGTATATCATGACGCACTGCGACCCTTCCGTCGAAACCCGAGAAGCAGTGGACATGGAGAAAAATCTGGCCTCTGGCGAGGAAACACCGTCGAGAACAGTCCCATACGCAATTGATATAGTCGCCCGCACCTTCTGCCCTCCCTCCCTCACTCAATACTCCGCCTCCTCGCTCGCCCTCGACACCCGTGGTGGCCCCACTCCTCTCAGGGACCACCAAGAGGCACCAACAGAAACAGACACCCGTTAAGCAGGCGCCCGCCTCCTAAAGGACGTCCCAAATAGGCAAATCAGCGATCTGGGCGTCTTGTGGCCCCTCGCGAGTCCCCCAACGACAACAACAACAACAACAACAACAACAATCATTTTACCCGAACGCGTGGTGTTCTCCCCAGTGCCAGGGTTTTCATACGACACCAGACAATACCCCCACTTCGTGGGGGGGCATTACAAGCTCTACCAAATATCCAAACGACTCTTCGCGACCACCCAAACCCAGCTTCCCGCCCTATGACGTTGGGACACTTCACTTCGTGGCGTGCGGACGACCGTGGCTACTACACTGGCGTGGGGTACACACCCACAGAACTTGGTCACTTATTCGGGGCGCGCATGTGCCCAGCATGGTGCAATTGTGCCATACAATACATAATACAGAGAGACAGAGAGAGAGACAGAGAGCAGACAGAGAGAGAGACAGAGAGAGCGGAGTTGGTCACATTTTTGGGTCAAGTTCCTGGGATGATGGGAATACACAACTCTGTTACATTTGATAGTGTGCACGACACACATGAGATGATACGTACTCGCAAGATAGTTGGTCACATTTGTGGAATTCCTGGGCGGATGTGGGGATACACAAATACCTTTGTTACCAGTGCTAGACATGGTACAGACACTGAGAGAGAGAAGGCGAGACAGAGGAAGAGAGCGGGAGAGAGAGAGACAAAGAGAGAGAGACAGAGAGAGAGGAGTTCGTCACATTTTTTCATCAAATTCCTGTGCCGAAGTGGGAATACGCAAAGGCATCAGTTGCATATGACCCGTAGGGTACATGGTACACATGATCATGGTACGTACGCACAAGATGGTTGATCACATCTTTAGGGCAAATTCCTGAGGGATGTGGGAATACACAAGAGAGAGAGAGACGATATGGTTTTCCCGATGGTTGTCTCGATGGTTGTCCCGATGGTTGTCCTGATGATCGTGGTTGTCCCGATCGTCGTCCCCATGGTTGTCCCGATAGTTGTCCTGATGGTTATGGTTGTCCCGATCGTTGTCCACATGATTGTCCCGCTGGTTGTCCCGATGGTTGTTCGGATGGTTGTCCCGATGGTTGTCCCGATGGTTGTCGCGATGCTGCCATACTTTCTTTTTCTATCGCCCAGCCTCGGCGAACAGTGCCGGCGGGGGAACAGGGAGCATACTGCCAGAGCGCACTCATACTGTCATGAGCGGCCAAGGGCATGCGGCATACGGAACGGCACTCATACTGTCATGAGCGGCCAACGGCATACAGCCTACAGACGCGAAGGCTCCTCCTCCTGGGTCCCGTCCGCGATGGCGCCAATCCGCGGCGATACCTGAGGCTGGACAGGTGGCAGCACGGAGGCCATACGCGTCGCAATGGCGACATCAGGGATGTGTCCGAGCACGATGCTCATACGCCTGCTCGCGGATGCCGGGCCCGTGGCTGCGAGAGGAAATGCCGCCAAGACGCCCGGGACCTGCACCGTGATACCGAGGTCCAGTCGGTAGTCCATTAGATTCCCATGCGGCGACTGGCCCCACGGTCGGTATACGTCCTGGTGCCACCATTGGTCCTGTGTCGGGTATACCCCGGGCTCGCCCGCGGCAACCCACAGTGCCATACCCTGCGGCTCATACCCCATGGATGGCGCGTGAATGGCGATGAATACGTCCAAGCTCATCAAGGCCCTATACGAAAGCCCCGATACGACCTCGGCGCGAACGCGAATACGAAGTCGATCCAAGATCCTGCGAAGGCCGGCATACATCCACTCGCCGTGCCGGACGAATACGTCGCGTGTCCAGTCACGTATGCCGGCGGTGGCGCTGAGCTGCTCGAGCACATACGCGAGCGTGCCCAGTGCCCGCCCTTCTGGATCTCGAAAGCCGTGGAGGTTCCCGAATACGAGGTTCGCGTAGAAGAAGACGTCGAACGCGAGCCACTCAGGCGTCTCGATACCGCCCCTACGCTTCATGTTCTCGTCGGCCTCCGAGTTGGCCTTCGATACTCGCGTGGACGCAGCCGTTGATACGCAGAGGCATACACCCATGACTCCATTCCACACCGCGGGGAAGTAGATACCCGTAGCGAACCATCTGCTCTCGGCAAGCATCTTCAGCCATACGAATACAGCATTCTCGCCGCCGCGTGGGACGTTCCAGTCCCACATACGCTGGGCGACCTGCTGTTGCGATGGAGTATACTCTCCGGCGGCGTCCCAGTCCCCGTCCATGACAAAGGAGATACGTAAGATGGAAGATACGTGAATACGAAGATACGCAAATACGTAAATGCGAAGATACGCAAATGCACCTTGAGCACAAATGGCTGCGGCATACATGCGAATGTTGATGTGGCAAAGTGGCCAAGCCCATACGAACAGAAACGAACCACATACATGTGCCAAAGTGCCATTCGTGCGACGTCCGCCGCCGCACATGCGACCAAGGCAGGCATACCGACATCATGTTTTTTTTTTTTTTTGCCCCGGGCCTCATGGATTCCCCCCCTAGATCCCCATGTAACGGCGGCCCGGGCCGAAGTGCCCAGGGAAGACGGCTCGGGCCGAAGGCATTAAGAGAATACGTAAAACCATTGAGCCCTGGGAGGCCCCCCCCAAGATCCCCAGACAGGTCTTGCGGCTCGGGCCGAAGGCCTAAAGAGAATACATAACAACAGGGCCCTGGGAGGCCCCCCCAAGATCCCCAGATAGGTCTGGCGGCTCGGGCCAAAGGCCTACAGAGAATACATAAAAACCATTGGGCCCTGGGAAGCCCCCCCCCCCAGGAAAATGGTGGCCCCAAGAAAGCCCATGGTGACCCCAAGACAGCCTTTGATGGCCCCAAGACAGCCGATGGTGACCCCAAGAAAGCCTATGACGGCCCCAAGACAGCCCATGGTGGCCCCAAGACAGCCTGTGGTGGCCCCAAGACAGCAGCCAGTTGGTCACATTATTGGGGCAACTTTTGGCGCTGAGGCAGGCTGAGGCCGAGGCTGAGGCTGAGGCTGAAGCTGAAGAGGAAGCTGAAGCACTCTGAGGCCGAGGCTGAGGCTGATGCAGGCTGAGGCTGGGGTAGGCTGACGCCGACGCTGAGGCAGGCTGTTGCCGAGGCAGGCCGAGGCTGAGGCTGAGGCTGGGATCCGTCACCGTCGCCGTCGCCGTCGCCGTCGCCGCCGTCGCCGTCACCCTCGCCGTCGCCGTCTGCGTCGCCGTCGCCGTCGCCGTCGCCGTCGCCGTCGCCGTCGCCGTCGCCGTCGCCGGCAGCCCACGATGCCACCTGGGAGCGGCAGCCCACTGTGCCACCAGGGACGCGAGAGCATAGACCCCCGAACCAGGTGTTCACGTTTTTGTGTTTTTTTTTTGCCACTCCCAACTTCATATATATACGCCCGAGGTGCAGAAAAGAGATACTCTGGTCTAAATGCATGCAGCACCTGCCTCCCCAGCGCGCACGCACGACTCTGGAAGATTCGCCTCATACACCGTGCCCTCAGGAAGCCCCCGAAGTCGTTGACGCCGGAGACCTCGCTCACCCCCTCCACGTCCATACCGTTGTGGCCGACCGAGTGGCGGAGCTTCACAGCGGCCTGGAAGTCTTGAAGTGATACCTCGTGCTGCGATGGACCAGCTCCGTGAAAGCTGTTGCCGTGATACCTGAAACAGGTGGTAGCCCGATGGTGGCATTGAGCCACAAAGGCCAACCCCCCGCAACTTTGCCAATTGGCCATCATACGGACTCGCGACAGTTTAGTCTTGTCGAGCCAGTCATAGACCTGCTTCGCATACTTGTCCAACTCCGGCCCCGTCTTCGCGGTCGCCAGCACTGCGTCGTCCGCACCGCTCGCACGGAGGAGAGCAGCACCCTTCTTCTCAGGCTGCTTCTTGGGTGCCAGGCAATACTGCAAGGCCGGCAGGATCTCATCAATCTCTTTGTACAAATCGTTATACATCTGCTCCTTCAATACCGCCTTATTCCCCGCCATTACCGAGGGATCCTTTTGATACTCGCAGAAAATCTTCATCGCGTGAATGAAACGGTTAATACCGACACCCCTCCGCTCCGGCTCCTTGCTGCACATCTCCGACATCCATACGGCCCCGCTCTTCAGCGGCCCCTGCATCTGGGTCCATACCTGCGCGTCCTTCAACTTCGCGAACTTCGAAGGCCCATGCGCGTTGAGCAACTGCGCGGGCAACGTCTCGTATACCTTCAGCCACTCCCGCTTCTTCTGGTCCTTCGGCATCTCCACGGAGGCCGGGGCGCCCGTCGGCGCCGCAGCCCCGGCCAGGGCGAAGTCTGGGCAGTGGTCGAGTGTCATACGGAACCGCGGGGAATACACTTCCGAGTGGGAAGCCTGGTGCAGCCGTGCCGACTTTGGGAATATATGGCTGCAGTTTGAAACCGGATACCTACTACTGGCACACATGGCACTACTGGCACACATGCAGTTTTTGGATACGTATTGCACATGATACGTACGACGGACAGCATGTTACATATGATACGTATGGCAAATCATCCGTATGATACACATGCGACAGAGACCACAGTTGGTCAAATTTTTGGGGCAAATATTGTCACACTCGCAGTTGTTACGTATACTACCTATTGCACATGATACGTGTGATAGACATGAGACAGAGGCAACAGTTGGTCACATTTGTGGGGCAAATTTTGCAACACATGCGGTTGTTACGTAAAATACATATTGCACATGTAATACTAGGCCTGAGACAGAGAGAACGGCTGGTCACATTTTTGGGGCAAGTTTTGCCACACACGCAGTGGTTACGTATAATACATATTGCACATGATACGTGTGAGAGACCTGAGACAGACACAACAGTTGGTCACATTTTTGTGGCAAAGTTGACGTACGAGTATATCTACATATGTATACATATATGTATAGAGGTGTATGTGACTGTGTATGTGCACGTGTGCGTGTAGAGGCATGGCTATGCGCGTCGGACTAGTATGTTTACATGTGTGTGTGTATGTGTATGTGTATGTCATTACTGGTGTATGCTCTTGTTTCATACAGTTCTGGTGGACCCCTGCGTCAGACAACATGCAACTATACAAATGAACGCCGCCCTCAAGGTTCAGACAGCAACGCTTCCAACTTGACTTTGGATACACGTCTGGTGACCCACCTACCCCGAATTTTCATTCTTTGACACTCGCTGGCGCCGTCAGCGTGCACTGCGGACACCAGCTCCTCGTAACTCCTCTTCCGCGCCCCCGTGCCTGAAGGCTTCTGCATACCTCGCTTCACAAGCGCAGCGAGCTTCTTCACAGTATGCGACTTCCCGTACTTGATACCCAGACCCTTTGCGGCCTTGACCAAACCGCGATACTGCTGTGTATGCTGCCTCGCATACGTCTGGACCTTCTGAGTCACAACGCTCAGAGCACTCGCCAGCACGCGGAACTCTGGAATACCGTCCAATTCCACCTTGGGACACAGACGGCGGCGACCCAACTGATACGCCACCTCCAAAGGTCCGCCAGCGCGCTTGCAGGGTAACTTCCGCAGCACAGCGAGTGATACACCCACACAGCTGCGGATCCCCTCCAAAACCTGAATTGTGTGACAAAGCGTCGATACACTATATGCTAGCCCATTTCGGATACGCGAAACGTTTTCCCGCACAGACTTGCTCTTGTCATACACCTCCATGAGGTACCAAAGACCACGCAGCGAATACGTGTTGATAGCCTGCCGCGTCTCGCAGAACAATACATACATGGTCGCGACACTCACTTGAGACGTGGTGTTCAGAGCCCTCCTCATACGCCCCAATGCCGTGGCCATACTGTCGCAGGAAAGCACACCAAAATACGCGAGCTCCGCCGCAGCATGGCGTCTCCACTTCCCACGCTGCCGCTTCAGAAACCACTGATGCAGCTCCTCGGTATACTCCGCTGGCGTGCAGTCCATGGAAAACTCAAGAATGGTAACAAAACACCGCATACAGTCCATGCTGTTATACTTACCTGCCATCTTCACCTGGTTCTTCTGAACGGCCACGGCCACATAGTCCGGGATACTGCCCCCCATGGCCATGATGTCAGCGCTCGTGACCGAGACGCCCTTGACACGGGGACGCAGAAGCCCCGATACTACGTGCGACCACTTCTCCGCAAATGCAACAAGGCGCCGTCGTATACGAGCCCTGCGCAGAGTGCGAATAAAATTCAGACCAGAATACGCGATGTGCAAACCTTCCCGATGGGCTAAATACGTGCCACCTCTCTCTTTGCATACAGCCTCGCAGTGCCGGACAAGACCGCAACAGAATGAATCGAAGTCCTGGACGAATACAATCCACTGGTCCAAAAGGTAGTCACATACGACAGGTACTCCTGCCTGGCCTCTGGTGAAACGCAGTAATACAAAGGACAGCACGAACAGATACCCTGCGGACTGCATGCCAAGGCAATACGTGGCCAAGAATACCCCCCTCTTGAGCCAAAGTGCCTATGAGCAACGCACGCACGCACAGACATGACGATGATGATGCTGCTCGTAATGATGATGATGGTGATGATGATGATGATGATGCTGATGTGGATGATGGTAGTTGCAGTTGTTTCATATTTACGCATTGCACAAGATACGTATGACAGCCATGACACAGAGACAAAAGTTGGTCACAGTGTTGGGGCAGATTTTGCCACACACGCAGTTCCTGCATATGACACATGATACGTATGAGAGACAGAAGACAAAGAAAAGTTGGTCACATTTTGGGGCACATTTGGTCACACATGCAGTTGTCACATAATTACATATTGCACATGATACGTATGACAGCCATGAGACAGAGACAAAAGTTGGTCACATTTTTGGGGCAAATTTTGCCACACATGCAGTACTTACGTATGATACATATTGCACATGATACGTATGACAGAAAGAAGCCAGAGGAAAGTTGGTCACATTTTGTGGGGCAACTTTGGTCAAACATGCAGTTGTTTCATATTTACGTATTGCACAAGATACTTATGACAGCCATGACACAGAGACAAAAGTTGGTCACATTTTTGGGGCAGATTTTGCCACACACGCAGTTCTTACATATGGCACATGATACGTATGAGAGACAGAAGACAGAGTTGGTCACATTTTTGGGCTATTGGTCACACATGCAGTTGTCACATAATTACATAGTGCACATGATACGTATGACAGCCATGAGACAGAGACAAAAGTTGGTCACATTGTTGGGGCAAATTTTGCCACACGTGCAGTTCTTACATATGATACACATTGCACATGAGTATGAGAGACAGAAGACAGGGAAAAGTTGGTCACATTTTTGGGGCAAATTTTGTCCCACATGTTGTTTCCTATTTAAGTATTGCACAACATACGTATGACAGCCATGACAAAGAGGCAAAAGTTGGTCACATTTTTGGGGCAGATTTTGCCACACTTGTAGTTCTTACGTATGATACATATTGCACATGACACATATGAGAGACAGAAGCCAGAGGAAAGTTGGTCACATTTTTGGGGCAAATGTGGTCACACATGCAGTTGTTACATATCACACACATGGCACATGATACTTATGACAGCCATGACACAGAGACAAGAGTTGGTCACATTTTTGGGGCAGATTTTGCCACACAAGCAGTTCTTTCATATGGCACATGATACGTATGAGAGACAGAGGACAGAGAAAAGTTGGTCGCATTTTTCGGGCAAATTTGGTCACACATGCAGTTGTCACAAAATTACATATCGCGCATGATACGTATGACAGCCATGAGACAGAGACAAAAGTTGGTCACATTTTTGGGGCAAATTTTGCCACACATGCAGTTCTTACGTATGATACATATTGCACATGATACGTATGAGAGAAAGAAGACAGAGAAGAGTTGGTCACATTTTTGGGGCAAATTTGATCACACATGCAGTTCTTACATATGATACATATTGCACATGATACGTATGAGAGACAGAAGACAGGGAAAAGTTGGTCACATTTTTGGGGCAAATTTTGTCCCACATGCAGTTGTTTCGTATTTACGTATTGCACAAGATACGTATGACAGCCATGACACAGAGGCAAAAGTTGGTCACATTTTTGGGGCAGATTGTGCCACACTTGTAGCTCTTACGTATGACAGCCATGACACAGAGGCAAAAGTCCGGCACCATACGTCATAGATCATTCCGGCGATGATGATGATGGTGATGATGATGATGGAGGTGAGGGAGGGTGTTGGTGATGGTGGTGATGGTGATGGCGAGGATGAGGGGAGGAGGAGGAGGAGGAGGAGGAGGAGGACGATGAGAGGAGGAGGAGAATTAAGAGAAGGCTGAGGAGGAGGACGAGGAAGAGGAGGAGGAGGATAAGAACGATGAGAAGAGCCAGGGACCCCGTGAATACCTCTCGGAGTCGAGTCGAAGCCTCGGGGGCGCTCTTGGGAGCCTTGGGGCGCTCTTGGGACCATCTCAGGGACATGCGATTTTTTTCTTTGAGTGCACAAGGAAACCAGTTCACAGACGCGAGCGGCTCATGCCCGACATCATACCCCACTGCACAATTTCTGTGTAGAAGTGGCGCAGCATGCCGATACTGCCGGAAGAGATGTGGCCAATACGGTCGGCAAGCTCGACTCCATGCAGGAGCTCTGCACCGGTCCGGGCATCGAGCCCCGGATACGTGCTGCGGCAAGCCAGAATGTGTCCGCATACAACGCCGACGAGGCGATCATACTCGCGACACTCCGCGGAGTCAAAGTGCTTGGCATACTGCCACACCTCACTGGAAGCACCATACAGGAAGCAATGCTGAGGGCAATACGCGAAAGCCTGTGTGAGAAGTGACGATGCCGCGGCGAGTACCCCGGCCTCATACTTCCGCATGTCGGCCCGAGGCGGATACAGGTCATTCCCAAGGGATACCCATACCATGAACAGCGGCGCCTCGCAGCGCTCCTTGATACACTGAAATACATGCTGATACGTGCGGGATACATCCCAATGGTTGAACGATGCGCCACCGCGAGCCACAAGGATACAGCGCTGGCCAGTATTCTCATACACCGCTTGGAGCACATCCTGCATATACACCGACCAGTGCTCGTCGCCGTATACGAAAGCCCCCGAGTCGACAACGATGATACCATAGGGGCGATGCAATCCAGGAAATACCTCGCCCACCTCATTGCGCCATACAAGAGCCTGCGCAGCGCCCCAGTCATACAGAGAAGGGGAGGCAAGCATGGCTCGCGAATACGCGGAACCTCGGATACTGTAGCAAAACCTGAAGGCAATAGGAAGTATCTCTGAGGGCCTACTGGCTACGGATACAGAAGATGCTGACGACAGCGTGAAGTCATGGGCCGTCGGCAAGCCCTCGGCGAGGCGCAGCCGCGCAGAACAGCTCAGCCCGAACAGGCCCCAAGACAGCCTATGTGGCCCCAGCACAGATGGTCCCAAGACAGCCTATGAAGCAGAACGTGATGGCCCCGGGAAAATTGTGGCCCCAAGAAAGCCTATGGTGGCCCCAAGATACGTAGAGTATGTATGCTCAGGATACGTATGATAGGTATGATACTCATGCAGTTGTTACATATAACACTTTGTGCGCATGATAAGTATGATAGGCATGTGACAGGAGACAACAGTTGGTCACATTTTTGGGGCATATTTTGACCCACAGGCAGTGGTTACGTATAATACATATTGCACGTGAGACAGATGAACGCGGAGACAAAGAGTTGGTCACATTTTTGGGGCAGATTTTTCTCTGTTACATAATACACATTGCACAAGAAAAAGACAGCCATGAGAGAGAGACGAAAGTTGGTCACATTTTTGGAACAAATTTTGCCACACATGCAATTGTTCCGTATGACACATACTGCACATGATACGTATGAGATACATGAGACAAAGAAAGTTGGTCACATTTTTGGGGCAAGTTTCGTCCCACGTGCAGTTGTTACATGAGTACACATTGCACAAGGTATGGCAGCCATGACACAGAGACAAAAGTTGGTCATTTTTTGGAGCAAATGTTGCCACACCTGCCTTTCGTACGTATGATACATAGTGTTCATGAGACGTATGAGAGACAGGACACAGAGAAAAGTTGGTCACATTTTTGGGGCAAATTTTGTCACACATGCGGTTGTTACATAAATACGTATTGCACAAGATACGTATGACAGCCATGAGACAGAAGCAAAAGTTGGTCACATTTTGGAGGCATTTGCCACACATGCAGTTGTTACGTATGATACATATTGCGCATGATATGTATGAGAGACAGAAGACAGAGAAACGTTGGTCACATTTTTGGGGCAAATTTTGCCCCACGTGCAGTTGTTACATAAGTACACATTGCACAAGAAAAAGACAGCCATGAGACAGAGACAAAAGTTGGTCACATTTGTGGGGCAAATTTTGCCACACATGCCACGTATGATACATATTGCACATGATACGTAAGAGAACAGAAGACAAAGAAAATTTGGTCACATTTTTGGGGCAAATTTTGTCCCACATGCAGTTGTTATATAATTACACATTGCACAAGATACGTACAAGAGACATGGGACAGAGACAAAAGTTGGTCACATTTTTGGGGCACATTTTGACCCACATGCACAGCTTACGTATAATACATATTGCACGTGATACGTATGAAAGGCATGCGCCAAAGACAACAGTTGGTCACATGCGGGCCCGGATACATACATTAGATATGGTACTAGGCCGACATGGCCACATGCGCGTGTGTACGTTTGTTTTGTTTGTCCCCGTCGCCATGCGTCATACATCATTCCGGCGTGGCCGTGCCGCCGTAGACGAGCAGCTCACCATTTTCGCCCCACTCTGCCTCCCTCACTGGGAGCTCACTGCATACGCCCATCTCCTCATACACTGGCGCATCGGCAGCCTCCGCAGCGGCACCTGCAGCAAAGTCTGCAAGGATACGTTGGCAGCCGGTCTTGGATACATCTGCCGTATCCTCTGCGCTCACAAGGAAGTCCACGAGATTGTTGCCCATGTCCATGGACACAACAGGGTCCGCGTCATACTCCCCTTGATCTGCACAGGCATACTCGAGGCCTTTCCCCTCGTCGTCAGATGACGATACCGAGTCGTAGCCGCGCTCCAGCACCTCGCCAGCCTGCTCAGGCCCAGCCGGGAGGAAGTCACTGCGGCGGACCTTGCCGAATACATAACAGCCCTCGCGAGACTTAAAGCGGCTGCAGGCAACGTAGCCATACCCTCTCGTAGCCACTCTCTTCTTCTGCTCGAAGTAAATACAGCCGCGAAAGAGATCCGCACCCTGGGCTCGACGCACCGTGGTCGCATACCCGTAGCAGCAGGGCAGGAAGACCTCCCCATTCTCCTCGATGGGGTGCACCAATACCATGTTTCCCGTGCCCACCAGCCTGGCTGTAAACACGGAGTTTCCACGAAGCGACTCGCATACCGTGGCCAACGCCCCATTCACAAAGCCTCGCTGCTTGTCGAAGTTCCGACTGAGGCGAATGACGATACCAGGTCTGGCCAAAATACGTAAGTCGGACTTCGTGGTCGGGTCGCAATACCCACCCTTTTGCAGATCGGCCTCACTAATGCCGAGTAATGCCAGAGCCGCTCTGCATACCTCCGACGAGCCTGCGTTCGTACACGTGAGCCAAGAAAACGGATGGCCTTTCTCCGACGCCAACGCCATACCGCGCTCAACACAAGCCTCCAAGGACTCATGATGCCAGTGGCGGTCGCCAAAATACTCCGTCAAACACGCTCGATCTGGCTGAGCCTCGCGTATACGATTCAGGAAAACCAAGTGCTGCTTGTCTGCGGTGCGATACACGGTCTTCAAATCAACCTTGTCCATTTGGTCGCAGAAGTGCTCGCACTGGCCCCCGCTCAATACTGGCTGCAACTGCTTAAAATCGGCGACGATACCAGTGAAGGGTTTGTGCGGCTGCTCCCGCACCGAGGCAAAAAAACGCATCCATTCCTGGTCTTCATACTGGCTGCCTTCATCGCAAAGAATCAAATCAATACTTCTCAAAGCCGAGGGTGGAGCCCAGCGGACCTTGCCGTCCTTCCCGGCCCTCTTATACTTCAAGACTCCTTGTATCGTGTCCACTCGGATATTCTCAATACCAGGTCTGTCCGGCAGCTTGGACTTGTACTGGTGCACGAGATACCCCGTGGGGCACACGATCAAGACCTGAAGAGACTCACATGCCCAAATGGCCAGCTCCAACAATACTGCCGTCTTCCCACTGCCGGGCGGTCCAGAGATATACAAGAAACGCTTACTGTTCTGCTTCTCCTCCTCGTCCTCCAGCGATACACCCTTCTTGACCCGTTCGATGGCGTCAGCCTGCTCTGGGCTCCACGTGCGCTGCTGATACTTCGGCCTGTTCAAGGTATCCCACTCCTGCCGAAGGCACTCGTACTCTGGCTCGTTATCGCATTGAGCAAAACGCATATACAACAGAAAATTCGCGCGTTGCTTCTGCTCGAAGCAGCCGACACGCCCATCGCGCATACCGCGAAATTGCAGATCGCGTCGGGCCAGCGAGAGCAGATACTCGAATGCTGCCCTGTCATTGGCAAATACAGGGCCTCCGGCAGTATACTCAGAGCCGAATGTAAGTATCTGGCCGTCATCACCCACTCGCATCGGAAGCGCATGAGTATGGAACTTCAGATCACACGACGTCTCCACGATATCAACAGAGCCCGACCACTTCCAGGACATGAGATACTCGATCATGCCCACGAAATTCTTCATACTGTCCAGGTGTTTGAACGTCCGAGGGAGTAATTGTGCAGCGTATACATGTGGCAGCACAGTCAGTGAATGCTGGCCCCAATACCCGTCCGTCAGCTCGTACCAGTACCTGCAGGCGACCACTTGCGTAGGTTCATACCTTTGATTACGTCGGCCGCCGCGGAAATGAACGCAGTGGTTGAAGGAGTCATACTCCCTGCCACGGTGCCATACCAAGAAACTCTCCGATACGTGAATCCCTGCGACCAGCTGCTCCCTCTTCTCCTGCAGATAAAAGCCATACATCCTCGAGGAAAAGTTGCCTTGCCGCCCGTCATAGTTCACCATGGCTGCCGGCTGCGGTGGATACAGCAATACATGAGAGTAGGACCGCTCAAATTCCGACAGTTGCGCCAAACGGATCGCCACTTCCGGCAAGCACGGGCTGCTCTTGCTGAGCAAGCGATACGCGGTCAGCCAGGAGCTGTTTGCATTCTTCTGCACATACTCGCCGAGCCCGACGTCGACGGCATCATGGTCCTTCGCCACATACCCAGAAATGTAGTTCAGACGGCCGTTGCCTATCTGAACATCTATCTCGGCGCAGAATACCAGCGAGAGGAACTTGACGAATGCCGACACCACAGCCGTCCCAGTGCGCCCCTGGAGATACTGCAACAGCCCAAAGCATACAACCCACGCGCAGATGTGCCAGTGCGGGGTGCCACGGCCTTGGTACTCGGTCTTCATACACCACTCGTAAACGATGAAGTACCTGGACACTGTTATTTATTTTGGCACACTGTTGTGACATGATACATATGGTACATGATGCGCATGATACACATGAGACAAACTCGCAGAAGAGTTGGTCACATTTTTGGGGCAAATTTTCGAACACATCCGGTTGTTATATGATATACATGGGGTACATGATACATATGACACACATGAAAACTCGCAAAACAATTCCTGGAATTTCGTTATACAAGAAGACGAACCTGTGGCCCCAGCGGTTCGCCAAGAACATCCAGATACAGCGAACCAGGAAGTACATATGGAGTGACATCATATAGGCACCAGCAAAAATACAGCGCAGGTACGGCTCCATGAAATACGGCCTCGGGAACTTCCACTCCGCGGGGGCGATGGTGATGAACAGATTCGGAAACGCGCACAGCCATACCTGTCCCCGGAGATTCCGGCAGCGTTGATACAGGGCCTCATAATTCTTCTCGTCGTAACAGCGCACGAGCATGATACGCACCAGATCAGCGAGGGAGTCTTGCACGATCTCCCAATACCCCGCAGACGCCTGCGAATCTCGAGCCATAACATCCCCCGTGACGCCGAGGCTCTTGGCACGGACTTGTGCATTGAAATACTTGTTCGCCAAATGCTTCTCGTACAGGAAGAACGGCAGGTCCCGCTGCTCGCCATATACGCGGGCACTGGACAACACCTTCCGAGTCCAAGACAGGCCGATGGATACCACACGGTTCGTGCTATCCTGGGTCTCGGCATAGTAGTGCTCCATTATACCCGTATCAGTGAAGTCCGTGGTCGGGTACAAGACGGGGTACATGGCACACTCGATACCTTTCATGACCACAAAGAGGTCGTAGGAGGACAGATTCAAGGAGCTGCGGTTCTCGATACGGATCCTCAGGAGAGTCAGAAAGCTACTGTCATACTTGGTATGCGCCCTATTCCAATGAATAGTTGTTGATTGTATTGTTTTTGTTATTTTGTTTGCCAGCCTTTTTTTTTGTTTTTGTGTTTTATGGTTTGTTTGTTTTTTGTTAGTCAATCTCGTGGTCGTCGACGTCGCCGTCGCTCTCGTCGTCGCCGTCGTCGTCGTCGTCGTCGTCGTCGTCGTCGTCGTCGTCGTCGTCGCCGTCGCTCTCGTCGTCGTCGTCGTCGTCGTCGTCGTCGGAGGAGGAGGATCCTCTGTTCCGTCAGAAAGACGCGGTAATACTTGCTGTGCTCCCTCAAAAAATGAAATGCAGCCTTGCACCGGACGGTAGGCATACTCGCTTCGCAGACCAGGTCCTTCTTGAAGTACGCGCGCGAGAGGCCCACCTTCTTCCAGTTGAACTGGTGCGCAGCGCCATACCTCTCTTGCTGTACTGAGGTCCTCAAGACGACGATGCTCAGAGCACGACATTCGTCCACGGTCATCTCGTGCATACAGGGTCCAGTGCTGTGGTCCAGCGAAAACTCCCCAAACGAGTATCGAGGCCAGGTGATACACTCCTTTGCCTCGTAGCCCGACTTCGTCGCCAAGGGGATCCTATACAGCTCCGACGTCTTTGCAACCTTGAGGGCCTTCCCGTGGTTCTGCATACGGCGGTTGAACTTCTCGAGAGGAGTCTCTGTACCAGAACAGCAAGGGCATCTGGCAACCACAGGCGTGTACATGCCTGGCTTATACCACCATCTCGAAGATATACCAACTTGGCCACAGGCGTGCACCACCGGGTCCTGCGGTACTTGCCGACGATACGCCGCCAGCATGTCTGGTTGTTCCGACGTGCTACGATCCTGATATACACGGTTCGAGAAATACTCGTCATTGAAGAAGAACGAACCGCAGGCCTCGCAAGCGGACCAACTCCCGTAGCACACCCAGAACGCAAAGTCTGTCAGATTATACTGCTTCGTGTAGGTGGCTTGGATACTGGTGAGTAATGACATGGACCAAGACTGTCGCTGAAATACCTCCTGGCACTTTAACATGGCATACGCAGCAATAAGACAAGCGTCCGCCGCCATTTTCGGGAATACTATGCAACGGTCAGCTGTCGCCACGCTGCGAGCTCTCGCATACCAGCCGTGCTCTTGGTCGGAGATACACGCGTGTGCAGTCCTCGGCAGCACCTGGCCCTGGAAGGTCTTCTCGTAGGCCTCCACCACGGGACCTGGCAGCACATCCTTGTATACAAAGGCATCTGGATACTCGAGTGCCAACTTGGCATGCCGTTCGTGGGCACCGAAAAATACCGATAGATTGTGCAAAGGCACCAACTCTTCCGCCACCCCCAAGCGCTGACATAAGGATACACGCACAGCCTCCAAACCAGATCTAGCCCGGGCGCGCAGGGAGCGCGAAGCAACCTCCCAGTTGTGGCCGAGCTTGCTATCCAGAGAAACCAAGGAATACAAGAACTCCCACTCCTGTTGCTCTAGGTGGTCGCTGGTCCAGCATTCGCCACGTTGCTCGCGATAGCGACGATGCGCTACGAGCCGCTGCGTGGTCCTGCAATCCACGAGACACTGCGCCAGTAACTGCTTTTTCACCTCCTCGGCCGAGACGCCCTTCTGCAGCTGCTCCAGGACATACTCCCCGCATACGTGGCTGTGTATCTCCTCAGCATTCTCCAGTATTGCCAGCTGCTGGGAGGGCGCCTTCAGCCACCTCTCCAGGGCGACCCAATGTGCAAATACCCCGGTCTCCGCGCGATACTTGTCCACCAGCGCTCGCCCCCTCAAGCCTTCTACGTGATGCCAATACTGGAGGTCCCTGCGCGACAACGCGTAGACGGCGCAATTGCCATGTTTGGCACCGTCTCCGAGTCGATACTTGCCGAGCCACTCTCGCAAGGCATATGGACCCGCCTCATACCCCCAGGCCTTCAGACGCACCTGCATATTCTGGTAAGTGAGGCCAAGGCCCAAGTCGGAGACCTGCTCTCGATACCGCTTGCCGCATGCCGCCTCTACAGCATCCCCCGTCAGCAGCTTTATACAAACCACATCTGTGGAGGAAGAAGCTGCCGTGGCCTGCTGCTTCGATACGGGCTCCTCCCAGTCGACCGCGGCAGGCCGTTTGGCCACGCGGGCAGATCCGGCGGCGGCTGGCCGTTTCAATACCCCGCCTGCGACCCGCGCCGCCGGGCGCTTCAATACACGCCTGGCGACGGCCTGGGCGGATGAAGCCGTCGCCTGCACTGAAGAGCTCACCGACGCATGCGCATCGCACCACTGTCTCAACACTCCTCGGGACACCAAGACAGCTTTCCGTCGCATACGCAACACGGCATGCAAGATGTGGTACTTCAGCCCTGGATATACCGCGCGCATGTGGTCACCAAGTGCCGCGTCGAGCTTTTCAGCCGTGTCATACTGCAAAGGTCCGGAGTCAGGGTGATACTTCACGTACCATTGCCTCAAAACCATACCGCTGACAGCGACGGGAGGGTCGCTCTCCGAGAGAATCTGCGAGAGGACCTCCGCGGCGGCCTCGTCGGCGAAGCTCTCCCGATACTGATTGAGTCGAAGACGCTGGCCTATACATTCCTCCACAGCTTGGGCAGTATTCAATGCTCCCTTGGCGCCCCACTCCGTGCTGAGCCACTTCTGACATACCCTGGCGTCAGCAGATACAGATAAATGTCCCAGGAGCCACTGCTTCAAGACGGCCCCGTCAGTAGTCCCCTCGGGCATGTCTGTGCGAATACGTTCTCCATACCAGGTCTCCAGATGGCCAGCGTTCTGCACTTTGACAAGCGTCTCTTTGGAAGAATACTGCAGTAACCACGTCGTTGCGACCTTATTTGACACATACAGTGGTGGATCCAACTGTCGGAGCGCCCCGCATAATTTAAAAGCTGTATTATACTCGATGCCCAGGTGGCGGATGGCAGAGCCGTGATGCTCCTCCAGCTCCGTGGCGCTAGAAATACTGACCGTGCCAGGCACAACCCGATACTTGCACCACCAAAGCTTGCACGCCTGGTGACTGACCTGGATACCCTTTGCAACGAGCGCCTGATGCAAATAATACGGGCTGCCGCAGTCAGCCAAGGGAGGCCGCGACAGCTCTGGGCCATACTGGTCGTCAAGGGCTTTCGCCGACAAAGCCATGACCCATCCAAGAACACAGGCGATACCTTGATCCGAGATGGCTACGGATGTGACAGTGATCAGTCGGAGGCTTCCTGGGGCCGCTTGGGGTCCTCTTGGGGTAGGGGGGAAGCCTCCTGGAGCCGCTTGGGGTCCTCTTGAGCTTTGGGGGGCTTCTTGGAAGCATCTTGGGGCCTCTTGGGGGCTTATTGGGTCCTCACGGCGGGCTCTTGGGGCCTCTTGAAGGCCTCCTGGGGCAACCTATGGCGCAACCAGTAGGGAGACGTTTTATTCTCGGCGGCCGAGGGCGCAACCTATGGCGCAACCAATAGGAGGGCGTTTTATTCTCGGCGGCCGAGGGCGCAACCTATGGCGCAACCGCAAGGGATTATGGCCCCTGGCAGGCGCGCGAACCCCGTTGCAAGAGCGTGCGAAAGTAGCTCGCGCGAGCTCATGTAACATAAATGTTGGGAAACCATTGTTTTTTTTTAGGATTCGGACAGCGCGCGCGGGTGGAAATTTTGAAAAGTCGTGCAGCTGTTTTTCGAGGACCTACGGTGCGATTCGTGTGATTTTATGATGCGCGGTGCTAAAATTCTTAAGAACCCAATGGTTTTTGGAGATTTCGGCGTGCGCGCGCGAAGAAAAAACGAATGTGTCCCGCATGGTATTATTTGACAGGGATGATGGCCCTGGCAGGTGCGCAACCGTTGTCGCAGAAGTTCGAAAAAGTTGCTCGCAAAAGCCCGTTTGACAGAAATGTTTAAAAAGTGTTGGGTTTCCTACGAATCCGCAAGAGCGCGCGGGATGAGATTTTGACATTTTTTTGTTGAAAAACCATTGGTTTTTTGATGTTTTTATGTTAAATCGCTCCGAACACTAAGCTTTTGGAAGGATTTCGTCTTGCGCGCGCGAATGTCCACTTTACCTTATTTTTTGCAAGGGATTCTTGAAATTTGATTATATTAGAACAAGAAATGTCATTTTATAGTGTTTTTTGCAAGGGAAAGCGGGGGGGAACAAAACAACCGGATCTTGATCACATCGAATTACCTGAGGCTTCCTCACGAAAATGATGAAAATGTAGCTGCGGCCTAGGCGGCGCAGGGGGGCCGTGCACCAGGGGCCCCAACAATAATTATTCTTTAGAATTAATAATGTTCAACAACAACAACAACAACAAACAACAACAACAACAACAGCAGCAGCAGCAGCAGCAGCAGCAGCAGCAGCACCACCACCACCACCACCACCAACAACAACAACAACACCAACAACAACACCAACAACACCACCACCACCAACAACAACAACAACAACAACAACACCAACAACAACAACAACAACAACAACCACAACCACAACCACAACCACAACCACAACAACAACAACAACAACAACAACAACAACAAGGACATCCTCAGGCGACCGAAGAGGAAAGCTTTACCACGTACCCCACCTTGTCCTCCTCCTCCTCCTCCTCCTCCTATTCCTCCTCCTCATGATTACGCTCCCCCTCCGTCTCTTCTGCCTCCGTCTCCGACTCATCCAACTCATCCTCCTCCTGGGCCTCCTCCTCCTTCTTATCCTCCTCTTCCTCCCCCATCTCGCCATTGGGACTATTCTGAAGCCTCGTTCTCACTTCCTCTTGGGCCTCCCCCTATCTTCCTCAGTATACTCGTCCTCATCCCTCTGCTCGCTGTCGTCGTCGTCGTCATCATCCTCCAGGGGGGGAGGAGAAGGAGGAGGAGGAGGAGGAGGAGGAGGAGGAGGAGGAGAGGGAGGAGATGGGGCCTCTTGGAGACCTCTTGGAGGTCTCTAGGGCCTTGGGGGGCTTCTTTCGGACGTTTGGGGAGCTCTGGAGGCTTCTTAGGGGCGCTTTGGGGTCGTTAGGGCGGCTGGGCACGTGCTTCTTCTCTTGAATCCCTCTTGGGCAATTCTTGGGCCGTCTTGGAAGCCGCTTGAGGTGGGACGCTCTTGGGTCGTCGTGAAGTTTCTTGAGCCTCGTTTGGCCTGATATCGCGAGCACGCTGACATCCTTGAAAGGTCATTGAACTCCTTGAGAAGTCCTCTGCACTCTTTCCCTCCTTCTGTTGGCTTGGGATCGTCCCGGGGGCCTGCAAGGCCCTGCTTCGCGGCCTCCGGGGGCGCCCCCCATTTAGGTCACCCCCCGTTACCACCCGCCCGACCAGTGCCATGCCCCTGCCCCTCGTCGAAGTCCTCCTCATTGTCCTTCTCCCCCCTCCTCGTCCATCTTCCCTCCTCGTCCTCCTCGTCCTCGTCCTCCCCCTCCTTGTCCTCCTCGTCCTCGTCCCCCATCCTCGTCCTCCCCCTCGTCGTCCTCCCCCCTCCTCATTGTCGTCCTCCCCCCTCGGCCTTCCAGGGGGCACACGAGCAACAGAGCACCAACCGCCAACGATGGCGCACCGCGACGGCAAAAGCAAGCGGAGCTGGCGCTGCCTCTCCTCGCCTCCTACTGATCCTCCTCCTCCTCCTCCTCCTCCTCCTCCTCCTCCTCCTCCTCCTCATCCTCCTCCTCCTCCTTTTCCTCCTCTTCGTCGTCCCCCTCCTCCGCCTCCTCGTCGTCCTCCTACTGATCCTCCTCCTCGTCCCCCTCCTCCTACTGATCGATCCTCCTCTTCCTCCTCGTCCTGTTCCTCCTCCTTCCCCTCCTCCTCCTCCTCCTCCCCCTCTTCCTCCTCCTGCTCCTCCTCCTTCTCCTCCTCCTTCTCCTCCTCCTCCTAATGATCCTCCTCCTCCTCCTCCTCCTCCTCCTCCTTCTCATCGTCCTGTCCCTCCATCCCCCTACCCCAGTCCCTCTTGGTCCGTGTAGGGCTGATCTGGACGCCCTATGGGGCCCTCTCGTACGTCACGTAGGCCACCTCGAAGACATATTGGGACTCTCCGGGGTCGTCGCGAACTCCCCAGAAGTGGGAAACAATACAATCCCACCAGCCCTTTGGGCGTGAGTGGTTTAGAGAGCCCGCTCTGTTCTCAACCCCCTTCTTCCCCTTCGGGGAGGGGTTTACCCCTCCCCCTACCCCCTACCCCTGGACCTGGAGAGGTCCTTTCGCGGGTGGTTGGAGGGGTCTTTTTCGACTCCTGGGAGGGCTAAAAAACGACACCCCTCACGAGGATTCTGGCCCCGACGGGGGGGGGAGAAAAAACCCGCCCCATCTGTGATCGATCGCCCGAAAGATGGCCCCAAGATACCTCCCAGACCCCTCCCAAAGAGCCCCAAGAGGCCCCAAGAGGCCTCCAAGAGGCCCCCAAGAGGCCCCCAAGAGGCTCCCAAGAGGCCCCAAGAGGCTCCCCCGAGGCACCCAAGACGCTCCTGGAAGCCCCTGGGGCCGCCGAGAGGCCCCCAAGACGCCCCAAACGGCCTCCAAGAGGCTCCCAAGAAGCCCGAAGAGGCTCCCCCAAGGCACCCAAGACGCTTCTCGAAGCCCCTGGGGCCGCCAAGAGGCCCCCAAGAGGCCCCAAAAGGTCTCCAAGAGGCTCCGCAAAGACATCTACTACTACTACTACTACTACTACTACTACTACTACTACTACTACTACTACTACTACTACTACTACTACTACTACTACTACTACTACTACTACTACTACTACTACTACTACTACTACTACTACTACTACTACTACTACTACTACTACTGCTACTACTACTACTACTACTACTACTACTGCTACTACTACTACTACTACTACTACTACTACTACTACTAGTAGTACTAACATTTCTACTACTACCACATCATCTACGACTACTACTTCTATTACTACTACTACTACTAGTCCTATTACTGCTACTAACACGACTACTACCACTACTACTACTACTACTACGACTACCATCACTACTACTGCTGCTACTACTACTACTACTACTACGACTACTACTACTACTACTACTACTACTACTACTACTACGACTACTTCGAAAACTAGTACTACTACTACTACTCTACTACTACTAGTACTACGACTACTTTGAAATCTAGAACTACTGCTTCTACTCATGGTGCTACGGCTACTACTACTACTACTACTACTACTACTACTACGACTACTACTACTACTACTACTACTACTACCACTACTTCTACTACTACTACCACTGCTCTAGTGGCTGCTACTGCTACTGAGGCAACTGCTGCGACGACGACGTGGACGACTACGATTGCGACTACCGCTGATACTGGTAACACCACCACTACTGCTACTACTACTACTACTACTACTACTACTACTACTACTACTATTGCTACTACTACTACTACTACTACTACTACTACTACTACTACTACTACTACTACTACTACTACTACTACTACTACTACTACTACTACTACTACTACTACTACTACTACTACTACTACTACTACTACTACTACTACTACTACTACTACTACTACTACTACTACGACTGCTACTACTACTACTACTACTAGCACTACTAGCACTACTACTGCTACTACTGCTACTACTGCTATCACTGCTACTACTACTACTACTACTACTAGCACTACTAATCCCACCAGCCCTTTGGGCGTGAGTGGTTTAGAGAGCCCGCTCTGTTCTCAACCCCCTCCTTCCCTTCGGGGAGGGGTTTACCCCTACCCCCTCCCCCTGGGCCTGGAGAGGGCGCCCCGCGGGTGGTTGGAGGGGTCTTTTTCGACTCCTGGGAGGGCTAAAATTCGACACCCGTCACGAGGATCGTGGCCCCGACGGGGGGAGGCAGAAAAATGCTCCCCTCTTCTTTGAAGCCAGAATCATTGATTTTACTAAGGTTTTGGCCCCATTTTGGCCTTCTGAGGGGGCAGCGCTAATTAAAGCTCCCATCTTCTTTCAAGCCAAAATCATTGATTCTACTAAGAGGCCCCAAGATGGCCCCAAGAGGCCCCCAGGAGGCCCCCAAGAGGATCCCAAACGGCCCAAAGAGGCCCCCCGAGGCACCCAAGACACCGAAAAGCCCATCAGGACGACCCTCTACTCGCCTGGGCGTCGTTTCTGGACGGGCTGGTGGGGATACGCGAAGCGTGATGAATTTTCGAATGGCCTTCGGCCAAACCCACTACCGTGCCTGGGTCGTAGACCGGAGGCCTGAATGGGAGGCATTTCCTGGTCGCTTGGGAGGCCTCTCCGAAGCCTGTTGGAGCCGTTCTTGGAGCCTTTGGGGGGGGGGCCTCTTGAAGCCTCTTGGGAGCGTCTTCCTGGCCTCACGGACGCTGCTGGGGGGCCTGTCCCCCCATGAGGCTTCCGAATGCCAATGACGCCCCTCAGGGCGGGCATATCTATCTCGAAGCATCTTGAGGCTCCTGGGCTGGGGAGGCTATCGGGCCCCTGTCGCCGATCCATGGGCGATTAGGGGTGCATGCATCCCCCCTCAACCCATCTTCCCTTGATGGTGCCACCGATCAGATGGGACGCCCGAGATGGGTGCGGAAACAGTGGGTACAATACCCAACAACAAGAGTGGTCCAAAACTGGCAGCGGCCGATGTTGGGCAAGCGGCCTTCTTTCTTAAATGAACAGCGTCCGCGGCGACACCGACGACGAGTCCTGCTCAAAATGATCAAGAACAACTGTTGGTCTTTGTTCCTGGTCTTTCCGTACAGTAGGTTCGTGTCGTGCCAACCCCGGCGTTGGTTTCTGACACCGCACTGGTCCGTTGAACCTTGAACAATCGGACGTTTCCGAAACGTTCGATGTTTCAACACCGACCGATTCTGGGTCGCCAGCGGCTTTCAACGTTGAACGCCGGCGGCGGGGTCGCCGCTGGTCGAAACGACGCGAACTACTATTAGGTCGGGCATGTCCTCCTACAGGTGGATTTTGGACAACAGAAAATTTGTTTAAAAGGAAATATGTCAATAGGAATAGGAAAATCGTCCCCAGACTATGTTTGGACTACTTTTGAACATTCCCCCTGTAGTGGGACACGCCCGACCAAAACCTACCGTACCCATGTCATCCGTACCGGATCAGCCTCGCCCTCAGGGTGGTGCGGCGCCGGCAGGGCAGCGGTCCTCCTGCAGATCATGACGACGGACCAGGGGCACGCCCACGTCGGTTTGGTGGCGCCCCTGCCCGCCGTGCGGCGTCCCAGGAGTCACCCACCCCTCCGTCAAGCCTTAGGCAAATCGAACTCGTCAAGGGCTTAACGGCTTCTTTCCAAAAAGGCGAAGCCAGGACGAGGAGAACATAGGGTGAGGATAATTCAAGTCTCTGAGATCTTGCGGTTCTGAAGGATGTATCGGGCGCCGCGGCCTTCTCAGAGCGTTCTGGAGCGCTCTGAGAGAGTTCCAGAAGGCTCTGTAACACACTTATTCTCGTCCTAGCCCCGTCCAATTAGCGTGACTGGCGGCCCGCCTATTTCACGTTTTACTGTGCCCACGCACAACAGGGTACAAGGCTTACGTGACTTGACTTAACTTGGCTACCTTGATTCATCCAGATTGATCTCCACAAGCCGATCGGCGGAAAGCCGTCAAGGCCTCAGGGACGAATCAACAAATCGGATCGGATCGGGAACAAATCGGATCGCCAACGAATCGCCCCGAATCGAATCCAAATCGGGTCACCGCGCCCAGCTCCGGCCGGCCCCGGCCGGTGAATCGAGCCACATCGAGTCGAATCGGAATCGCAGGCCAAGTCAGCGAAGCGAATCGCATCCAATCGGATCGCGGGCGGACCTGGCCGCCCCCATCCTCCATGTGCTGATTTCTCGGGCTCAGACTACGCTGCGCACGGAAGGTCCATGACATGACCTTGAACCTTGAACGATCGGCGGCTTTTCAATCGCCGCGTCGTTCCATATGTTCTGGGCCACTGGCGACGCTGAACCTTGAATGCTGCAGCTGGGTCGCAGCCGTGTGAACACGACACAATACTGTCGTATGCTGACACCTGACTGTTTAAAGATGTTCCATTCTACGAGATGCTGGCGCGCCTCCGTAAACGCAAAGACCGACAGAATTGAATCCTGACAGCCCGAACGACAGTCGAACGCACGTGGCCATCACAGGCTGCACTCGGCGCGAACAAGCTGTTTTGTGAGCGAACTCTTGTGATAACTGGCAAACGACATTCTCTCCGCGGGACAGCTACAGATTGCGGCTCGAATAAAGGCGGATGGCAAAACCGCAGGCATGCGGTCACCAAAAGCATTGTCGTCCACAACACGGTCAAACGCAGCATGGCGTCGACCACAGCATGTGAGCAACTGCGCCCTGGCGAGCAGAATTGCACAAGGCTCCCAAAGGTAGCGTCGCGCCCAATTGCGGGCACCGGCGCAATCCCCGCTGCTTCCCAGCGTCCTCAACGTCCCCAGCCCCCACACAGCCGAGATAGGCACAACAGGACCCCAAGAGGTATCCAAGATTTGTCCTACCTACTACCCCCGCAGGCGCCACAGAAGAGCCCCAGAAAGCAGAGAAAGCTCTCGAGAAGGGCCCAAGAGATGATCAAGAAGCTGAGGCCTCCAACAGGCCTCCCCCCATGTAGCCAGGCAGACCTGACCTCAGGAAGCATCGCAGATGGCTGCCTCCCTTGGGGTTGATCCAAAACGCCCACGCGGACCTGTGGGCGACGCGCCTGGTGCGGCCGGACAGGAACGCTCGCATCCCCCAAACGAGACCTGCAGTCCCCAGCCGGCCGGCGCACCAGACCAACTAGGGAGGAGGGGCGTGGGAAGCCAGCGACGCCAGACAGAGCGCCCCTGGCATCCTCGAACGACGCAGTGGACTACCGAGCGCTCTCACAGGGCAACACTGGCACCAACGGAAGCTACCTTGAGCCAAGATGGGGCTAACATGGGCGCTCTGGGGACCCCTGTGCCGTGGGCCTTTCCACAAGTAAGCGACAAAACGGCGTGCAAACCCACCGCACCAAGGCGGCCGTGCCTCTGGACCAGCTTTGAAGGCACACTGCGGCCCTTTCAGGAGCAAAGCTCAAAACTTCATACACCGCCTCTGACACCGGCGGAAGGAGAACTGGCCCGACCAGAAGCGCCGAATCACCAGATCCAACCACGGCGAGAAGGATGCCGCTGGTACGACGCGAAAATGTGGAGCGAAAGCGGAACGCGAAAGTAGGATGCGAAAGTGACATGCGAAATTGGACACAAATCTAAAGCAGGCAGACGTGGGGCGGCACCCCCAATGATCAGGGCCGCCTCTCTGAAGTAAACGAGAGAGCCCATCAATCAGTGCAAGCACTGCTCTTGGGATCGAGAACGAAATCCTTCTAATTGCCCTGCTTGCGGAGAGCAATGGCCGATCGCAGTGACAATGCCAACGGCAGTTATACATCGGACGCGGAGCGGAGAGCCAACGCGCCCGGAGGACGAAAAAGGGGTATCACGCCCCGAGGTACTCTTCCTCCAAGTGCTGAGCAAGGGAGGAGGATGAGAAGGAGGAGTCTGGACAGGAAGATGGAGAGGAGAGGAGGAGGGGCTGTACGCCGTTCGGATCTGAATTCCTGTGCGAACTGAAGGCGAGGTTGACCGCGCTTGTGCTTCCTCGTAGGATGTCGTGCCCGTGCGCTTACAAAACAGCAACCTGGACGTATGACCAATGCGAGAACGCGAGGTAATCATTTTGGCTGAGTTTGAAACGCTCAGAGCGTCCGCGTGACGAGAATGTGTTCTCACCGTACATTCCCTCATCAACTTGTGTGCGCCCAGAATTGGGCGAACGAGCAACGACATAAGCATCAAAACTCTGAGGTCCGCGCGGGTTTCTCGGATCGGCGCTGGGCGCGGAGCGCGCCAGGGTCGGCGCCAGAGGCGCCGCCAGGGGGCCCCAGCGCCGATGCGAGAAATCCGCGCGGACCTCCGAGTTGTTATGTTCATGTCATTGTTCGTTTCCCTGAGAATGCGCACCACTTGCCCGCCACTTGCCGCCCGAGTGCCGTGCCGCGCCCGAGACGTGTCCAACAAATGCGGGCACGGTGCCGTGCTGTGACCGCCCCGTGCCTCTGCAGAGCGCACGCCGTGCCCACGCTGCGCCTGCGACCCAGAACGCGAACAGTCTGCCGTGCAAAGTCGTGCCCGCGTCGTGCCCCGAACCTGCAACGCACAACAAGACACGTGGTGTCTGAAACCTGGGCGCGGCACACATTTCGCATGCTGAGGTCTAGGCACAGCGCCGTCACGGACACGGCAAGGCACTGCAACCTTTCTTAGGGGAGCGAAGAATGACATAAACATAAAAACTCGGAGGTCCGCGCGGATTTCTCGGATCCGCGCTGGACCCCCCTGGCGGCGCCTCCGGCGCCGCCGCTGGCACGCTCAGCGCGCCAGGGAGGGGGGTCCAGCGCCGATCCAAGAAATCCGCGCGGACCTCCGAATTTTCGATGCTTATGTCATCCATCGCTCCCCTAAGAAAGGTTGCAGTGCCTTGCCGTGTCCGTGACGGCGCTGTGCCTAGACCTCAGCATGCGAAATGTTTGCCGCGCCCAGGTTTCAGACACCATGTGTCTTGCGGCTGCACGCAAGAGTGACCCTAGGCCAGAATGACCTTTGGTGCGCGGACAAAGGTGGCGCAAAAAGGCCAAATCCAACCGCGCAAGCAGCCGCTAACGCATCGCGCTCAGCGATCGGGAAGACCCCGACGAGCCAGCACCAAAGGTCACTCTGGCGAAGGGTCACTCTTACGTGTAGTCAACTCCTCTCATGCAACGGTGCTGTATGGGATCTCTGCCGGTGTGGTTCTCTTCTCTGTCCTGGGCCCCCCAGAGGAAGAACATTCGCGAAAAGTGTTAGTCGTATATGCTTCACGGCACCAGGGGATTAAAGATCGGCCGTGCCGAGCCGTGCCAAAAAAAACCAATGCGGAAGGATGTGCCGTGTCGTGCAGAGACGTGAATAGAACCCAACAAGGACAAACACATGTACCCGCGATATACCTAAAACCCACCATGCGGAAAATGTGCGTGCCGTGCCCGTGCCGTGCCTAGAACCCAAAATGCGAAACAACGCCGTGCCAATGCTGTGTCGTGCCTGCAACCCAAAATGCGAACAAAAACGTGCCCGCCGTGCCATGCCGTGCCGTGCCCGTGCCCGTGCCTAAATCCCACAATGCGAAAAATGTGCCATGCAGTACCAGCGCCGTGCCTAGAGCCCCAAATACGACAACATGGGCTGTGCCACTCCGCGACGCGTCTAGAACCCAAAATGCAACAAAAACATGCCGCCCGCGTACGGTGCCGTGCCGTGCCCGTGCCGTGCACCCGAATGAGAAACATATGCTGTGCCTCACCGTGCCCGCGCCGTGCCCGCGTTGTGCCTGAAACCCAGAATGCGAAACATGCGCCGCACCTAGGTTTCAGACACGATGCGTCTTCTACTGCAGCGTTGATCTATGGGATCTGCCCGAGCAGTTTTGTCTCTGCCCTGGGGCCTGGTAAGGGCCCCCAGGGGAAAAACATTCGCAAAAGCGTGTCGATCGGATATTTGTCACGACGCGAGAAGATCAGGGATCCAAACCGGAACACAGGTCTGTGATGACGAGCCCCCCCGAAGAGAACGTCGCACACATCCAAATAAGCCTCGAGCTCTTTGAGCCTCGGGAGCGCACGGGCCGCCGCAGAGGAGCGCGGGCCCCCCCGGACCCCGCCTGGTTATCACCGACGCCGCCATCGCCTTCAGCGAGCCCGGCTGCATCACGTTCACCCCCATGGCCAGCAACGGCGCCACGTACCTCCCGCGGCGCGCCGAGGTCTCGGGAGGGCGGGAGCAACGCAGGATTACCCCAGAGCCCACCCCCGAATAAGGGCAACGAAGATCGGCATCACCCTTGAGATCCGACGCTCCCAAAAAATTGGAGCAGGTGGTTCTTGGCCGTTTTCGGCCTCTGGGGGCCCTCGCCGGGCCTCGGGACGGTAAAAATAACGACTCAGGACGAAAAAAACCGCCCTAGGGTCGTGGTCGGGACCTCTGGGGCCCACGCATCGAAAAAACTGGAGCAGCTGGATGCCTGGGACCAGCCATCATTGCGCGAGGAGCCGTGGACGGTCCTCGCTGTTTCGAGGCGCTCCGCTCGAGGCATCGCCCATCCCCAGATCGGGAGGCAACAGGTGGACCTGCTTACTGGAGGCGGCCCGCTGGTGGTGGCGGGGTCGCTTCGCCTCCCTCCGCCCACCAGATTGCCCCGAGGCCTAGCTCCCCAGCAGCCCCGAAGAGGCCTCACGGGGGCCCCAAGATAAACATCTAAAGGCACACATCATGAGAGCACGCGCTGTTTCCCAACCGAGTTCACGGCGCCTTTCACCCACAAGTTAGGCCCTGGCGGGATGGACCGAAGGCCGCTCGATCGCGCCACTGAGGAAGGAAGTCGAGGAGGACGAGCCAAATACGCCCTCATCAGGCCTCCCAAGAATCCCCAGAGTGCCGAGCGCGGCACAGGCCTCGAGATGATTTGGTGGGAACGCGCAAAGCGAACTGAAAACTACCGATGGTCGATCGGGTCGCGACGATGGGGTCCTGCCCATGTGGGACGCAGCACGACATACCAGCACATGTGCTTCTGTCGGAGGCGCACGTCCGACCCGAACATATAGCATACCAGTGTTATCCGCAGACCCTGCTGGCGTGTGGAAGATGCTGTTCAGTTTAACTCGGCGTCGTCGTCGTCGCCGTCGCGTTTGGCCTCCCTTTCCCTGGGCCCGTCGCCGCTCCCCCCTTTGACTGGGCTCTCCTCAAGCGAAAGAGAAATTGAGCAACGTCGTAGTTGAGTCGAAGGAAAGCCCCTTCCCTTTGATCCCTTCCCTTCCCTTCCCTTTGATCCCTTCCCACCCCGCCGACATTGGTCGGGAGAAGGCCGAGGCCAGCTGGCTGCTGGTTCACAGTCAACCCGTACTGGAAGGACGCAAGATAAGGATGCAAGGGACTTGGAAGGCCACGCCAACACTTTGCGCGAGGGGCGCGGCCAGCGAAAGCGGCCCAGGATGGGCCTGAGGGGAAAGATGTAAGGATTTCCGTGGAAAAATACTCATCCATACAATGCGGGTTTGCTGCAGCCTGCCTCCAGAGACGCAGGTCCAAGAAGAGAACGGCGAAACGCAAGGGTCAGCCCGCTTGGAGGTCTGGCAGCATCATCGCAATCGTCGCACTCGTCATCGTCGTCGTCGTCGTCGGCGGCGGCGGCGAAGTCGGCGTTGGCGTCGTCGTCATCTTCGCCGTCGTCGCCCGTGGGCCGCGGCAGCCAGCGGCGTCGCCTAGCGAGGCTCTTCTCGCTCTCCGGCTGGAAGCTCACGCCGTAGCCTCCGCGGCTCGGTCGGTGCCGCGGCCCGGCCGAGTCCGCCTGTCCCTCGCAAGCGCCATCGTCTGCCAAGCTCGGGGGAGACTCGGGGCCTGCAGGATCAGTGCTCGGGTGCCTCTCGCGCGCCTCCCTCCCTCCATCCTTCCCTCCATCCTCCCACCTCATCCTAGGCCTTGGCATCGCTCGGACGTGTGCATGTTGCTCGGCGAAGACCATCGAGGAGCATCTGGACTACCTGCGGAAAACGTCAGCCGACCCTGTGGCGTGTATGAGACGCTGTCGTCGTCTTCGTCGTCGACAGTCCCGAGGAAATTGCCAAACGAACGGAGAAAAGAAACGTGGTAGTTAAATTGATTCCCTGTCCTTTTTCCTTCCATGACGGGGGGGGTAGGGGACGGGGGGGTCAAGACACCCTCGCCAGCCACAGGCTGTCCCGCTCACTCCCACCTGCTCTCCAACAGTTTTCTGACAATTGCGAAGAAGCCCAGTGGCACGGGGGAGGAAGAGGAGGAGGAGGAGAGGGGGGCGGGGGGGGGGGGCAATGTGGGACTATTTAGTGGTTCTATATATATATATATGTATCCCTCTCTTTTTTTCTCTCTCTCTCTCTCTATGTATCTCGTTCTCCCTTTCTCTTTCTATACTTATTTTGTTGTTGCTTCTCTCTCGTTTTCGTTATTTCTCTCTCTCTCTCTCTCTCCTTCTCTCTCTCGCTCTATATGTCTCTCTCTCTCTCTCTTTCTCAATGTATCTCTTTCTCTGTGTCTATCTCTCCCTCTCTCTCCCTCTCTCTCTCTCTCTCTTTTTCTCTCTTTCTCCCTCTGTGGCTGGAACCATGTCGAATGGAATTATACGGAGGGTTGGTCCACCTCTAGCGGATGCCAAAGGGTAAAGCAATCCGTGCCTAAAAATTACGAAGGGTGGATTCACATTTAAACACACCCGATCAGAGATGAATCCACCTCTACTGGGGTCATGTTACGGATGGTACCACCTGTAATAGAATTCGGTTAGATGTGGGTCCACACGTAACAAAATCCTGATATTATATAACCCCATCATGGCTGGTGTCACCTCGAATAGGAACCCTGTCACATTTGGATCCCGCTCCAATGGGATCATACTAGGGCTGGGCCCACGTGTAATAAACTCATTGCAGGGATTAACCCACCTCGAATCATAGCATCTCAATTTTAGGTTAGATACACTTCAAGTGCAAACATCTTAAACAGATGGAACAACGTCTCACACAATCCTGTCAAGGATGGGGCCACCTGGGGAATGGATCCACGTCTGATTGAAGTCTCTTGGGATGGGGCAGCCTCTAGCATCCTATCAAAGGTGGGGCCACCTCTAATACAATCCCGCTGGTGAGGCTGCGCTGTCTTAAGCAATATTTTTAAAATATTGAGCAACCTCCTAACACCATCCTGATAGGGATGCGCCCACCTTTAATACGGTCGTATTAGGTATGACGCCACGCCGAATGAAGTCCGATCAAGGATAAAGCAATCTGCGAAGGCGCGCCGCTGGATCTCCCCAAGGGGGGAGGGGGAGGTGGGACCCCCCCCCCCCTTTCCCCGATCCGTCGTCGGGGACCCCCCTTCCCCCTCCCCCCTCTCCCCCCCTTCCTTCCCTTTCCCGGTCCGTCGTCGGGGACATCCCCCCCCTCCCTCCTTTCCCGGTCCGTTATCGGGGGGCCCCCCCTCTCACCCCCTTTCAAAACGGGGGGGGGTCCCTCCCCCCCCCCCCTCCCTCCCCTTGGCCGCCTAATTCCCCCCCCCTTTCCCCCACTTTCGCCACGGCGCCCCTTGGTTCCGGAACCCGACCCTGCCACCCCTGACACTACCACCCCGACCACCCGCAACCTTGACCCCAAACCCTAACCCTAGCCCCAAGCTGTACCCAGTATTCATTACTCACTACCCACTACTCACTACCCACTACCCACTACTCACTACTCCCAACTCACTACTCAATACTCACTATTCACGACCCACTACTCAATATTCACTAATCACGAGACACTACTCAAGACCCAGTACTCACTACTCATTAATCACTACTCACTACCTAGAAACCATTTTCCACTACTCACCACAGAGTACTCACAATTCACTACTCACAACTCACTGCCAACAACTCACTACTCACTATCCGCTGCTCGCTACTCGCTATTTCCTACCCGATACGCAATATTCACCACCCGCTACGCACTACTCACGACTCGCTACTGCCTACTCTCTACTCACTAGTCACGGGTCACAAGTCACTACTCACAACTCAGTACTCACTACCCGCGATGCGCTACTCACTACTCACTACCCTCTACTCGCTACCCCCTACTCACTACCAACTACTCACTACTCACTTCTCACTTCTCACTACTCACTACTCACTACTCCCTACTCACTACTCACAACTCACTACTACACACTACAGACTACTCCCTCCTCACTACTCACTACTGGCAATGCCCTACTCGCTATTCACTATTCACTACTCGCTACTCCATACTAGCTACTCCCTACTCACTACCCACTACCCACTACTCACTACTAACTCATCACTACTCGCTACTATTTAATCACTACTAGTCTCTATTCACTACTCACTACTCTCTACTAACTACTTACTACTCATTATCGCGAAGCCAAGCCCTTCCATCCTTGCGGGGAAAGCCCCCAACCCGGCCCCCTGTTCGGCGCAAAAGAAGGTAAGGGGGGGGGGTTCGAGCCCCCCCCCCCTTCCAGCGCCAAGTGGGGCAGGGGGGGAAGGGCCCCGAACCTCCCCCACACCCCCTCTTCAAGGGGGGGAAAGGGGGGGTTCGAACCCCCCCCTCCTTTAGGGGGGAGAAGGGGGAGAAGGGGGGGGGGCGAAAATTCCCCCCACTCCTTTTTGAATCAAGGGGGGGGGGGGGGGGGGTTCTGCGAGCACCCCCCCCCCCTTTACAATTGCAAGGTGACCCAGTGGCGCGGTTTTGCAGTTTGTCATAATAATCAACCAAAAACGGCCCCACCCCCAACCGAACCCCAGCAAGTTCGCAACCACCTGCAATATGATCAGATCAGGGGCGGAAGCACCCCTAATGAAATCTGATGAGGGAAAGGACAAATCTGATATAATCCAAAGGGTGCCCCCCCTCTAACATAATCATATTCATGATAAAGCAATGTGCAAGCAAAAACGAACAATGAAATATTCACATCCGTTAGAATCCTCTCAGCGGTGGGTCCCTCACTAAAGAGATCCAGTTAAGGATGGAGCCACGTGTCCAGCAAACATTCGTTAAAGGTGGGTCCATCTCCACGAGAATCCGTTTAGAAGTGGGCCCACCTCCGCTTGGAAATAATCAAAGATGAAACCAACTGGAATATAACCCCGTCCGAGGAGGATCCACCACCATTTGAAACCTAATGGAAAAAAGAGAATCACCTCTAATAGACCCAGGATCCCTAGAGCCACCACTGCGATGCCGCGCCGTGCCCTGATGGCCCCTGCTAAGCTCTGCTAGGCCCAGCTGGGCCCTGCTAGGCACGGTTAAGCAATGCGCCCCCCCGCTAGGCCATGGCAAATTATCATGGCCACCTGCCAGGCCCGGCGAAACCTTGATACGCCCGATCACGCCCTGCTGGCCCCTGATATGCCCTGCTGACACCTGCCAGTATGTGCTGACATCTGCTAGCCTTGCTAAGTTCTGCAAGCGCCTCAATAACTTCTAGACCACGGCGCGCCTGCTACGCCATGCGGAATCACAGTTGGTATACTATCATCAGGGACGAACCCATTGAGAATGAAATCATATGTGCGGCGCATCTAACTTTAACAGTATCCGATTGAAGCTGAAACAACATGTAAGAAACATCAGATCAAGGAAGGACTCTGCTCAAATATAATCCCATGCGAGGTAGAACCACCCCGACTGGGAACCTGTCATGGACGGGGTCGCGGGCAATGGCGTTGCGTGCAATGCGGATTCGTCTCTACTAGAATCCATACACCTCGAGTAGAAGCCCATGAAGCACGGGGGAACCTGGTGCATAATCGCGGATCCCCTTCTATTTGAATATAATGGAAAATGGAGCCACCTCTGATCTAATCATTCGTACGCCCTGCGAACCCCCTGCTATATCGCTGCTACGCCTTGCCCCCTTCTGAGCCTTGCGAGCCACTGCGATGTCGCGCGAAGCCCTGCTTGCCCCTGTCACGCCCTGCTAGACCTAGCCAAACCCTGCGCAGCGCTGCCGAGCGCGGCTGAGCCCTGCTGGCCCTCTGCTGAGCCTCCATAAATTATGCTGGTCACCAGCCACGTCCAGCGAAGCCAGGGTGAGCCCTACCGAGCCCTGCTAGGCCCTGATAGCCCCTGGTACGCCCTGCTGAGACCTGCCAATATGTGCTAACACCTGCTGGCCCTGCTGAGTTCTGCCAGCACCTTGGTAGCCCGCTGGGCCATGCAACGTCTGCTAAGCCATGCGGAGCCACACCTAATATAAGAGTATCAGTGATGGGTATATTGCTAAGGGGATCCTATTAGTGGTAGGCCCAGCTTTAACATCATCTCGTTAAGGGTGAAGCAATACGGTATGCAAATCCGATCAAGGAAGTACCCAGCTCCTAGCAGGATCTCGCGAGAGGTGGATCCAACTCTACTGGGATCCCGTCACGGACGGGATTCCTGGCAATTGCGCTGCATTCAATGCGGATTCACCTGAGTTAGAATCCCGTTAGTGGGTCCACCTCGGATAGGACTCCACGAATATTGGATACACCTGTGATATAACATGATTAGATGTGGACCCGCTGATCGTTGATTCCTCTTGGGAACGGAGCCACCCCCAAAGGGGACCGAACTAGAACCAACCGGCGCGACCGGCGCGACCGGCACCGGCGCGACCAGCGCGATTGCGACCGGCGCGACCGGCGCGACCGGCGCAACCGGCGCGACCGGCACCGGCGCGACCGGCGCGACCGGCGCGACCGGCACCGGCGACCGGCGCGACCGGCGCGACCGGCGCGACCGGCGCACCCGGCGCGACCGGCGCGACCGGCGCGACCGGCACAACCGGCTCGACCGGCGCGACCGGCACCGGCGCGACCGGCGCGACCGGCACGATCAGCACGACCGGCGCGACCGGCGCGACCGGCGCGCCCGGCGCGCCCGGTTGGGGGCCTCCGGGGGGCCTCTTGGGGCCATCTTGGGGCCTCTTGGTGCCTCCTGGGCGCTTCGGGGGGCCATCTTGGAGGGCATGGATCCAAGAAGAGGGGAGCTTTAATGAGCGCTGCTCCCTCGGAAGGGCAAAATGAGCCCAAAACCTTAGTAAAATCAATAATATTGCCTTGACGGGAGGGGGGAGCTTGCATGAGCGCTGCCCCCTCAGAAGGGCCAAATGGAGCCAAAACCGTAGTAAAATCAATGTTTTTGGCTTCAAGGAAGAGGAGGGTACCTTATCTCCGTCCCCCCGTCGGGGCCAGAATCCTCGTGAGGGGTGTCGTTTTTTAGCCCTCCGAGGAGTCGAAAAAGACCCCCCCGGCGACCCGCGGAACACCCCCTCCAGGCCCAGGGGGAGGGGGTAGGGGGAGGGGTAAACCCCTCCCCGAAGGGGAAGAAGGGGGGTTGAGGACAGAGAGAGCTCGCTGAACCACTCACGCCCAAAGGGCTGGTGGGATTTGAGGATGTCTCGAGCGAAACGCTTGTTTTTCAGAATTTGTTGAGGATGTCTCGAGCGAAACGCTTGTTTTGTGTTATAGATTGTCCTCTCCTGGGGGCCTGAATTCTGAGGATCTCTCAAGTGGATTCGTGCCCTGGTCTTGAGGATGCCTCGAGCGAGACGCTTGGTTTCACGCCTCCAGGTGGCCCAGACAGATGTCTAGCATGAGGATTTGTTGAGGATGTCTCGAACCAGAGGCTTGTTTTCACGTGTCCAGGTCGCCCAGGCGGATGTCTAACATGAGCATTTGTTGAGGATGTCTCGAGCGAGACGCTTTGTTTGCACGTGTCCAGGTTGCCCAAGCGGATGTCTAGCATGAGGATGTGCTGACAACGTCTTGAGCGAAACGCGTGTTTTCACGTGTCCAGGTCGCCCAGGCACAGCACAGCCCTCGGCACGGTACATCAATATACCCTTAGCATTGCAGCCTGGCATGTTGCCTGGCACGTTCCGCGGAGCGTCCCGTGGCGAGTCCCCCTGGCACGTCGCGCGGTGCACGTCCATTGGCACGTTCCGTAGCGCGTCCCCTTGGCACGTCCCGCGGTGCGTGCCCATGGCACGTCCCCTGGCACGTCGCCCTGGCGCGTCCCTTGGGACGTTCCGCGGCGCGTCCTCTTGGCATGTTCCCTCTGTCGATTAGTTCTGGGGCAGCTACCATCTGCTCAGGCAGCTCGAGCTTACGATCCAGATCAGTTCGGTGAGGACTCGGATGCCAGGGAGGACTCGATCCACAACGCTATATCTATATCTATAGAGAGAGAGAGAGAGAGAGAGAGAGAGAGCACAATCGCGGCATGACGCATCGCAGTTCAGCACGGCCCAGCACAGCACAGCCGTCGGCACGGTACATCAATATCGATACACTCAACTATACACTTTGGCACGAGAGAGAGAGAGAGCACAATCGCGGCATGACGCATCGCAGTTCAGCACGGCCCAGCACAGCACAGCCGTCGGCACGGTACATCAATATCGATACACTCAACTATACACTTTGGCACGTTCCTTGGCGCGTTCCGTGGCGAGTCCACCTGGCACGTCGCGCGGCGCGTCCCATGGCACGTCCCTCGGCACGTCCATTGGCACGTTCCGTAGCGCGTCCCCTTGGCACGTCCCACGGTGCGTCCCCATGGCACGTCCCCTGGCACGTCGCCTGGCGCGTCCCTTGGGACGTTCCGCGGCGCGTCCTCTTGGCATGTTCCCTCTGTCGATTAATTCTGGGGCAGCTACCATCCTGAGCAGCTCGAGCTTACGCTCCAGATCAGTTCGGTGAGGACTCGGATGCCAGGGAGGACTCGATCCACAACGCTATATAGAAAACAATCGCGGCATGGCACATCGCAGTTCAGCACGGCGTAGCACAGCACAGCCCTCGGCACAGTACATCATCATCGATACATTTAGCATTGCATGTGCCCGTCGCCCAATCAGGTGTCTTTGAAATGTTACAATGCCTTACATTTCTATATTCCTTTCCGGGTTCGTGGGTCGATCATGTTCTACTGCGCTGTCCCAGCGCGTTGGGCTGCCACGAGGCAGATCCTGCAGGACCAAGATTCAGCTGCGCGTGAGAGCGACCCTTCGCCAAATTGACCTTTGGTGCGGGCCCACCAGGGCTCCCTCAGGCACTGGCCCACGCGCTTGGATCTGGCCCCCTCCCTCCCCCGCAGCCCCCCCCCCAAGCTGCACACCAAAGGTCACCCCTACCTGCAGGGCCACGCCCTCCGTGCCACCGAGAGCTCATGGCAGCGTCTCCTTTCCCGATCCGCCCCAGGTTCTCCAGACACACATACCGCTACCCTTGCCTCGTTTGCGCCTCGTTGGGCCTCCTGGGAGGCCCTCGTCGCCACCGCTGGATTCGCCTCGGGAGTCTGGTCAGAAGGCACCCCAGGAGAGGGCCATGAAGCATCGGTATCGATACCGTCTGGTGCCTCAAATATCTTGCATGCCTCGCCCTGATGAGATTGGTAAGAGCGGTTTTCACAATCGTTGGCCACGATATGTTGGGGGGTCACGGCATTGTTGTGAGGTGTACGTTGATTTACCTCTCTCCTTCTTGTTCTATCTTCGAGTCGGCGACTACGAGGCGTCGGCGACTACGAGGCGTAGCTCGCGACGCACACATTCGAGATCCGATGTCAAAAAGGTTGCTCCTAATGTGGTTTCCTCGCTCTCGGCCCTCCTTTCCCCCTCCTCCATTCCTGCCCCCGCGGCCTCTCGCGTTTAATTTTGACGAGGGCCGGCAGAAGTCTCCACGGGCATGCTCCCGCAGAAAGGCACTCGGGATTACACGCACGCCCGAGCTGCTCAAGCATGTCGTTTTCCCCGCCGCTGCGTTCGCAGAAAGGCACCCGGGGTTGCACGCACACCCGGGCTGCTGACGCAGTTTTTCTGTTTACTCGACGCTTCCGCGCGCCATCCGCTGCAGGGCGGGGTGCGGCCGGGGACTTTTCCAGCGCCTTCTGCATGCGACTTCCGCACGCAGTACCGCATCGTTTCCTCTTGCTCCTCCCGCGGCGGTGCGCGCCGGCGCAGCCGACGGGCCGGCCCGGCGATGCGTCGGCGACTACGAGGCGTAGCTCGCGACGCACACATTCGAGATCCGATGTCAAAAAGGTTGCTCCTGATGTGGTATCCTCGCTCTCGGCCCTCCTTTCCCCCTCCTCCATTCCTGCCCCCGCGGCCTCTCGTGTTCTTCATTTTGACTAAGGCCGGCAGGAGTCTGCCCGGGCATCCCCCCCGCAGAAAGGCACGACATCACGACATCACGTCCTCATGACACCTCCCATGGGGCACCTACATGGCAAGTGCGATCTCTGTGATGGTGTCGCAACCGACCTCACTTACACACTACACCACGCCGCACCGCACCGCACCGCACCGCACCACACCGCACCGCACACACACACGCACACACACACACACACAACACACCACACCACACCACACACACGCACACACCACACCACACACCACGCCACACAACATCACGCCACATCACACCGTACCCCACACCACGCCACGCCACGCCACGAGATCATGACACCACCCACGGGACACGACGGGAGAGCGACATGACGACTGTGATGTCTGTGTTGATATCACAATCGACGCGCCGCTGGCGCAGCCGGCGCCGCTGGCGCAGCCGGCGCAGCCGGCGCAACCAGCGCGACCGGCGCGACCGGCGCGACCGGCGCAACCGGCGCAACCGGCGCGACCGGCGCAGCTGGCGCAGCCGGCGCGACCGGCGCGACCGGCGCGACCGGCGCGACCGGCGCGACCGGCGCAACCGGCGCGACCGGCGCAGCCGGCGCAACCGGCGCGACCGGCGCGAACGGCGCGACCGGCGCGACCGGCGCGACCGGCGCAACCGGCGCGACCAGCGCGACCGGCGCGACCGGCTCCGGTTCCAGATCAGCCTCTTCTCGCCACCCCGAACCGTATCCCATGAAGGGTGGGTCCACTGCTCATGGAATTCGATCAGAGGTGGGCGCGGTCTACCTCTCAAAAACAGGATTGGGACCAAGCCGCCTGTAATCCTTTTCAGAAAATCGTTTTCCACAACATTGAATTCAACATGCAAATCACAAGCGAACGCAACCCGACTGGAAGGTCGCATCAACGGGATTCTATGTGATACCTGCGCAATAAAAAGAATGTGTTACTTCCCCACAGAAGGAATCCGACCGTAAGGCCGCGCGAAAAAATTCTGTGCGCAATCCACACAATATAAAATTGAACTGTAAATCGCCCACACAATGAATCCGATTGAACAAGCGCACAAACGGGTTGTATGTGCATTCCGCACAGCAGAAATCAATCCGTAAATCACCCACGAAATGAATCCAATCGACAAGCCGCACACAAGGATTTCACGCGTAACCCACACAATGGGAATCAGTTTGCAAATCGCCCACGACAAGATTTCCTTTGAAAAGAAACCCGAGCAAATGTTGGTCCCTCCGGATGTTCTAAATCAAACAGAATAACCTGGAGAAATATCAAACCATTTGCAGTTGCGGGCACCGTCGTTGTCTGCAACGCATTCGGGCAACCAACCGCGTGAAGGGGTGTGCCGAAATCGGCGCGGTGGGCGCATGCGAACGCTGGCATCAGGGCCTTTCGTGGGGCTCCCTGTGGGGCCACGAAACGCGTGAGGAGCGTGCCGAAATGGGCGCTGTGGGCGCATGCGAACGCTGGCATTTTGGCGGCCGGTGGGGCCCCCTTATGGAGACACATAACGTGCAAGGTGTGTGTCAAATTGTGCGCTGTGGGCGCATGCGAACGCTGGCATTTGGGGGTCCCTGTGCGGCCACGAGATGCGCGAGGGGCGTGGCACAATGGCCGAGGTATGGGCGCTTGCGAACGCTGACACTTGGGCCGTCGGTGGGGCTCCCCATGAAGCCACGCGACGCACGAGGGGCGTGCAAAAATGGTACTGTGGGCGCATGCTAACTCTGGCAGTTGGTCCTTCGGCGGGGCTCCATATGGGGCCCCGAAGCGTGTGAGGGGTGTGTGCCAAAATGGGCGCGGTGGGCGCATGCGAACGCTGGCATGTTGGCCTTCCGTGAGGCCCCCTATGGGGTTGCGAAACGCGCGAGGGGCGTGCCAAAATGGTCGCGGTGAACGCACGCGAACGCTGGCAGTTGAGCCCGTCGGCGGGGCTCCCTATGGGGCCCCGAAACATGTGAGGGGCATGCCAAAATGGGCGCGGTGGGCGCGTGTGAACGCTTGCATTCGGGCTTTCGGTAGGACTCCATGTGGGGCCACGCAACGCGTGAAGTGTGCGTGCAAAAATGTGAGCGGCGGGCGCATGCCAACGCTGGCACGTGGGCTTTCGGCGGGGCCCCATATGGGGCCAAGAAACCGCGCGGGGGGCGTGCCAAAATGTGCGCGGGGGCGCGTGCGAACGCTGGCATGCGGGCCTTTGGCGGGGCCCCCTTCGGGCCACGAAGAGTATGAGAGTGCGCCAAAATCTCCGCGGCGGGTGCATGCGAACGCAAACATTTGGGTTGTCAGTGGGGCTCCCTGTCGGGCCCCGAAACATGTGAGAAGTGTACCAAAATGGGCGCGGTGGGCGCATGCGAACGCTGGCATTTGGGCCTTCGGTAGGGCTCCATATGGAGCCACGAAGTGCGCGAGGAACGTGCCAAAATGGGTGCGGTGGGCGCGCGAACGCTGGCATTTGGGCCTTCGATGGGGCTCACTGTGGAGCCGCGAACCGTGTTAGCGGTGTGCTAAAATGGGTGCGGTGGGCACATGCGAACGCTGGCACCTGGGTTTTCGGTTGGGCTCCCTGTGGGGCCACAAAACGTGTGGAACCCGTGAGAACATGGGTGCGGCTGATGTATGCGACCGCTGGCATGCGGGCCTCCTCCGGTGGGGCTCCTTATGGGAAAACGAAGCGTGTGAGGGACGCTGACGCTTGGGCCTTCGGCGGGGTTCCTTATGGGGCCACGAAACGGGTGACGAGGGTGCCAACATGGGTGGTGTGGACAAATGCGAATGCTGCCATTCGGGCCTTCTGTGGGGGCCCCTTATGGGGCGACGAAGCGTGTGAGGGGCGTGCCAACATGGGCGCGGTGGGCGCATGCGAACGCTGGCATTTTGGCGTTCGGTGGGGCTCCCTATGGAGACACATAGCGTGCAAGGTGTGTGCCAAATTGTGCGCTGTGGGCGCATGCGAACGCTGGCATTTGGGGCCCCCTGTGGGGCCACGAGACGCGTGAGGGGTGTGCCACAATGGGCGCGGCGGGTCGCTTGCGAACGCTGACGCTTGGGCCGTCGGTGGGGTTCTGGTGGGGCTCCCGATGGGGCCACGAAGCGTGGGAGGGGCGTGGTGAAACTGGTAATGGCGATGATGATGATGCTGCTGCTGCTGCTGATGATGATGATGATGATGACGATGATGAGAGGAGGAGGGAGGGGGCAGCGGGAGGAGTAAACGCGGGGACCGCCTCTTCAAAACGAGGACCCAACACCGCAGGATGGTTGGGGAAACAACGAAACACCGTCGCCCCTCCATTTGTCCAAACCATCCTGCGGTGTTGGGTCCTCGTTTTGAAGAGACAGCGCCCCGCGTCACTCCTCCTCCTCCCCCTCCTCCCTCCTCCCTCCTCCTGCCCCGCCTCCTTTGTCCCTGCGTTTCACCCGCACAATACAGCGCTTCGTGGCCGCATAGGGAACTTCACCGTAGGCGCCAGTGCCACCGCCCGCATGCGTCACCCACGCACAGTTCGGCACACCCCTCACACGTTTCGTGACCCATAGGGAGCTCCACCGAAGGCTCCACTGCCACCGCCCGCACGCGCCACCCACACCCATTTCGGCACACCGCTCACCCGCTTCGTGGACCCTTAGGGAGCTCCACGCGTCACCCACACCGATTTCGGCACACCCCTCAAACGGTTCGTGGTCCCATACGGAGCTCCAACGAAGGCGCCAGTGCCACCGCCCGCATGCGTCACCCACACCCATGTCGGCACACCCCTCACACGTTTCGGGGCCCCATTGGGAGGTCCACCGAAAGCCTCACTGCCACCGCCCGCATGCGTCACTCACACCCATGTCGGCACGCCCCTCACACTCGTGGCCCCATACGGAGCTCCAACGAAGGCGCCAGTGCCACCGCCCGCATGCGTCACCCACACCCATGTCGGCACACCCCTCACACGTTTCGGGGCCCCATAGGGAGCTCCACCGAAGGCCCCAGAGTCACCGCCCGCATGCGTCACCCACACTCATGTCGGTACACCCCTTCATCGTGGCCCCATATGGAGCTCCACCGAAGCCCCCAGTGCCACCGCCAGGCATGCCCCACCCACACTCATTTCGGCACACCCCTCACACGCTTCGTGGCCCCATTGGGAGCTCCACCGAAGGCCCCACTGCCACCGCCCGCATGCGTCACCCACACTCATTTCGGCACACCGCTCACACGCTTCGTGGCCCCATAGACAGCTCTACCGAAGACCCCACTGCCACCGCCCGCATGCGTCACCCACACCCATGTCAGCACACCGCTCACACGCTTCGTGGCCCCATGGGGAGCTCAACCAAAGGCCCCAGTGCCACCGCACGCATGCGTCACCCACATCCTTTTCGGCACGCCTTTCACACGCTTCGTGGCCCCATAGACAGCTCCACCGAGGGCCCCAGTGCCACCGCCCGCATGCGTCACTCACACCCATTTCGGCAGACCCCTCAAGCGCTTCGCGGCCCTCTAGGGAACTCACCCAGAGGCGCCAGTTGCTGCGTTCCCATGCACCCACCGGACGCATTTTGGCACACCCCTCACACGGTTCGTGGCCCCAGCGGGAGCTCCACCCACGGACCCAACGCCACCGCCCGCATGCGTCACCCGCACTCATTTCGGCACACCGCTCACACGCTTCGAGGCCCCATGGGGAGCTCCACCGACGGCCCCAGTGCCACCGCCAGGCATGCGCCACCCACACTCATTTCGGCACACCCTTCACACGCTTCGTGGCCCCATAGGGAGCACCACCGAAGACCCTACTGCCACCTCACGCATGCGTCACCCACACCCATGCCGGAACATCTCTCACACGTTTCGTGGCCCCAGGGGAGCTCCAACGAAGGCGTTTGCGTGCGTCACCCACACCCATGTCGGCACACCTCTCACATGCTTCGTGGCCCCACAGGGAACTCCACCCAAAGGCGCCAGTGGCTGTGTTCGCATAGGCCCACCGCACACATTCCGGCACACTCATCACACGTTTCGCGGCCCCATAAGGATCTCCACCGACGGCGCCAATGGCTGCGTTCGCACGCGCCCACCGCACCTATTTCGGCACACCTCTCACGCGCGTCGTGGCCTCTGGTCCCAGTGGCTGCTTTCGCATGCGCCCACCGGACAAAGTTCGGCACACCCCTCACACGTTTCGTGGCCCTGTAGGGAACTCCTCCGGATGCGGTGAATACAACGACGGTGCTCACAACTGCACATGGTTGGGTCCTTCGCCGAGCTATATAATCCCACAAGCCCTTTGGGCGACAGGTGCTCTAACGAGATTCCTCTTCCCTCTTCAAAAAAACACTCTTCCCCTACGGGGAGGGGTTTACCTTTCCCTCTGCCCTTCCCCTGGACTTGTTTGGGGGGTCCGCGATGTGCCAGGGCGTCCAAAACGGCCTCGGCGAGGGAACCGAAAGCATAGGTGATACGCAAGTTGTGGCCCCATGTTGGCCTCTTTGGGGGGGGAACCGAACGTTACCCCACCGGCCCTCTGGGCGCGAATAGCACTGGTTGTACTAAGGATTTGGCCCCGTTGGCCTCTTAGGGGAGGGCTGAAAGTTTTCCCACCAGCTCTCTGGACGCTAGAATCACTGGGGTTGCTAAGGTGTTGGCCCCATGTTGGCCTCTTCGGAAGACGCCCAAAATGGCCTTCAAGACGGTTGAAATGGCCCCAAGTTCCCCAAAACTGTTCAATATGCACGCAAGACGGCATGATATGGCCTCCCGATGGCGTAAGACGGCACAAAAAGCCCCCAATAGGCATCCAAGACGGCCCAAGAGGCCTCCAAGAGGTCTTCCAGGAGGGCCCGAAGAGGCCAATATCATGGATGTCCTCTGGGTTGTCGACCGATTTGGGCATGCCCTTCCTTTCGGTGTTCCGACTGTTCAAGACGGCCCAGGAGGCCCCCAAGATCGCCCACGAGGCCTCCAAGATGGCCCCATGACGGCCCAAGAGGCCCCCCAAGACGGCCCCAAGAGGGCCCAAAAGGCATCCAAGACTGCCAAAATCGCTTCCAAGACGGCTAAAATGGCCCCAAGATGCCTCCACGACGGCTCAAGATGCACCCAAGACGGCCCAATATGGCCCCGAGATGGCGCAGGACGGCCCAAGGGGCCCTCAAGATCGCACAAAAGGCCTCCAAATAGCCCCATGACGGCCCAAAGGGCTCCCAAGACGGCCCCAACAGGGCCCCACAACTGCCCAAGAGGCCTCCGAGACACTCATGATGGCCTTTAAGAACCCCTGATCTGCCCCAAGGAAGCCCAAAACGACCCAGACAGGCCCCCAAACCGGTTTCCGACGGCGCCAGGCACACCTCCAGACGGCCACAGAGGCCCCCAATAAGCCCCCCACGGGCTCCCAAAAACCCTCCTATATGCCCCCTCGGGAGCTCCCAGGAGGCCCCCAGAGTGCCCCAAGAGGCGCCCAAGTGGCCTCCTCCTCCTCCTCCTCCTCCTCCTCCTCCTCCTCCTCCTCCTCCTCCTCCTCCTCCTCCTTCTCATCCTCTTCCTCCTCTTCCCCCTCGTCATCGTCTTCCTCCTCCTCATCCCCGCGCCCCCACGCGGCCCCCAGGGATGGCCCGAAGAGGTTTTCCAAGGTTACCCCTTTGTTCCCTGAAATATATCGGTTTATCCTGGTTGCTCGCTTTGTTTGCCTAGACGCGTCCCCTCGTGTTTTTGCTCGTCAGCTCCCGTGGGCACGGTGGGGGTGCTGGCGGGGGTGCTGGTGGGGGTGCCTTTTTTGCTCGCGAGCGCAAGCGGAGGAGCCGCGCGCCGTCATAAGATACAGCGAAGACCTAAAAAGCAGCGGCCGGGAACGAAGCAAGGCGCGCGCGGCGAGCGAGAAGTCGAAAGAGGAAGGGGCCTACAGAAGCCGAGGATGGAGAGGGATACTTGCCGAGCCCGCAAGCGGAGTGGCCCCAGAAACTAGCCCTCGGGGAACTTGAACCGACAACCTTCGCCCAAGCGACAGTGTCCTCGCCCAACAGGTCAACGGTCAAGGCCGACCGTGACACACCGATGCCGTCGTCAGCACGGATCTTATACATCTACAACGTAGCCTGCAACGCGAAAGTAACACTGACACCCAGCAAACAGCTGTCCATTCAGTCAACGTGCCTCGGAGCAACCGACGCGCGGGGCGGCCTGGCGGGGATACTTTTTTGATCGCGACCGCGAGCGGGCACCCGCGCGGCGTCGAAGCCGTGCAAATGCAAGGCACGGGGAAAAGTGCAGGGCCACTACGCAAAAGGCAGCGCAAGAGCGGCGAAAATGAAGTAAATCAGGAGAAGCGGCACGAGCGAAGAGGACAAACGAAAAGAAGAAAACGAAGAAGGCGGAAGAACGACGAGAGGAGCGAGAAAGAGAAACACACGCGGTGCAGCTCAGAGGCGACGGGCTGGGTAGGTGACCACCAGGGCCTCGTGGTACATCGAATGCTTGCCGCAAGTGGGCGAACGGGCACCCAAGAACAACGCCAGCCGTCAGACGTCGGTGGCCTCGAGCTTGTCCGAACCAAGTGCCGAGCCGCGATCGCAAACCTCCCTGGTGGGGATACTTTTTAGTCAGCGGCCGTAGGCGAGCGCGCCAGCGGCGAGTCCAGTCAGAGTGGTGATACTTTTTTTGTCGCGGCCACCAGCGAAAGCGCATGAAGAATTGCCCAACCATCGGTGTCGGGTCCTCGCTTTGGAAAGACAACGCCCGGCGTTCCTCCTTCATTCCTCCCGCTGCCCCCTCCCTCCTCCTCTCATCAGCATCGTCATCAGCATCGTCAACGACATCGGCATCGGCATCGTCCTCGTCATCGTCATCATCGTCATCATCGTCATCGTCATCATCGTCATCATCAACATCATCATCATCATCATCATCAGCATCATCATCGTCGTTATCGTCATCCTCGTTATCATCATCATCATGGTCGTCATCATCATCAGCAGCATCATCATCAGCATCATCATCATCAATATCATCATCACCCTCATCCTCATCCTCATCATCACCGTCAGCATCAGCATCATCACAGAACACCCCACACGCTTCGTGGCCCCATAGAGAGCTCCACCGAAGAACCCAGTGGCGCAGTTCGCATGGCGGCGACGCCCCATTTTGGCACACCCCTCACACGCTTCGTGGCCCCATAGGGAACCCCACCGAAGGTCCCCATGGCGCTGTCTGCATGGCGGCGCCGCACTATTGTGGTACACCTCTCACACATTTCGTGGCCCCACAGCGAGCTCCACGTAAGGTCCCAGTGGCGCAGTCCGCATGGCTGCGCCGCTCCGTTTTGGCATGCCCCTCACACGCTTCGTGGCCCCATAGGGAGCTGCACCGAAGTCTATACTAACAACGCGGTATTCACAACTACATATGGTTGGGTCCTTCGCCAGGCCAGGTTTGGTTCGTGGGCGGGGCGGGCGCAAAACATCAGCCTGGCGAAGGACCCAACCATATGCAGTTGTGAGCACCGTCGTTGTATGCACCGCATTCGGCACAGCTCCCTCTATATAAACCAGGCGTGTGAAGGGTGTGCCAAAATTTGGCCGGTGGGCGCATGCCAAAGCAGCCACTGGGACCGTCGGTGGAATTCCCTATGGAGCTACGAAGCGCGTGAGAGGTGTGCCCAAATAGGTGCAAAGGGCGCATGCGACCGCAGCCACTGTCGCCGTCGGTGGAGTTCCCCCTGGGGCCGCGAAACGTGTGATGGGTGTGCCGAAATGCGTGCGGTGGGCGCATGCGAACGCAGCCATTGGCGCCTTGGGTGAAGCTCCTTATGGGGCCACGAAACGTGTGAGGGTGTGCCCAAATGAATGTGAGTGACGCGTGCGGGCGGTGGCACTGGCGCCTCCGGTGGAGCCCCCTATGGGGCCACGAAACGCGTGAGGGGTGTGCCAGAATGGGCGTGGGTGACGCATGCGGGCGGTGGCGACTGGGCCTTCGTTGGAGCTCCCTACGGGGCCACGAAGCAAGTGAGGGGTGTGACGAAATGGACGTGGGTGACGCATGCGGGCGATGGCACTAGGGCCTTCGGTGGAGCTCCCTGTGGGGCCATGAAGCGTGTGACGGGTGTACCGATATTGGTGTGCGTGACGCATGCGGGCGGTGTGCTGAAATGAGTGTGGGTGACGGACGCATGCGGGCGGTGGCACTGGGGCCTTCGGTGGAGCTTCCTATGGGGCCACGAAACGTGTGAGGGGTGTGCCGACATGGGTGTGGGTGACGCATGCGGGCGGTGGCAGTGGGCCATTCGGTGGAGCTCCTTATGCGGGCACGCAGCGTGTGCGGGGAGTGCCGAAATGAGTGTGGGTGACGCATGCGGGCGGTGGCACTGTGGCCTCGGGTGGAGCTCCCGATGGGCCACGGAACGTGTGAGAAGTGTGACGAAATTAGTGGTGACGCATGCGGGCGGTGGTACTGTGGCTTTCGGTGGAGCTCCCTATGAGACCGCGAAACGTGCGAAGGGAATACCGGATTGGGTGTGGGTGACGCATTTTCGGCAGCTCTCGTTGCCCCCCCCCCATGGTATCGCCCCCCCATTACGCGTCCTTCGAAGGGATAACCCCAAGAGAAGTCTGGTGGGCAAGCGCGGGCAAGGGACAACCAGAGGCCGACGGCAGAACAGGCCCAAGGGGGGCACGCGGCGATCAGGATCTCGCGCAGCTTCGCCTCGCCCGCACGTGCGACACGAACCGAAACCACAATCGATCTCCCAGCGGAGGGGGACCCGCCGCTCAAATCCGGTATGATCTCCAACCTCCGGTATCTCTCTCCCTCTCTATGTCGTACAATGCTTGGTGACTGATGGTTACCATCTGCATTGCTTTCTTACTACCTCCCTGCTCCATCCTTCTCGTTCGCAACTCTCTCTCGCTCTCTCTCTCTCTCTCTTTCTACCTTTCTTCCCATCTCTTTTCCTCGCAACCCCATCTCAATGCAATTTCCCACTCCCACTCCCCCCTCTCTCTCTCTGGCAACCCCGCGTGATGCTACGGCAAAGGCCTAGGTCGATCACGATCTGCAAGATCTCGAACATGCGCAGCGAGCCTGGACCCCCTCGCCTGAAGAGGCTTCCGTGCCCCCAGACGAAGGGGGAGGGGGAGGACGGGGAGCGGGTTGGGGGCCGAGGAGAAGAAGGATGGGTGGAGGGTCGAAGATACAGCCTGTTCGTCGCTCGGGGCCCCTTCCGACCCACGAAAGCATCAAAGGCCTCTGGCGACCTGTGAGGACCTCCCTGGGACCTCTTGCACACGGGAAGGGGGAAAATGGAAGGGGGGGAGGGAGAGGGGGACAGGACAAGCTAGATGCGCTCGCACCACACATGACATCTGATCCCTCCCACCGATACCCCCCCATTGCGTTGATGCGTTCTTTATCAGCGGACGCGTGTCATAGCCGACCTGGAATTCCAACAGAAAGGCCTCAGCGTGTCATGAGCAACCGGGAAAAAAAGGGAACTGCGTGCAAAGGGGAGGATGGCGGGGATGATGACCAGGAGAAAAAGAATGTGGAGAGAGAAGGACGAGGAAGAAAATCAGCATCAGGACCTGGAATGGAAAAAAACGGGAGGGGCAGGATGACCAGAGGGAAGGGGAGGAGAGGAAACGAAAGGGGGGCGACAACGATAAAACAAATCTGATCCAGAAAAGTGGCCCACGCTGACGGGGCAGGACCATTGTGAACGACGGGAGCAAATCGCCGATCCGAAAATGAGGCCCAAGCTGCAACGGGACCACCATATTGAAACACCGAATGCAATCGAATTGGAAACAAACCCATCGAATAATAAACAACAATGTTAGCCAATCTGCCCCCAAAAAACCGGTGTGGCTCTAGCAGAGTATGTGGTGTTAGCTCTGCGGGACAACTTTCGTGATACAATGGTGGAGGTGTAATCTAAATGGGGCAACCGGCATACTGCACTTCAGGTGGCGAAACTTGTGGTGCATTCTAAGTGGTGCAATGAATTTCTGTTCGCAGTGAATTGTCCACTCCACTGCTCCCGCAAACATCCCACCCACCCACCCGCAACTTAGTTTGCAAAATCTCTTAAGACCGTGACGGTGGGTACCAAATGGCACTTGGCAACGACAGCGACGCCGACGACGACAGCGACAACGACGACGACGACGACGCCGCCGACAACGACTACGACGACATCGACGACGTCTCCAACGACTTCGACGACGCCGACAACGACGACGACGACGACGACGACGACACCGACGACGACGACGACGACGCCGACGACGACGTCAACGACGATGACAACGACGGCGACGACGCCGACGACGACGACACCGTCGACGACGACGACGACGACGACGTCAACGACGCCGACGACGACGACGACGACGACGACGACACCGGTGACGAAGACGACGACGCCGACGTCGACGACGACGAAGACGACGACGACACCGACGCCGACGACGACGAAGACGACGACGGCGTCGCCAACGAGGACGACAACGAGGGAGGAGGGAGGACGACGACGGCGACAACGACGACAACGACGACAACGACGACAACGACGAGGGAGGAGGAAGGACGGCGACGACGCGAACGACGAAGAAAGAGGAAAGACGGCGACGCCGACGACGACAACGACGAGGGAGGAGGGAAGACGACGAAGACGACAACGACGACGACGACGACGACGACGGCGAGGAAATAGGAGGGACGACGACGAGACGCCTACGACGGACGACGACGACGACGACGACTAGAGGAGGAGGAAGGACGACCACGGCGACAACGACGACGGAAACGACCACGACGCCAAAGAGAACGACGACGACGAACACGAGGAAAGACAGAGGACGACGTAGGCGACGACGACGACGACGCGGGAGGAGGAAGGACGGCGACGACGACGACGCAACAGCGCGCGCGCACGCTTTTGTTTGAAAAACCGTGCTGCGAACTTCGTGTTTTTGTATTTGTTTTTTGGGGCACACGATTTAAAAATCCTTCCGACACCGATGGGTTTTGAAGGATTTCGGCACACGCGCGCGACGACGCGCTCGTCTGCACTTCGTCCCATTTGTTGCAAAGGATTCTCGCGACGGCACACGCGCACGGGCGTTCGACAGATTTCGACATGCGCGCGCGCGAAGCCCATTTGGTAGCATTGTGTGAAAACCTTGAAAAACCAATGGTTTTCTTAAGATGTCGCAATCGTTCGCGCGTAAGTTTTTAGCACACCCGTACTGCGAAACCATGTGTGTTGTATGTTTTTTGGGGAACTCGATTGCGAAATCTTTCCGGCACCGAAGGTTTTTGACAGATTTCGGCATGCGCGCGCGACGACGCGCGCGTGCGCACTTCGTCCCATGTTTTACCAGGGATTCGCGGACAAAAATCTTATGTTAGAGCAACAGATGCCCCCGCGTACTTTTTTACGAGGGAACCTCAGAAAAAGGGGGCCGATACCGCCCCCCTGGGATAGTGTAAATTCATATTTCGGATGGACATGTGGTTAGAATCATATATGATTGACATACCCGAAAAGGGGGGAATAACGCTGGGGGGGTAGAGTGTATTTTTTTCAGAAAGGAGAACCAATCAGTTGCTCAACGTGAAGTTGTCCACCCCACTGTTTGCGCAAACGTCCCACCCACCCACCCGCAACTTGGTTTGCAAACCCCAGGCGGAAGCGATTGCGATGAGTGTTTGGTGTTGGCTGGTGCTTATTTGCTGCCGCGCTAGCCCGCGCATGCTCGCGCGCGCAGCGGCCTGCTAGTTTGGCGCGACCGACGCGAACGCGGTGGCGCTGACCGCTCGGCACATTCGAACGGCCACTTCAGTGCGAGTCGGCGACTGGACGCGGTATCATGGCAACGTCGACAACGGTAGACACGATGATGATAGTAGCGATGGTGGCGGCGATGCGACAGCGACGACGGAGCAGCCAATGACGGCGTCGATGCTGATCACGCCGACGACGATGACGGCGTCTTCGCGTCGGCAATGAAGGTCTAGGAATGATTTCGACATGCACGCGCAGGCGCACGAGAGTGGCCCGCATGATATTATTTGACACGGATCGCGCCACCCCAAACAGCGAGCAAGGGCGTCCGAACGTTTTCGACATGCGCGCGCGAAGCCCGCTTGGTAGCACGTTCGGGAAATGATTGTACCCAAACAAAAAGCAACGGTTTCCTTAAGCATTCGCACGAGCGCGCATTTGTTGTTTTGAATTCGTGCTGCGAAAGCCTGTGTTTTCCCCACCATCCTGTGGTGTTGGGTCCTCCTTTTGAAGAGACAGTCCCCGCGTTCCTCCTCTCCTCCTCCTCCCCCTCCTACCGTCCGCATGCGTCCCCCCCACCCAAGTACAGCGCATCGTGGCCCCATAATGGGACCCCACCGAAGGTCCCAGTGCTACCGTCCGCATGCGCCCCCCCCACGCAGTACAGCGTTTCGTGGCCCCATAGGGAGCCCCACCGAAGGTCCCAGTGCTACCGTCCGCATGCGCCCCCCCCCACCCAGTACAGCGTTTCGTGGCCCCATCGGGAGCCCCACCGAAGGTCCCAATGCTACCGTCCGCATGCGTCCGCCCAACCCAGTACAGCGTTTCGTGGCCCCATAGGGAGCCCCACCGAAGGTCCCAATGCTACCGTCCGCATGCGTCCCCCCTGCCCAGTACAGCGTTTCGTGGCCCCATCGGGAGCCCCACCGAAGGTCCCAGTGCTACCGTCCGCATGCGTCCGCCCAACCCAGTACACGTGGCCCCATCGGGAGCCCCACCGAAGGTCCCAGTGCTACCGTCCGCATGCGTCCGCCCAACCCAGTACAGCGTTTCGTGGCCCCATAGGGAGCCCCACCGAAGGTCCCACCCCCCACCCAGTACAGCGCTTCGTGGCCCCATAAGGAGCCCCACCGAAGGTCCCAGTGCTACCGTCCGCATGCGTCCCCCACGCCCAGTACAGCGTTCCGTGGCCCCGCAAGGAGCCCCACCGAAGGTTCCAGTGCTACCGTCCGCATGCGCCCCCCACACTCAGTACAGCGCTTCGTGGTCCCATAGGGAGCCCCACCGAAGGTCCCAATGCTACCGTCCGCATGCGTGCCCCCCCCCCGTGTACAGCGCTTCGTAGCCCCACAGAGAGCCCCACCGAAGCTCCTGGGACTGTCCGCATGCGTCCCGGAAATCTAATTTGGCATTCTCACCCCACCCAGTACGGCGGTCCGTGGCCCCATAGAGAGCCTAGAGAGCCCCACCGAAGCCCCCAGTGGGACTGTCCGCATGCGTCCCTGAAACACAATTTTGGTATTTTCACACCACCCACCACGGCGTTTCGTGGCCCCATAGGGAGCTCCACTGAAGCCACCACTGGGACCGCCCGCATGCGTCCCACACACCAGGCTTTGCATTTTCTCCCCACCCAGTACGGCGTTTCGTGGCCCCATAGGGAGTTCGCCCGACGGCCCCAGTTCTACCGCCCGCATGCGTTACCCCCCACTCAGTGCAGCGCTTCGTGGCCCCATAGGGAGCTCCACCGAAGAAATTATTCACAATTGCGGTACCCACAACTGAGTTTGAAATCCTTCCGAAACCGTGGGTTTTTGAAAGGTTGCGGCATGCGCGCGCGACGACGCGCGCGTGCGCAGTTCGTCCCATTTGTTGCAAGGGATTATTGAACATTTGCGCTTTTTGATAAGCGAGCGCGCGCGCCTAACTTTTGCAGAGGATGGCGGGGGGGGGCCATACCGGTTTGGCTGGGACCATATGAAATTGCAATTAGGATGGACGATGGGGCAACGTCACGTGTAAATACGGAAAATTAATAGTCAACCCCAGGGGGAGGGTGGTGGAACCCATCTCTTTTGTAGAACGGAGAATTGATTTCAACAAACGAATTGACACATTCCATGCTCTTGCAAAATCCTACCCACCCACCCGCAACTTGGTTTGCAAAACCCATGCGGTGGCGATTGTGATGCATGGTTGGCGTTGGCTGGGGCATCTCTGCGGACGCGCCAACCCAAGCACGCGCGCGCAGCGGCCAGCTAGTTTGGCGCGACCGACGCGGCCGCGGTGACGCGGACCGCTGGGCAAGTCCCAAAGGTCTCTGTGTGCATGCGATGTCATCGAAAGGATGAGCAGCGGAGCAACTTTAGCACGGGCCACTCTGAAGCCTCAGCGAATAGACACCGATCTGATAAGGAAACGATGCGAAATTTGCATTGTGAACCGTCGTCCGCACCGACTGGAAACCGGGCCGACGGAAAGTGCGGCCCAGCACCGTCGTCCAAATCAATGCCGCATCCACCTCCAGCATCCTGAGACAGTCACGATGGCCGACCTTCACAAATTTAAGCCTCTGGAGGCCCTTTCGGACCCCGATGGCAACTTGCCGTCATCGAACGCGGTTCTCGTGCGCGTGATTTCTTTGAACAGAGTCGCCATGATCCACCGAACTTCTCACAGCTCCGCAGAGCGGCCTGGATGGGTCAAATGGGAGGGAGCGGATCGCTGCATAGGCACACAACAAGCAAACATTGATCCACATGTTTGACGACGCCTAAACAATACAAACACAAAACTGCTGGTCACGAAAAATATGTCCCGGGAATAGGTCGAGAGCTCCGGGGGCCTGCTTTGGAGAAGTCACGCACGACTTCATCTGGATACATCGCAGCTTAGTCGGGGTGCCCACGGTCGGCAAACTAAATGGACCACTGCCCCACCCCCCGCGGCCTGAATCTCTGTCGGGCTCCGGAACAGAGAAATCCATGATAAGGACCTTCCGGCGCGCGTCCAGCGTCAAACGAGCTCGGCATTCGCAGTCAGGGGTGTCAAAGTCAGGTCATCCTGCGTCACCTTGAACTCTCCTCTCCCCCCCCTCCCTGGGCGTCATCCCTCCTCCGCCCTGGAGCCTACGAGAATAATGCTCGGGCTGTGTTAAGGAAACTACTCAGCTGCTCCCCGTGCTGAGCGTCTCGCTTCGACATGACGCTCCCATCTACCGTTCCCGATTCCAACGAGTGAGCGTCGACCATGCAAGGCACGTCGCCAAGGCTGCACACGACCACCGTGGATGCAGAATTACAGAATAACTGGTGATCTGTACTTGACGAGGGCAGTGATATCAGCAGTCAATGGGCTCAAAGCGCAAAAATGGGAAACATGCAACCAAAGTCATGTTGAACAAAGAATAGCCCTCAATTGGACTAGCGCAGCCGATATTTCCAATATCTGGATCGAAATAGCTTTCTGCTGGGCGCTGGGCCCTGAGGAGACACCGAGCTGGAGTTCCGTATTTCGACTGTTCTGAGGTGGCGACTCCTGGGAAGCATGGCCGCGAACCGAGCCGAGAACCGGGAACCAACTCTGGAACCCAGCAGGCCGAACCAAACCGGCCGGCCGAACCGAACCGGCCGAACCAGACCAGCCTGCTTTGCGAACCGAACCCGCCGAACCGAACCAACCGAACGGGACCAGCCGAACCCGAGCGGCTTGCTGCGCGAACTGAACTGGCCGAACCATGCAGACCGTCACGGGCACCACCGCGGGCACTTGGCTGGTCGAGAGCAGGGCGGCGCGGGGCGACAGCGACGTCGACGTCGACGACGTCGACGGCCCCAGGGGCCCCCTCGGTGGCCCCCCTGGGTACCGCCCCTCGGCGGCCCCCCTCGGTGGCACCCCTCGGAGGACCCCCTCGGCGGCCCCCCCTGGGCGTCTGGCCCCCTCTCCGTGGCCTTCCCTCGGTGGAACCCTTCGCTGGCCCTGTGGCTCCCCCTCGGTGGCCCCCCTCGGCGCCCCCCGTCCAGCATCCCCGCTTCAGCAGCCTCCCTCGGCCGCCTCCCTCGGTGGCGCCCCCTCGGTGGCCCCCCTCGGCGGCCCCCCCCTCCGTGGCCCCCCTCGGTGGCCCCCCCCTCGGTGCCCCCCCTCGGTGGCCTCCCTTCGTGGCCCCCCCATCTGTGGCCACCGGGGACGACGTGGGGATGCATGGGCCGCCTTGGAGCGCCGGGAAGCCGAAAAGGCGAGGACGCCAAAACCGTACAAAAACCTCCCGGGGACTTGACACGCGAGCGTTTTTTTCCCCATATCCTAAGGATTCGGGTTCTTGTTATTACTCTGACGCCTCCCACGCGCGGACTCCTTCCTCCCGCTCGCGCCTCCCTCCTCCCAATGATAATCACCAGATAAGACAAGACAAGATAAGATACTACAAGATAAGATAAGATAGCACAATATTTGATAAGGTAAGATAAGATATATGACAAGGTAGGGTAATAGATAAGATAAGACAGCCTATGGAGTAATAAGATAAGACAAGATATGGTGCGATAAAATGAGTTGATATAAGATAAGCTAAGACAAGATAAGAGATTGCAAGATAAGATAAGATAGAGGGTAATAAAGGTAAGATAAGATAGGACTCCATGATCACAAAACGCTGCCAGGGGCATCATTTGGGAGCCCCAAGGGGGAGCCACCCTGGCTGATCTCACGAGCCCGTTCGCGCCGATTTTGGTGGGACGCCTCAGCTAGAATTGCCGTTTGGCCTCCCCAACATGTATCTCTTGAGAGCCTCATGGTCACAAAACGCTGCCAGGGGCATCATTTGGGAGCCCCAAGGGGGAGCCACCCTGGCTGATCTCACGAGCCCGTTCGCGCCGATTTTGGTGGGACGTCTCAGCTAGAATTGCCGTTTGGCGCCCCCAACATGTATCTCTTGAGAGCCTCATGGTCACAAAACGCTGCCAGGGGCATCATTTGGGAGCCCCAAGGGGGAGCCACCCTGGCTGATCTCACGAGCCCGTTCGCGCCGATTTTGGTGGGACGTCTCAGCTAGAATTGCCGTTTGGCGCCCCCAACATGTATCTCTTGAGAGCCTCATGGTCACAAAACGCTGCCAGGGGCATCATTTGGGAGCCCCAAGGGGGAGCCACCCTGGCTGATCTCACGAGCCCGTTCGCGCCGATTTTGGTGGGACGCCTCAGCTAGAATTGCCGTTTGGCGTCCCCAACATGTATCTCTTGAGAGCCTCATGGTCACAAAACGCTGCCAGGGGCATCATTTGGGAGCCCCAGGGGGGGTCCACCAGGGGCTTCATAGTCACCAAACGCTGCCAGGGGCAGCATTTTGGCTTCCCAAAGAGGAGTCGACCCGGGCCTCCTAGTCGCCAGACACTGCCAGGGGCACCATTGGGATTCAGACTCGCACCCAGACTCACTCATACACAAGCTCACTCACACTCAGATTCATTTCTTCAGAGTCAGGCACACACAGACGTACCCATACTCAGACTCACCCACACTCAGGCTCACCTAACCCAGACTCCGTCAGAAGCCAGTAGCGAAGAGAGCAGAGAGGAGAGAGAGAGAGAGAGAGAGAGAGAGAGAGAGAGAGAGAGAGAGAGAGAGAGAGAGAGAGAGAGAGAGAGAGAGAGAGAGAGAGAGAGAGAGAGAGAGAGAGAGAGAGAGAGAGAGACGGGAGAGAGCGAGAGAGAGAGAGAGAGAGAGAGAGAGAGAGCGCGCGAGCGCGAGCGCGAGCGCGAGCGCGAGCGCGAGCGCGAGCGCGAGCGATAGAGAGAGAGAGAGAGAGAGAGAGAGAGAGAGAGCGAGCGAGCGAGCGAGCGAGAGAGAGAGAGAGAGAGAGAGCGAGGAAGAGAGAGAGAGAGAGAGAGAGAGAGAGAGAGGAATATAGAGAGAGAGAGAGAAGGAGAGAAAGAGACCAGACAAGTAGGCGGACCAGGGTCCGTCCGCGAGGCGCACTGCGGTGCGACAACCCGCAAAACACTATTAGCGGCGGTGCAGCCTTAGGATACGAGGGCGGGCAAAAGACCCCCTCCCCCGGCGCATTGCGTCTGAAGCTACGGACGGCGGACAGACTGTGAAGATCTCACGTGTCAGACCGCGTGACGAAGAAGGCCCCAACAAGAAAGGCGACGTGCGGACACGTGGCTAGGCGGCTTGGCAGACCGCCAGTTGGGCGCTTGGCCGCAGCGCGGCGCGCAGGGACGGGGCACCCCCCGCCCCCACGCCCTGACACCGTGGACGCGGGGCCACGCGTGCACACGGGCAGGCAGAATGGCGGAGATTAGCGCGGGGCTCCAGGCGGAGCGCCGCGGAGCGATGACAGCATAGCATGGAGGGTGAGTGGCGGCGCAGCACCATCGGGCGGGGGTGTAAGCAGCTCGGCGAAGGCACGACCGGCGCGGTGGAGGCGCTGGAGCAAAGGGCCTTGACGGGCTTGGGCAGCGGCAAGGTCGGCGGCGAGAGCTGCGCACCTCTGCTGGAGAGCGGCCATAGACTGGGACAGCTCGGCTTCGCGCTCGGTGCGGGGCGGCTGCTCTGTGCCCGCGGCCGCGGGCCTCGCGGCGGGGGCGAGGTCATCGGTGCGCCTGGCCAGGTGGTGGACCAGCGCGGTGCGGCGGTCCGTGCGCTGGCGGCCGTCGCCGTGGCGAGGCGACTGGAGGGTGTCGCGCGGTCCCAGGGCTGAAGCCGCTGGGGCAACGCCCCATGAGGGCGGAGGAGCCGCAGCCTCGCAGCCTGCAACAGTAGGAGCGTGGACGGGGCGCGACGGTCTGACTGGCTCAGTGCCCTGCGGGGGGGCTGAAGCCGCCCCCGCGGGCTGGCGCTGGTGGGGGGACGGGGTTGGTGGCACGGAGGGGCCAATCATGATGCCGTGCGAGGGCTCAGAGGTCGGCCGCGTGACCGGGTGGCGACTCGATGAAGCGGCGTCGTCGGCAGCGTGGGGTGTCAGCGGGACGTCGTCTATGCTGCCACCCAATCCGAGGGGATCATAAAAGTCCGCGTCGGCGTCTTGGAGGTGAGCGACGTCATCATGTGGGTGCGGTGCCGCTCTCGGTGGCGGGGTCGAGGTGGGCGTCGTGCGGTTGCCCGACGGGGCAAGGTTGGCGCTGGCTGGCCCGTCGTCCAGGACGTCTAATCCCCCGCCGAAGCCGAACGGGTCGTCCTCCTGTTCGTCGTACATCGCCCGTTGGGCCTCGGCCCAGACCTCGTCAGGGTTCTGCGGGATGTCTGGTCCAGCCGCGGGTGGTGCCTGGTCCGACAGCAGGGGGTTTGGTTCCATTTTGCTGAGTTCAGCCGCTGTAAGCCCAGCCCTGCGGTGTGGGAGCGGCAGAGTACGGTGTCTGCGCTCGTAGATGGCGACAGCGACCCCGTGAAGCACGGTCGCTTGGCGATGTCGTGTTTTGGCAGCTTCAACGGTGTCATCGGGGAGGTTGTGCGTGCGTGCCGCCGCTGTGGCAAGGGCGTCGGCCTGACGGTTGAAATCCTCCGCGATGGGCCCGATGAGCCCAAGGTCGATGCCCAGGTCTCCCAGGTGGCTGGCGACTTTTTCGACGCGAAACATGTCGGGCTTGGCCATGACACATCGGTGAATCCTTGCCCAGAGCTCCGCGTGCGTGCCCTGCGGCGCTGGATGTCCGTCGATGATGCTTTGGAACCCATCGACCACCGCCTGGTTGTCCACGAAGACGTGCACGGGCCGTTCGGCACACGCCGTAAGGTGGACGATGGCAAGGGTCTCCGCAACCTGGGCGTTCTGCGTTAGGCCGTGAACGCGTGCACTGTAGTTCATGCGGTGGTCGATGCCGTAGTAGACGCCGTAGCCCGCTCGTGCTAGGAGTGGGATGGCTTGGTTGGTGCACGCACCGTCCGTGGCAGCATAGACCCATGTCCATCCAGTGTCGTTGTCAAGGTAGGTGGTGTAGGTGTCCTGGGCTGAAGCCGCAGGATCACCCTCAGGGGGGGGCCGCGGGATGGGCTGTGGCAGCGGGTCCCTCGCGAGGTCGGCCTGCAGGTCGAGGAGGGCTGGGTCTTCGTCGAAGAGCCCGCAGTGTCTTGTGTGCGGCGGAAGACGGGCCCACTGGTCGTCACTGATGAGGGTGGTGAGAGGAACTCTTTCTCGGGCCCAGCACTTACAGTCGCGGACAGTGTGCTCCTGAGTTTCCTCTTCCTCGTCGCAGTAGCGGCACATGGGGCTGGGGTCTGCCGACGTGTTGGATCGGGATCGTCGCTGTTGGGTGTGGTCCCCGCCCGACAGGTAGTTCAGGAGGAGCGCCAGCTGCCAGGCAGTGCATTTGGCTGCTCCTTTGGTTCGCGCGAGCCACGTGCTGGCGAAGAGGTCAAGGCCCTGTCTGACCGAGGCGAGGTAGCCAAGGTCGTGTCGCCGTGGCTTGATCTTCCGCAGAAATGCCCTGCGTTGTGAGGCCCGCAGCATGTGCAGGAAGGCGTTTTGGGGTAGATTCAGCCAGCTGATCTGGCAGCCCCAGTCATCGTACATGATGCCAAATGTGGGCCAGGTCCATCGGAGCTGTTGGAGCGACTGGACGAGTCGCCCGACGGGTCCTCCACCAAACAGGGTCTGGACGTGGTGTTGGAGGTCTCTGGCGAGCCCGCAGAGTGTGACGTCGCGGTTAACCTGACGCCGCAGGCACAGGAATGCTTCACGCTGCGTGATGGCGTCGATCTCAAGGGCGTGTCCCGGCACGCACACGGCCATGAGAGTCCAGAACTCGACCCACTTGTTCCCCTTGGGGCGGATAGCCGCCTTGAGGGCGTGGTTGTAGGCAGTCTTGGCTGGGCCTGATGGTGCTTGGATGTCGGTGCCCGTGGTGCAGACGCTGGCGGCCAGGGATCGGGCGTGCCGCGCCTTGATAAGCATCGGCGACGGGAGCTTGCCAATGCGCGGCAGGCGGATAGTCGCCCTCCGCACACGGGCGTCTGCGGTGGCCGTGAGGTTAAGCGCGGCTGGAGCCGGCGCTGCCTCGGCGTTGATGTAACTCCCGACGAGCTTGAAGGAGTCAACCACTCGGGGGGGGCGATCCGCCAGTGTGAGCTGGGTGACGGCGGCGTGCAGCTCATCGGTGAGCGCCCACCCTGCCACTTTGCCAGGGTGAATGCGTTGACCGGAGAATCGGCCAAACTTGGCGGCTTCGTCGAGAGATTTCTGCAGCTCAGGAGCGGCGTGGGTAGTGGAGTTGCTGTCGTCAACGAAGGTAGTGCTGAGTGATCGAGGAACGTATCGGTGCTGCCTCTTTGTCCACACGCACATGAGCAGCTTGATGTCATCCAGGGACCACGAGCTGCCCTGGAGGTGACCGTTTGTCCTGGCCAGGTCCCTGGAGTACGCTCCGTTCATGCGGATGTAGCGTTTGTGGTGTCTGTAGAAGTTTCGGCGGACAGTAACGATGTCTTGTGGGCACCCCGCGTGCAGCGCAAGGTTTAGACAGATGTCCGTGATGAGGTAGTCGAAGCACTTCTGTCGGTCAAGGGCTGCTCCAGCTAAGGGGAGGAGTAAAGTCCTGGCGTGTTCGATGCGCAGGGCGAGAGAAGTGCTGACATCCCCAATGGTGGCTTTGGGAACGGCGCCGAAGCTCGTGGCATGGGTCCATCCTTGCCGCCAGGTCGTGAGGCTACGGTAGGCCGGCGCCTCCCACGCATACATCCACACGGAAAGAACCGAGAGAAGCCGTTGGTCCGTCGGGAGTTCCCCTCGGCCTTTTCGGAGGCACGGGTTTGGCACGTGCAGGAGGGGCTCGGGGATGGTGCCAGTGCGTTGCATAGCACGTAAGACGCTGGCGAAGAGGCGAAGGATGTCGTCGGGTAACTCCTTTGCCTCCTTGGTCGTCCAGCCGTCGAGTCCCCCCGCGCGGCGCGGTGAACGGGTGCGAATGAAGTGGATGAGTTGGTCGTCGGTAAGGTGGAAGGGGGCTGCTGGTGATGGCGTAGGCAGCTCTTGGCGGTATTCGTCGTAGAAGTCCGCCCACGTCGGCATAGCTTCGGCGTCATGGCCCGCGCGAGCGCGGTACGTGGCCAGGATGGGCTCCCAGGTGTCGACCATGAGCTTGAGCATGTCTTTGGTGTTGGCAACGATAGCGTTGGCGGGGAGGGCGTCGGGAACCTGGGCTGGTAGTGGGCCACGAATGGGGCCGTCGTCGTTGTCCGTGTCGGGCGAGCTACCGTCGCCGGGGCTGAAGCCGCTGGCGTCGGTGTCGGCGTCACTGTCGTCCGTGCTAGCTTGGTCAGGGTTGAAGGCGGTGATGTCGCAGTGGAGCTGTGCATCGTCGGGAATGGTAGGCGTGCGGAGATACGCCGTGGGCGAGCAGTCGGCAGCCCGTGCGTATATGGCCGCCTTTCGCCCGCTTGGCTCGCGGACGCCCTCAGACCAGATCTTGATGCGTTCAGCTTTGGCTCGGTTTGCACGTCGCGCCAGCTCCGAGTCTAGATTTTGGATCAGACGATCGAGCTGCTCTCCGCGTGGTGCTGGCACGTCGGGGGCCCAGGCGTCAGGAGGCCAGGAGGGCCGTGGGGCGCAGCTTGTGGCAGAGAAGGCGGGCCGCGGCCCACGTGCAGTCGATGCGTTGCGCCAGGTGCGGCGGGATAGCACGGCAGTCCATATGATGGTGCAGTCCGATGAAGCGAAGCTCGCAAAGTTGCCGATGGAGCTTGCGAAGGCGGTTCATGTGAATCGTGGAAGCTCCGTAGGTGGGAAAGGCGCGGGGGACAGCGGGTCGCTCCTCGAACGTGGGTGTGAGCCCGTGCATGGTAGGGGCCTTCTTTTTTGGGTGGTCTGGCGGTGGGGGCGGCAGGTCCCGCAGCCGGGTGAGATGGTACTCATGGCTGGCCTCGTTTGCCAGGGCGAACATGCGTTCCACATCGTCGCGTGCGTCAGCCTGCTCCATGCGGTCGTGGTATCGTCCGGCGATGTGGGTCCCTAGTGCCTGGAGTTCGTGGTCCTCATGAGCTCCGTCGTTTGGAGGGTATGGCGTGGGGGCCAGAAGGCGTGGGGCCGTGTGATCGAGGCGGCTTAGGTCGAGTGTGACCTGCAGGCCAACATGGGACTTCGCTGGCAAGTCACGCAGATAGCAGAAGTCGGTGACAAGGGATCGCGCAGCTTGGTTGGCGATGACATAGTCGATGCGCGAAGTGCGGGGGCACTTGGTGACGCGGTCCCAGTCAGGGATATTGCCATATGTGTGCATGGTGTGGTCTGGTGTGCCTTCAGCGACGTTGGACCATCCGTGCTGCATCATGTGCAGCAGGTGTGGATTGTCGTCGATGTTCGTGTTGGCGTCCATACAAATGAAATACGGGGCTGAGCCGACCCTCGCGGCGGCGCAATCAGCAAGCCGAAATATATCGGTGCTGTCCCCTCCAGCGACCCCGTAGAGGCTCGCAATGTAGATCCCAGCGGGACCGTGGTTGTTTCGTCGCCGCCTGCGGCGGTGCTGGGTGCAGAGCGGGAGGAAGACCTCGTGCCATCGTTTCTTGGCCTTGAGGGTGGCGATACAGGTCGCAATGTCGTCGACGGTGGAGTCGACGATGGCGTCCTTAGAGAGGATGGCAACCCCGCCCGAGGCGCCGGTGTTGCCCTCGACCGTGTGGTCCGTGCCACCGTGAGCAGCTTTGCGCTGGGCACGCGCCAGGTCCAGGTCAGGTCCCAGACTGGCCTGGTATCCTCCGTGGTGTGGATTGGCGGCGTTGGTGGCGATGGCTTGCCTGGTAGGCTTGGCATGACGGGTCTCCTGCAGCGCTATGACTGCGGCGTTGTGGTCGACACCTAGGGCGGTAATGGTTGGCCAGTTCGCTGGAAGACTCGTGATGTTGAGGCTGACGAGGTGGATGGAGCGACCTGGCCCATCTCCGTCGGTGGAGCTGGGGTTAGCACGCCCCGCACGGTGGAGGGCGGCCTGGCCGTCACCCAGGTAGGAGGCTTGGCCACAGTAGGAGCTCATGGCGTCGCAGCAGATTGGCTTGGACGGGGCTGAAGCCGCCGTCGGGCCAAAAGTGTAGGCAAGGCATGGTCGACGCTGCGCCGGGGGGGGTTCATAAACATCGGCAAAACTGCATCGAAAAAACCTCCTCACTCCTGTACCGTGGGGGGCGGAGGGAGGAAAGGTGAGACGGCAGCAGGGGGAGAGGGAGGCGACTCCTCGATCCATCCTGCCGAGCGCAAAAGCAAAAGCAAACCAGCGGCGGCAGCGCGGCGCGGCAGCGGCGCAGCGCGCGCGCGAATACTGCGCACGCGACACCGCTGGTCCGTCCTGCGGCGGCGCGCCCGCCCCGTCAGTGCCGTGATGAGCAGCATCAGCTGGAACAGCTTGTTCGTGTGCGCCCTCCGCGCTCGCCTCGGGCGGTGGGCCCTGTGGCAGCGGCGGCGCACGCCCTGCCAGCGCGTCAGCCACTAGCTGGGCGTGGCGAGCGGCGCGGTCGGTGGCCTGGCGCTGGGCCTCGTCCATGCCCGCCGCCGTGAGGCTCGCGTTGCGGACAGGGCTGACTCCACGCGGGGCCGCCGCTGCCGCGGCAGCGGCAGAGGTGGCGGGGGCGCCGCCGTGGCTCTGAGGAGACAGCGGTGAGCCGCCGCCGAAGCCCGCCGCGAGGTCCTTGACGGAGTACTTGTGCTTGTAGGGGTCGAAGGTCGGCGCCTCGTCGGGGGCGACGACGCGGGTGAGCGGTGGCAGCTCCTGGTCCGTGGACGGCGTCGGCTCGAGGTCGACCTCGTTAGGGTCTTTGGCGCCGGCACCGAAACGTGGCACCACCTCGGGGGCTTGGGCGTCAGCCTGAGTCTCGCGGGGCGGCGAGCTCGTGGAACTCCCAGGGGGCTTGCGCGAGCTGTGGCGGCTGCTGGGCCGGCTGCGCGGGACGCGCCCGCCCGTGTGGCGGTCACGTGGCGAGGCCGCCTGGGCGTTGGCGCGCGCAGAGTCCGCCCTGCTCGGGGAGCGGATCGGCGCTGCGCTGGGTGCTGGGCTGGGCGGGCGGGAGCCGCCTGTGCCGCCCGCCGCCGAGGCTGCAGCCTGGTCAGGGTCGGCGGCGTCAGGCCGGGGGCTGACGCGGTGGGCACTACCCTCGCTGTGCCGCGGGGAGGCGCTGTGGTGTGCCTGGGTGTGCGTGAGGACGAGCGGGACGAGCGGCTTCCGCTCGCGCTGAGGGGGGCGGGCTTTGCCTGGGCAGGGCGCTGCGCTGCGGCCACGTTTGGCGGGGGCGTGTGTTGGCGCGGTTGCCAGGCTCGCACGTTCGCCTCGCGCCATCCTTCGGGGCGCCCTGTCCTGCCGCGGCTTGGTGCAGCCCCCTGGGCTGAAGCCGCAGGGGGTGCCGCTGCGGACTGGTTGCTGGCGGTGCTGTCGTGGCGGCCTGGGTAATGGCCCCAGGCACGCGTGGACCCTGGCGCGGGCGAGGTGGCCCGTGGGGGAGCCTGCGCGAGTGCGCGCGGGTAGCCGACGACCGCTGGGTGCACCCTGGCGCGGGGGACGTGGCCGTAGCTGGAGGCGGCTGCCCCTGCCGCCGCGGGCCTGGCACCAATGGGGCCACGGTGGTAGGCGGCGCCTCCGCCGTACACCGCTCTGTCGCCTGTCGGGACGCGCGCGGGAGAGCGGTTGCGTGGCGTGCTCGGCTGACCTGCGTCGCGTTGGTCGCGCTGCTGGGTGCGCTGCTGGTGCTGCTGGTAGCGCTGTTGATCGGCTCTCGAGAGCGGGCGGGTGTCGGGGAGGATGGGCGGCACGTCGGGCCGCCGCCAGCCCTGGTAGACGTGCTCGAAGGCGTGGTCTGGGTAAGTCTCCCCGTCAGGTGAGTAGCGCCGTACATGCTCCACGAAGTCAATGTTCTGCGGCTCGGGGAGCACCGTGATGTTCACAGCCCGCTGGTGCGCTGGTCCATAGAGACAGAAGCTACCACGGTTGCTGCGGTCGTGGTTCAACTCGGCTTCGGTCGTGGCACGACTCACCATGGCGTCACAGAGGCGCATGTCGTAGTCGAGAGCTTGAGGCCCAGGGCCGCCCTCGGCATCCCAGTACAGTACCACATCCCGCCAGCGCGTGCGGGTAGTGTGGATGCGCTCGGCGATAGACTCGCAGACGGTCCTGACTGTGACACGATCCCTGTACATGTTGGTGATGGCTAGGGAGTAAGGTCGGCGCACCGCTTTGTTGAAGATGAAATCCTCCTTGAGGGCCTGGTGCGGGCCGAAGAGCACGTAGCCTTCCTTCCACAGCGGTTGGTCGGGAGACGGGTCTTCAGGCATCCCCGTCCCTGTGAACCCTGGTGGCCGCCTCGTGCCGTCGGGCAATCCCTGCTTGGGGACGCGACGCGGCCTCGGTGGTAGATACCATTGGCCCTGGTATCCTGCTTGGCCTGGTTGCGGAGGCTCTCCCCCGGGGCCTGAAGGCGCTCGGGGGGGCTCCATGAGGTCGTGCTGGGCTGGCGCGTTGCCGTACTGGCGGGCGAGGATGTGCGGAGGCATCCCTGTGGCACGGACGTCGAACAGGCTGTGCGGACGAGGCGGATGTGGGCATCTGCTGGAGAGGCAGCATGTGTCGGCGGCCCTGTCGTCGGTGCTGTACGCACACGTCCAGCTGTTGCAAGAGTAGTCCGTGGACCAGTCCATAGGTGCACGCAGTCCGCTGAGGGAGCAGTCCGGGCACGTCGGTTGGCCCGAGGTGCCGAGCTGCGTGTTGCGGCGGGCAGCACAATATTGGCAGCATTGGAATCGGCACTGTAGGCAAATCCAGCGTCCTGGTAGGGGCGGGAACGCTTGCTCGTCGGTGACTGCGTCGTCTGGGTGGGGTCGGGGTCGATCCCACAAAGGCCAGACGTCGGCGAACCAGGACTGGCCTGTAGTGCGGACCGCCTCCGCGGGGAGGCGAGCGTCGTCAGCATGGCGCTGGATCCACTGGGGCCCCAGGTCCGCTGCGATCATGACCGTGCGCCAAGTGTCGTCCGCCTTGACGTGGACTTGGGTCGGTGCCCAGAGCCTGGTGGTGGTGTCGCCGTGGTCGTGGTGAAGGATGACCCAGCCATCGCGACCCGCAACCGCAGGGTCAGTAACGCGGTGGCCCACAACGGTCGCCCCCCACGGTAGGTAGGCGCCATCGTGATGCTCGCCTGGGTCGAGCCAGACCTCGACGCCAGGGGCGTTCACACGGGACCGCACATCGCGGACGTGGAAGGCGAGGACGTGGTAGGCGGTCGGCTCCTCTTCCGTCTCGATGTGCTCCCACGTATCGATGTCGCTGCTGTCAGAGGCGGAGTTGCCGCCGCTCTGCCGTGACGAACGCGAGGCGGAGCGCCGTGAGCGAGCATGGCCTCGGGCGAGGGCGGCGGCCGCGCTGATAAGGGACGGCGTACGGCGGTCGTCGGCTCCCGATGCCGTCGGTGAGCGGTCTGGACTGCGTCCCGAGGCGGCACCTGGCTGAGAGGTGTGCGATGGGCCAGACGCGGCCCCAGGGCTGGAGCCGCTGGGGCGCGGCGCTCGTACGTCAGACTGCCCCCGCTCGGGTACAGCCTGCGCCGTGGCAGTGTACACCAGGTCGATCAGTGGCTGCGGGTCCAGCTGGAGCTTGCGAAGCGAGGCACGCGGACGGGGCTGGTTGGGGTCGGCCCTGGTGGCTGCTTCGGTGTCGTAGTGCTGTGTAGCCCATGCTCGCGCTGCCTCTGGCGAGTATAGTGCCTGTGGCGGTGGCCACGCTGCCACGGTGTCCAGCCGGCGCCAGATCTTTGCCCCCTGGTCGCGGGCTTCAGCCGCCTCGCGGAGGTCTGGGTGATCGAAGCCGGCAATGTGGAGGGCGTGCGTGCAGTCGCCCATGCCACAGGTGCGCGGGAGGGCACGGCACCTGGATGCAGCTTCGGTGGGGGCACACCAGTCCATGCGGATGAGGAGGCCCAAGACCCGTGGGTAGATGAGGCGCGCTCCGTGAGCTTCCCCGTTCACGAAGTTGTGCCAGTTCTCACCGCGCGGCGGTTTGGTAGCCTCGCACATCCAGAGCGCGATGGGTCCCCAGGCGAGGGTGTCGTCTTCGAGGCTGCGGGGCGGGTGAGGCGGCACCGCGTACCACGCGGCCAGCGACGGGTGCACACCCACGTACGTGCGGTCGACATTTGTAGCGGTTCGGCCCTTCGCTTCACGGCGGGGGCCCGGCAGGAGGTGACCTCCGTTGAAAGCAAGACGGGCCGCAAGGTCGCCGCGGGTCCCGTGCCGGAAGACCGTGGGCGTGTCAGTGGTAGGAGCACGGAGGTCCCACGTGAGGTAGGGGAAGATCGTCTCGCCTGAGTTCCCGCCCGAGTCTTCCAGCACCCAAGTGAGTCGGTTCGGGGGCCTCTGCATGATGTCAGTCCACGGCGCCAACGCTTGGAGCGTTGGGTCATGGGTGAATCGAGGATGGTCGTGGAGTCGCAGGGCGTCTTCGATGTCCTCCGTGGTCACGCCACTGTTACCAAGCGCAAAGCCGTTCTGGTACAGGGAGGTGAGGATGCTCGTCGGCGGGACGGGGACCGCTGGGTCGCGCTGGATGGTGCTGCGTAAGTTGCGCGTCGGTGGCCAGAGGGCTGGGTGGGGCGTACCAGGGCCTGAAGGCGCCTGGGGCCTGGCGGGTGATGCGTGGCGTGCTCGCCGTCGTGGTGGTTGGGTGTCCATGTCGGAAGAGGAACCACGGGCGTTGCTTGCATCCGCTTCGTCGTCGGGCGCTCCGTGCACGCCGTCGCCGTCGAGGGTGCGCTCACGTGCTTCACTTGCCTCGGCGTCGGTGGCCTGAGCTGCGTCGGCTTCGTGAGTCGGCGGGTTGCCAGAGGCCGCGCCGCTTGTGGGGCCGTCTCGCGGGGACGGGCTGGTCGACCGTGGCGTGACAGACGAGGCTCGCGATACCGCGGCAGTGACTTCAACGATGGCGGCGGTGGTGGCGGTGGTGACATCGGCGACTGCGGCGGCAACTGCAGCGGCGTAGTGTTCCTGTAGCAGCGGGTGTCGAAGGGGATGCACGTGCTGGCTCTCGGGGTCGTCGGGATGCGTGCGCGGAAGCGTGTGTGGGGCCTCATCGCGCGGGCTCCTGATCGGTTGGCAACAGCGGAGGCACCACTGGGCCGTGGGTGAGTCCAGGACGCGCGCACAGATGCGGGCTCCTACGTGTCCGACGGCTCCTTGAGCGAGAAGTTTGGCGCCGACCAGGAGGAGACCGCAAACCACTCCGCCTGTGGCGATAGCTCCGAGTTTGCCGCTGGCCCATTTCAGGGCGCCCCAGAGGCCAGACCCGACTGCGCTGGCTCCGCCCGAGACAGTGTCCCTGAGTTTGGCGCTGGTCCACCTGAGAAGACCCCACAGGGCGGTCGCGGCGTCGTATGCTATTGTGCGTCGGGGCGTAGTGGACACGGATGGGCCTGGTGCCGCAGCTTCACGGCGTCGTCGCTGCCGGTAGCTGGGGTCTCGGCTCGGTGTCGGCAGGTACCCGTCGATCTGGTCCTGGTACGGCATGGCTACCAAGATGGCGTACGTGACCACGAAGAGGCAGATGAGACAGCCGCAGCGTCGAGAGGCCGCTGCGCTGTGCGGGGCCTCATGGGAGCCGCTGGCGTCGGGGTCCGCGTCCTCGATGGGATCGTTGTCGAGGCCAGCCTGCCAGTGGTCGACGGGGCTGGAGTTGGAGTCAGTCGAGTTAGCTCGGCGGACAAGGGTGCGGGACGGGGTCCTGCCACCTGAGGTCTGAAGACGCCCAGGTCCAGCCAGTGCTGCAGCGGGGCTGAAGCCGCCACTGCGCGGGCTGGTGGGAGCTGGCGGTGCGGTGGCATGGCCTGGCTCGTCGGCGGCGGTGGCACCTTCGGCGTCGCTGAGCTGTGCGCTGGGGTCGGCCTGGGCCGAGTTGTCGGGCGCACTGCTGCGCGACCGGGAGCGCCCTGTGCGGGGATCGCTGTCACGGTCGCGCTGGGCAGCGTCACTTGGCGGTGGCGTGCCGTCGGGGTCCTGGGTTTCCGTGTCGTGGATGGAGTCGTTCTGGCTATCGTCCGACACGTGGAACGAGTCCAGGGATATGTTGCTGATATCGCTGGCAGCTGCGTGCTGGAGCAGAAGCGGTTCAGCGTCGGCCGCGGGCTGGTCACACGTGGCGTTTTGGGCGGGGGGGCCAGCGGGCGGTGGTAGGTTTAGCGGTTCCATCGGTGCCGCGGCGAGCTCCGCCTCGACAAGCGGCTGCAGGTCTGGCGGGTGGTGCGAGATCGCATCCACGAGATACGCCAGGGCGTCTTGGTCGGGCGGAGGGAGGCCTCTTGGCAGCAAGGCGTGGGCCCGTGAGAGGTATGGCGGCAGTGGTGCCGCGAAAGCCTCAGGGCCGACGAGCTGGGCACGAGCGCCCTGGTATTCCAGAAGGAGGCCAAGGTAGCGGGTGGGGTACTCGTGGCTGCCCTGAATACGAGTGAGGTTGCGGTTGGTGCGCTGTCTGTCGGGGCCCGCTCTGTGCCAGATATCCTCGCACATGTCGACCGCGGTGCGGTGGCGCAGGGCGTCGTTTTTCTCCGCGGAGTCCTCCTGGAAAAGGTGGTCGTACTGTGGCAGATGGAGCGTCGCCAGGACGTGCGGGACGCAGTCCTCGAGCCATGCCCAGTAAACGTCCTGATGGTCCTCCCCTGGTGCCCACGCCGCGGCGCACGGGATGAGCCGTGCTCGGATGTTCATCAGGTGCCAGAAGGCGGGGTCCTCATCAGGTTCACCCCTGGCGCACAGAGGGGAAGCGGGACTCTCTGTGTTGCTGGTAGTCAGGCCGTGTGCGTGGGTGCTAAGCACGGCCATAATTAGCAGCCCACATAGCGTGTTGGGCTCCACGGTGATGCACAGGTAGGGCACGAGGAGCCAGATGGCTCGCAGCGAGGCGCCTGTGGTCTGTGGGGGCCACGGTGGAGCCGTCTGCGGCGCTGGCTCAGCGGCGTGGTTTCCAGCGTGGCACGACCCACCGCTGTCAGTAATGTCGAAGCTGTCAGGTCGGCACGCTGTGGGGGTGCGACACTCTGGAGGGTACACGGTGCGACGTACGGCGGCAGGCGTCGTGGTCGGTGGTAACTCTTGCAGGTGGTCGTGCGCGGCGTGCGTTGCCTCATGCGGGGGTGGTGGCAGCCAGGGCACTGCAGCGGGGCTGAAGCCGCCACTGCGTGCCTGGGCCTTGCCAGCGGCCCTGTCGAGGATATGCTGCACGACGGTCGAGGGCTCGCTGAAGACAGGGTGCCATCGAGGATATGCTGTACGACGGTCGACCGCAGGCGTCGTATTGAGTGATGGTAGCCCTCGTAGCTGAACTTGCATGCGGTGCGAGGCGTGGCCGGAGGACGCAGGAGTCAGCTCAGCTGCGGCAAAATCGGCGGTCGACTGCGATGCATGTGTCGTAGTTGACGAGGGCGTGCTCGTAGGAGACGTGCTGGTACTCGGCGTAGGCATAGTAGTAGCCGTCGAAGTCCCAGGGGGGCAGCGCGTGGGGCAGGGCCCCTGGTGCTGCTCAGGCCAGGCGCTCGCGGGGGCGCCCAGCAGCCCGGTGCCGCACGGACCAGCGGCGGCGGTGCTGTTCACGATCGGGTCCAAAATGGCGCTGTGATCGTATTTGTAGATGCTGTCATCGTAAAGGTAGAAGTACGTCCTACGCTCCGCATGTCGCAGGAAAGCCTCTCCTCCGTGCTGGGGCGCACCGCCTGAAGACGGGTGTGCTCCAGCCAGCGAGGGGGGGGCCAGGCCGCAGGCGAGGCGCCGCATGATGGCGAGGCCTGGCGGGCGGCGCGAGCGATGGGCCGAAAGCTGCGTGGCAGCACACGTCCTCATACACCCCTGAATGCTCATGTACATCGCTACAATCACGCCCCCTGCAAGACTACGGGTGTCCCTACACCAGAGAGCTTGCGCGTGCTGCTGCCAAAACAGACATGAGGTAACAAGAAAGAGATACGACGCGAAGAGGGGAGCGGTGCCTCTGAAGGCGCTTCCTCGGAGGGCTGAGGCGGGCTCTCTGAGGCACCTTCAATACGGGTCCTGGGTGGCCCGACCCTTGTCCTTGCCTTTGTCGGCCCCTGGGGGCCCCGTCCCTGGGGTGGCCTGGCCTGGCTGGTCGGTCGCACTGCAGGCTGCCGCGGGCTCGGCGGCCGCTGCGGCTTCCTCCTTCTTAACTTCCAGAGTGGCCGCTTGTGGCAGGTGGATGGTGCCTCCCGTGAGGTGCCCGAGGAGGGTCTGGATGTCGCCGCGCAGTGCAGCGGCGTCGGCGGTTGCCGTCTGTTGCTGGGTGACGACGGTGGCAAGCCCCCGTTCCAGCCCTGAAACGTGCTCCGTGAGTGTGGCCTGGGAGGAGAGAACGCCCGCAAGCTGCATCTGCATGTTATCCACCGTGGTGGCTAGTAGCTCGTGCTGCTGTTCCATGTGCTGGATGCGGGTCGTGGCAGCATCGGGCGGTTTAGAGGCCGATGCGAAGCGCTCGCCGAAGGTGTTGAGTTCGTGGGAGGCCTCGCTGTATTCATCGCCTGATGAGAGGATCTCGACGTCAACGACGTCACCTGGTACTTCGGCGGCTGTGGCAGCGGCGCCTTCGGTGTGGCCCCCTCCTTCCGCCGCCGCCGTGCCAAGCCAGGGGTCGTGGCCACCTGGTCCTGGGGCGGCCGTCGGTTCAGCGGCTCCGTCCGTGCCGTGAGGGGGCGCAGAAGAGCTGCGGCCTGGGGCGCGGGGTGGCCTTGCGGGCGGCGTGGCGTCACGTTTCCCGCTGGAGGAGCGGTGGCGCTTGGCTAAAGGCTCCTCCTTGGGGGTCAGGAGCGGTGCGACGCCCTTGCCTTTGGGCGTGGCAGTCATAAGGTCGTGGAGGTAGGGGCTCTGGGCCGCTTTGGTAAGGAGTGTGCCGGTGGCGGGGCTGAAGCCGCCACCACCGGCTGACGGCGTCGCAGGCTCTGTGATGGTGGTAGGCGTGACGATGGTAACGTTGTCCCGCTTCGGCGCCACCTCAGCCAGCGGGGCCTCGGCGATGCTCCACGGGATGGAGCACCCCGCGACCTGCACCGTATAGGTGAGTGGGGGCCGATGGGCGCGCACTAGGGCAAACTGGGCCGCAGTGGCTGGGTCCCAGGCGGCGTGGTAGACCTCACAGTCCCATTTGACGGACGGGCCCGTGAGAGTCTTGGCGAGCTGGGTCAGCGTGGCGTGGCGTGACGCAATGCCAGTGATGCGGTAGCGCGTCTTGGCGAGGGTGGCCTCGCAGCCGCGGATGCTGACAGCGGCGGCCTTGGCGACGTCAGACCCCCGCGGAACACGGATCCCCAGCAGGCCTGACTTGCCGTGCCTGACGACTCCCAGGGCCTTGAGCTCCACCGACTTCTGGAACGCGTCTGCCATCGTGATGGGCTGGTCCTCAGGGAACCACACGGTCTGATACTTGTCGGCGGTGGGCTCGTCTGCACCTACGTTGCTGAGGTCGTAGGTGGCACCGAGTTGCCCTGATCCCGCCAGGACCTTGTCGACCGCTTGGAGACTGACGCCGAAGGTGGCAGCCAGGGACCTCTTTCCGACGCCCGATCCAAACCTGCCTAGGCTTTTGCAGGGTTCGAGGATGGTGACGGCTTTAAAGTTGCCGTGGAAGAGGGCCTTGAAGGTGTCCTGGAGCTGGCCATCGAGCTCCTGGCGGCGAGCGTCTTTCTTGGACTCCTTGTGCTTTTGGCGCGCCTTGTCCTGTGGAGCGGAGTCGCCTCGAAAAGGGCCCTTGGCGCGTGGACCACCGTTCACGGGGGCACCTCCCGAGAACTGGTCCTCGAAGGCCTGGTGCATGGAGGGGACTGCGGCAATGGCCTCGGTCTCGTGCATGGTCGCCCGAATCCAGCAGACGTG
>CAUYUJ010016354.1:267500-282743 GCA_963575745.1 Prorocentrum cordatum
TGATGCTAATCCCATCTACGTGGTTATGAGTTGGTCCAGCCTTTTCTGGACGGAGCACACAATAACATTCTCTAGTATGGCTGGGAAGTTCCTCAATGCAGCTGAACAGATCATGCATCCCATCCAGACTGACCGCGCCCCGAAACACCTCTCCATGAAAGCCGCGGTTCGATTCGGTTCAAGCCGGGGCGCGCCCTGTCCCGTTCGGCAGGTTCAATTCGCGTCCGACACCGGTTCGGTTCGGCCAGCTCGGACAGCGTCACAGACCGGTCTGGTTCGGCCGGTTCGGCTCGGGCGGTTCAGTTTTCCTGTTTTCAGCCGGTTTGGTCCAGTCGGTTCGGCCAGTTCGGCCGGTTCGCCCCGACGAATCGACGCAGACCATGTCCCGCCCGATCCGATCTGGATGTCCTGGTACCGACCTACGTCGACGTCGTCATCGTCGACATCGACTTCGACGTCGCTGCCGCTGCCGTGGCCGCAACCCAAACCTCCGACGTCGTGAATTTTTCACAACGTCGACGCCCAGAGGTCTGGACCCCTTCCCCAAGACTGACGGTCCCGAGGCCCGGGAAAGGCCCCTGGAGGCAGAAAAAAAAACGTCTTGTCATGATTCCCAACCATCCTGTGGTGTCGGGTCCTCGTTTTGAAGAGTGAGTCAGCGCCCCGTGTCCTCACTCCCGCTGCCCCTTCCCTCCTCCTCTCATCATCGTCATCATCATCAGCATCATCATTATCATCAACATCATCCGCATTATCATCACCATTATCAGCATCAGTATCATCATCATCATCAATCAAAATCAACACCACCATCATCACCAACACCATCACCATCATCATCGTCATCATCATCATCATCATCAGCATCATCATCGTCATCATCATCATCATCATCACCAGCCTCAGCATCATCACCACCAATACCCGTATCAATATCACTATCAACATCAGCATCATCGTCATCGCAAGCATCATCGCGGTTATCGTCACCACCATCGATTCCCAGTTCAACGCGCCCCTCACACAATTCGTGGAGCCATAAGGAACCCCACCGAATGCACCAGTGCCAACGTCAACATGCGCGCCCCGCGCCCAGCTCGGCACGACCCTCACACGCTTCGTGGCCCCATAGGGTGCCCCACCGAAGGCACCACGGCCACCGTCCACATACCATGTCGGTTCACCCCTCACTAGTTTCGTGGCCCCATAGGGAACTCCATCGAAAACCCCAGTGCCACCGTCCACATGCGCCCCCCCACACCCATTTCGGCACACCTCTCATACGTTTCGTGGCCCCGTAGGGAGCTTCACCGCAAGCCCGAGCGCCACCGTCCACATGCGCCCCCCCCCCCCCCCACACCCATTTCGGTACACCCCTCACACGTTTCGTGGCCCCATACGGAGCCCTTTTTTTTCCCGAAGGCCCCAGCGCCACGCACATGCGTCCCCCACACCCATTTCGGCGCACCACGCACGCGCTTCGTGGCCCCCACAGGGCTCCACCGAAGGTCCAATGCCACCGTCCACACGCGCCCACACCTCACACTTTTCGTGGTCCAATTGGAAGCCCCACCGAGGGCCCCACTGGCACAGTCCACATGCGCCCCCCACGCCAATGTTGGTACACCCCTCACACACTTCGTGGCCCCATAGGGAGCTCCACCGAAGGCACCAGTGCCACCGTCCACACACATCCCCCGTACCCATCTCGGCACACCCTCTCACACGCTTCCGTGGCCCCATACAGTTCTCCACCGAAGCCCCCAGTGTCACCGTCCACATGCGCCCCCCGCACACATTTCGGCAACCCCTTTTACACGCCTCGTGGCACCATAGGGAGCTCCACCGAAGGTCCCAATGCCACCGTCCACATGCGTCCCCCGCATCCGTGTCGGCACGCCCCATCACACGCTTCGTGGCCCCATAGGAGCTGCGCCGAAGGCCCCAGTGCCACCGTCCAAACGAACACATGAAAAAACGCCCCCCGCCCCCCACATGAGGAGCTTTAGACCAGTGGGGCCGCGAAGCGACGCGCGAACTGAACGCGGAATCTGCTCGACGGTCAGCCAACGACAACGCCACGACACCCAATTCGAACAGCACGCTGCTGCCAAGCCCATTGGCATTCGAACTTGGCGTTCCCTTGTGCCAGCGCGCGGTCAATGCCCAAAACCGTCGTGGACACTCGCGCGCTCGTGCCAAGGCAAAAACCGATGGGCGCGTCGGCCCTTGGCGGCGCTGGCGAAAGCCCCACGCGGTGCTCGAGGCCCGCCTTGCACGGGCGCTGCGTAGGCGAACACAACTTATAAACTCCATATATTATAACAAAAACAGCCCAAACTTTTCCGAAACAAGAAGTCTCGCGCGGGAGAGCCCCGAACAATCATATAAGCAGAAACACGTGCACATGTAAACGCCAAAAAACTTTAGATTGGCCCAGTTGCCTTAAGAGAAACGCTCCCGATCTAAACTTGTCCGCCAGCGGGGTCAGGAGGGGGCGGCGGAAGCGGGCGCGTGGGCCCTCGGCTGGGCCAGCGGCGCTGCCGCGCGAGGGACAAAGCCGCCGTCGCCTCAAACTGCGAGCCGCGGCCGTGGCACGCGCCGCCCTGGGAACGCTGGCGCGGCCGCGGCCGCGTCGAGCGGGCCCAGGACGTCGCCGCGCGCGCGGGGCCCCTCTGCGGCAGCTGGCAATGGTCTCGCCGACAGGGCGCCTACACTGACGTTCATTCGCCCTACATGCAAAACGCTGACATGCAAAATCCGTAGTTGTGGGGGCTGGGGTCGGTTTCCCACTGTTCATCACATGCGTCCCCCGCACCCATTTAAGCGCCTCACACGTTTCGTGGCTCCATACCGAAGGCCCCAGTGCCACCGTCCACATGCGTCCCCCGCACCCATCTCGGCACACCCCTCACTCGTTCCGTGGCCCCATAGGGTTCTCCACCGAAGGCCCCAGTGCCATCGTGCACATGCGTCCTCCACACCCATGTCGACACCCCCTCACACGCTTCGTGGCCCCATAGGGAGCTTCACCGAAGGCCCCAGTGCCTCCGTCCACATGCGTCCCCCGCACCCATTTCGACACCCCTCTTGCACGTGTCGTGGCCCCATAGGGAGCTCCACCAAATGCGCCAGTGCTACCGTCCACATGCGTCCGCCGCATCCATGTCGGCACACCCCTCACAGGGTGCGTGGCCCCTTAGGCAGCACCACCGAAGAAGGTATTCTCAATTGCGGTACTCACAAGTGCATACGGTAGAGTCCTTCGCCAGGCTAATTTTTCATGACCCGAGGGGGTCTGGGACGTCGTCGTCGTCGCCGTCGACGAAGACGTCGACGTCGCTGACGCTGCCGTGGCTACAAGGCAGCTCAAGACCCAGACCTCCGACATCGTGATTTTTTCGCAACTTCGACCCTCAGAAGTCTGGACCCATTCCCCAGCACCGGATTCTCATCCTGAGTCGTTTTGTGAAGGTCCCGAGGCCCGGGAAGGGTAGCGAAAAACGACTCGTCATGATTTTGTTCATGACCCGAGGGGGTCTGGGACGTCGTCGTCGTCGTCGCCGTCGACGAAGACGTCGACGTCGCTGACGCTGCCGTGGCTACAAGGCAGCTCAAGACCCAGACCTCCGACATCGTGATTTTTTCGCAACTTCGACCCTCAGAAGTCTGGACCCATTCCCCAGCACCGGATTCTCATCCTGAGTCGTTTTGTGAAGGTCCCGAGGCCCGGGAAGGGTAGCGAAAAACGACTCGTCATGATTTTGTTCATGACCCGAGGGGGTCTGGGACGTCGTCGTCGTCGTCGCCGACGTCGACGTCGCTGCCGCTGCCGTGGCCTCAAAGCAGCCCAAGACCCAGACCCCCGACGTCGTAATTTGTTTGCAACGTCAATCCTCAGAGGTCTGGACCCATTCCCCAGGACCAGATTCTCATTCAGAGTTCTGTTTTAACGGTCCCAAAGCCCGGGAAGAGCCCCCAGAGGCCAAACATTGAGAATTAGCCTGGCGAAGGACGCAACCATATGCAGTTGTTCGTACGGCAATTGTGAATCGGAGGTTGGGGGGTGAGATCGCAGTGGAACGGAGACACCCAGACGGGAAATCGTTTCGTTTCGTCCGTGTCGTGCGTGCGGGCGAGGCGAAGCTGCGTGGGCGCGCGAGAGGAATGAACCCGCCGTTGCTAGGGCGAAGTCAAGACAAATGATTCTCCCCCGCCAGCCCGTCCAGCGGTGGCTCGCGGTGTCCCGCGGTGTCCCGTGGTGTTCCGTGGTGTCCCGTGGTGTCCGCCGTTGCTCGGGCGAAAACAAGACAAATGATTCTCCCCCGCCCGCCCGTCTGTCCGTCCGTCCGGCGTTGGCTCGCGGCGTCCCGCGGTTTCCCGTGGTGTTCCGTGTTGTCCCGTGGGGTCCCGTTCAGTGAGATCGATAGTGATATCGATAGTGAGATCGATAGCGAGATCGATAGTGAGATCGATGTGGTGCCCCGAGGTGTCCCGTGGTGCCCGAAAAAGTGAGATCGATAATGGAATCGATAGAGAGATCGACAGGTGTCCCGTGGTGTCTCGTGGTGTCCCGTTGAGTGAGATCGATACTGAGATCGATAGTGAGATCGATGTGGTGCCCCGAGGTGCCCCGTTGTGTCCCACGGTGTCCCAAAAAGTGCTATCGACAATGAGATCGATAGTGAGATCGGCAGGTGTCCCGTGGTGTCCCGTTCAGTGAGACCGATAGTGAAATCGATGGTGAGATCTATGTGGTGTCCCGAGGTGTCCAGTGGTGTCCTATGGTGTCCCGTTGAATGAGATCGATAATGAGATCGATAGTCAGACCGATAGTGAGATCGAAACGTGTCCCGCAGTGTCCCGTGGTGTCCCTTGGTGGCCCGTGGTGTCCTGTGGTGACCCGTTGAGTCCCGTGGTGACCCGTTGAGTGAGATCGATAGTGAGATCGATAGTGAGATCGATAGTGAGATCGACAGGTGTCCCGTGGTGTCCCGTTGAGTGAGATCGATAATAAGATCGATTGAGTCAGATGCTGGTTCCACCCTGTTCCCCCCCCCACAACCTCCTTGTCATCCGAAGGGCGGTTGTATAGGTATCTTCGTTGGTGGCGCCCCCTATGGGGCCACGAAACGTGTGAGGGGTGTGCCGAATGGGTGCAGCGGACGCATGTGGACGGTGGCGCTGGGGCCTTCGGTGGAGCTCCCTATGGGGCCACGAAACATACGAGGGGTGTGCCGACATGGGTTTGGGAAACGCATGTGGACGGTGGCGCTGGGGCCTTCAGTGGACGGTGGCACTCGGGCTTTCGGTGAAGCTCCCTACGGGGCCACGAAACGTGTGAGAGGTGTGCCGAAATGGGTGTGGGGGACGCATGTGGACGGTGGCGCTGGGGCCTTTGGTGGAGCTCCCTATGGGGCCACGAAACGTAGTGGTGCGCCGAAATGGGTGCAGCGGACGCATGTGGACGGTGGCACTGGGGCCTTTGGTGGAGCTCCCTATTGGGCCTTGAAGCGCTGTGAGGGGTGTGCCGAAATGGGTGTGGGGGACGCATGTGGACGATGGCACTGGGGCCTTCGGTGGAGCTCCCTATGGGGCCACCAAACGTGTGAGGGATGTGCCGAAATGGGTGCGGGGGACGCATGTGGGCGGTGGCACTGGGGCCTTCGGTGGAGCTCCTTATGGGGCCACGAAGCGTTGTACTGTGCGGGCGAAACGCAGAGAAGAAGGAGGGGGAGGAGGAAGGAGGGGGAGGAGGATGAGAAGAAGGAGGAGGAGGAGGAGGAGAACGCGGGGACCGTTATTGTTATTGCACAACGAGGACCCAACACCACAGGATGGTTGGGAAAAACCTCCGTCGCGATTTTTTCGACACGCTCGTTGTCTGGGGTTGCCTCCAAGAGGGCCCCACGACGGCGCAGCAGGGCGCCAAGACGGCCCGCAAGAGCTCCCATAGACGACCCCAAGAAGGGGGCCCAGAGGCGAAGCCTGCACAGATATGTCAATCCTTCCGCCACGAGAAGCCCCCGGAGGCCCAAGATGCCCTCCAGGGGCCCCAGGGGCCCCAGGAGGCCCCCAAGAGGCCATCCAAGAAACCCCAGGAGGCCCCCAAAGAGGCCCCTAAGAGCCCTCGTTGAAGAAAACCCCGGGGCACACTGGATGTACAGCACGGCTACAAAAGACAACGCGCCCCCTGTTCTCCGCCTCCTCTTGCCTCCTACTCCTCCAATTCCTCCTCCTGTTCCTCATTCCTGCTTCTCCTGTTCCTGCTCCTGCTTACTGCTCCTCCTCCTCCTCCTCCTCCTCCTCCTCCTCCGCCCTCCTCCTCCTCCTCCTCCTCCTCCTCCTCCTCCTCCTCCTCCGCCTCCGCCTCCTCCTCCTCCTCCTCCTCCTCCTCCTCCTCCTCCTCCTCCTCCTCTCGAATCCTGGACCTCTGAACCGCACCGCGGGCACGGTGGCGTGCTGAGCCGTAGGCCATAAAATGCCGGGGCGCACGACGAATCCAGCATCCGGGTGCTGCGACCCCAAACCCACAAGTCCACAGGCCCTGAAGTCCACAGCCCTTCGAAAGTCCAGAGGAAAAAACAACTTCATTAACATAATCCAACCAGCCCTTTAAGCGACAGGTGGTCTAAGGACGGTCCCTGTCCTCTTCCACACTCCTTTTCTTCCCCTCGGGGAGGGGAACCCTCCCCCTCCCCTCCCTGAGGTGTTTTTTAGGAGTGGTCGCGAGGTGTCAGGAGTTCCTATCTCGGCCCCAGGATCGTGAACTCCGAGGGGGGGAGCCACATCAAGTACCCCCCTCGTTTGACCGACCGCCTCCAAAATGACCCCCAGAGGCCCCCCACAGGGTTCCCAAGAGGCCCCCCAGAGGGCTCCGGAGGCGCCCCACGAGGCCCCAAGAAGGCGTGAAAACGCAGCCGAAGAGCACCCAAGGACCCCAAGCGGTTTCAGATACCTGGATGACATCCAAGTTGGCTCAAGATGGCTCCCAAGATGCTCCAAGCGGCCCCAAGACCGCTCCAAGACGGCTCCAGATGGCCACGGAGCCTCCCAAGCCTCCCTCGCTGTTTGACTATGCGTGTCTCTTCTTCTCCCCCCGACAACTCTCATGGGCATCGCTTCTGGATGGGATGGTGTGGAGGCCGCAAACGAAGGCGCAGGCGGCGTCCGAAGTCAGCCCGGGCTACGAGCGAAACCCAATTACATAGCGCGCGCACGAACGGCTGCCGGAGCTGCCGCCGAGGGACGCCGGGCTGCGCCGCGGGTGAAGGCAGGGCTGTAAGAGCTGCCAGGTGCGCCAAGCGGATGAAGCGCAACCGCCCCAGGGGCAAGACCACCAGGGGAATAAACGAATTGTACCCTGTCGCGCCAGGCGCCAGAGGTAAACGAGCCACCGAGCAGAGCACGGCATAGCGCGGGGCTGAGCAAGCAGCCCAGAGTACCTGTGTCGCATGCGAGGGATGGTGCGGATACTTTTTTGATTGGCGGCTCACAAGGACAGATCCAAGAAGCGGGACGGACTCGACTGGGGCACAAGGCGAGATAATTAGCTGCAGAAGCGCATAGGCCGCTGAAGCGGGTGCACGTGCCAGGGACAGCATGACCCTCATTAAGACGCTGGCGGCCCGAAACCGGGGAACGCAAGCACAGAACTGGAAACGGACGGATGGCGCAGTCGCACACGTGGCGCCAAGCTCTGACCGTACCGAACAGCGCGAAAACGCGAGGAGCACGCCGCGCTGTGGCGGCACGGAGTGGCCGGGGTGGCCGCACCGTCCATGAAACGAAGAGGAGGCCGAGGAACAGGACAGACACGGCGGGCACAAAGGCACGCGGCGGCAGGAGAAGGGGGGCACATATGGAAGCCTCACTCACAGTGACTCATAGGACGCTCTTGGGCATGAGAGCGATGGTGGGGATACGCGAAGCGTCAAGATTTGTCAGGGGTCCGCGCGGAATTGTTGGATCCGCTGTGGAACCCCTCCCTCCTTGCGCGGAGCGCGCCATGGGTGGGGCTGGAGGCGCCCCCCAGAGGGGGTACCAGCACCGATCCAAGAAATCATCGCATCGCGGAACTCCGATGTTGATGTTTATGCAGTGGCTTCCTTTGCGGCTCTCGATGCCTTCGAGCGCGTTTCTTTATGTTCAGCGATTGCCGTCGTCATGGGGGGGGGGCGAACGGGGGGTATGACGTAACGCCCCCCCCCGCCGTGCGGCTCCGGCATCGCAGCCGTGCCCGCGCGCGCGACGTGACGAGCGACAAGCGGCGAGCGACGACGACGACGACGACGACGCGACGCGACCCACTGCGTCACGGTACCACCACAACGTTCGCGTGCACCACAACGCGCTAGATGATTGCCGTCATCGGCCCGGAATAAAAAACAGGCTTCAGCCGCGTCCGCGCGCACGACGACTATTAGCGACGAGCGACAAGCCACGAGCAACGACGACGACGACGACGACGACGACGACGACGACGACGACGACGACGACGACGACGACGACGACTGCGGACCAGACTCCTATGCGGACTCCTACGCGGACGCCTACGCGGACCCCAGTGCGCACGGCGGCAATGCCCAGAGCGCACTGGGGGGGGTTACGTCATGGGGGTGGGGGCGGGGGCCATGACGCCCGTTATGCCCCAAACAATAAAGAAACGGGCTCTTCCCTGCGGCCGGGCCGTTTTCCCATCGCGAGCCATCCCTTGAGGGGCCCGGGGTCCAGAAGCGGACCCTGGGACGCCGAACGCAGCGAAAAAACTTCGGGCGCGACCTCGCCCGAGTCGCCGCCAGAGGTCTTGGCCAGCCCAGGGGGCCGCCACTTTCTCCTCGGCGCGCAGTCGGCGGGGCCGACGGCGTCAGAGAACTGGTGGCGAGCAGGGCCAAAGAGCGGCCCATGAGCGCCCACAGAGGCGATTTTGGCTCTAGGAGGGAGACAGGAATCGGGGACCCCCCCTCCCTCGATCGATGCCCTACAACATGGCCCCAAGAGAGCCCCCAAAAAGCACCAAAGAGGGCCGCAAGACGGCCCCAAAATGGCCCCAAGAGAGCCCAAAAGCGCCCCAAGAGCGTCCCACGAGGGCCCCAAGAGACGGTTTGCCTCCTCCTCCTCCTCCTCCTCCTCCTCCTCCTCCTCCTCCTCCTCCTCCTCTTCCTGTATCCTCCTGTTCCTCCTGCACCTCCTCCTCCCCATCCTCCTCCTCCGCCTGCTCCTCCTCCTCCTCCTCCTTCCCCTCCCCCCCCCCTTGCCGCCCCCCCGCGGGCGGGCCCCTGGGATGGCCCGAAGAGGCTCTCCAACGCCACCCTTTTGCTCCCAAGGATCTCTCTGTTCATCCTGGTTGCCCGCTCTGTTTCACTGTATGTGTCTCGTCGTCCCCTTTCCCGTCCCGTCAACGTTCCTGGGAAGCGTTTCTGAACGGGCTGGTGGATATATGTTATAACCGGAAGAAGCAATTAAGAAACCCCCCGGCGTTATCATTAGCACCGCGACGTAATTAAATAATTATTTTTTTGGGGGGGGGTTCGCCGAGCGATATTATTAGCACCGCGCAAATGGAAGGAAAATAAATAATTCCAGCGCCCCGCCTCGGGTGGCATCCCAATTAGAATTGAAATGAGAATAAGAATACGAATACGAATAAGGAAAAGCTAAGAAAAGCTAGGGAAAAGCTGAGAAAAGCTAAGGAAAGCAAAGAAAAGCTGAGGGAAGCTAAGGAAAAACTAAGAAAAGCTAAGAAAAAGCTTAGAAAGCTCAGGAGAAGAGCAAGAAAAGCTGAGAAAAGCGAAGAAAAGCTAAGGAAAATATAAAGAAAAGCTAAAGAAAACTAATGAAAAGCTAAGGAAAACTATGGAAAAGCTGAGGAGAAGCTAAGGGAAACTAAGGAAAACTTAAGAAAAGCTAAGGAAAACTGAAGAAAAGCTAAGAAAAAGCGAAGGAAAAGCTAGCGAAAAGCCAAGGAAAAGCTAAGGAAAAGCTAAGGAAAACTAAAGAAAACAAGGGAAAAGCTAAGGAAAACTAAAGAAAAGTTTAGGAAAAGCTAAGGACAACTAAGGAAAAGCTAAGGGAAACTAAGGAAAAGCTGAGGAACAGCTGAGAAAAGCTCAGGAAAACTATGGAAAAGCTGCGGAAAACTAATGAAAAACTAAGGAAAAGCTAAAGAAAAGTAAAGATAAACTATGGAAAAGCTCAAGAAAACTAAGGAAAACTTAAGAAAAGCTAAGGAAAAGTAATGAAAAGTTGAGGAAACCTAAGGAAATGCTGAAGAAAACTAAGGAAAACTAAAGGAAAGCTAAGGAAAACTGAAGAAGCTCAGGAAAACTATAGAAAAGCTTAAGAAAACTAAGGAAAAGCTCAAGGACACTAAGGAAAAGCTAAGGGAAACTAAGGAAAACTCAAGAAAAGCTAAAGAAAACTAAAGAAAAGCTGAGGAAAACTAAAGAGAAACAATAATTAGCCCCCCCCCCCTCGTTGCGTCCACGCAGAAATTGCGCCCCAGCCCCTCCCCCCAGTCGCCCGCCCGAGCGCGGTGGCGGAATCGCGCGGCAGCGCCACTGAATGCGATGCACCGAAAGAGAGCAAGGCGATGTGTTTCTGAGCGACGCCTGCGCACGGCGCCTGATCTCTTAAAGCGTCAGCGAGCGCTGAAAGCCCTGGCGTCGACGTGACGCCCCGGCGCTGAAAGCCCTGGCGCTGAAGAGGGCGGTCTCGATCAAAAACGCGAGCACTGAAAGCCCCCTGAAAAAATTGGAGCCGCGCTGAGAAGGGGGCGGTCTGAAGGCGCTGAGGCGCTGAATCTCTGAACTGCGGCCTGAAGATTGCTGAGAGAAACTCAGCACAACATCTGCCTGACAGGCTAAGCTCGCCCTCCCCTCCCTGCCGCCCCCTCCCCCAGAGAAAAATAAAGAAAAACTCAGGAATGGCAAGGAAAAGCTGAGAAAAGCTAAGGAAAAGCTAAGGAACAGCTAAGAAAAGCTCAGGAAAAGCTGAGACAAGCAAAGGAAAAGCTGCGAAAAAGCTAAGGAAAAGCTAAGGAAACGCTAAGGAAAAGCAGAGAAAAGCTAAGGAAAAGCTGAAAAAGAGCAAAGGAAAAGCTGAGAAAAGCTGAAGAAAACCTGAAAAAAAGCTAAGGAAAAGCTCAGAAAAGCTAAGGAACAGCTAAGAAAAGCTAAGGAAAAGCTGAGAAAAGCTAAGGAAAAGCTGAGAAAAGCTGAGGACAGCTAAGGAAAAGCTGAGAAAGGCTGGGGAAAAGCTATGGAAAAGCTAAGAAAAGCTCAGGAAAAGTTGAGAAAAGCTGAGGAAAAGCTAAGGAAAAGCAAAGAAAAGGCTAAGAAAAAGCAAGGAAGAGCTGAATAAAGCTAAGGAAAAGCTAAGAAAAAGCTAAGGAAAAGCTAACGAAAAGCTAAGGAAAAGCTAAGAAAAGCTGAGGAAAAGCTGAGAAAACAAAGGAAAAACTGAGAAAAGCTAAGGAAAAGCTGAGAAAAGCTAAGGAAAAGCTGAGAAAAGCTGAGGACAGCTAAGGAAAAGCTGAGAAAAAGCTAAGGAAAAGCTGAGAAAAGCTGAGAAAACATGCGGAAAAGCTGAGAAAAGCTAAGACAAACAATGGAGACCTAAAGAAAACCAAGGGAAGGCACCCCCCTTCCCTCTGACGGCGCCAGACGCGGCCTCTTAGGAACGCTCACCTGCACATGCCCCTGAGCACGCTCATCGTGCTCATCCTCCACCACGCAGGTGGCCTGCCGTGCCTGATGCAGTACCTCAGGGCGCGGGGGTAGCTGCGCGCGACGCAGCCTGAGGTCAGGAGGGGGACGAGGAGGAAGAGCAGGAGGAGGACGAGGAGGAGGACGAGGAGCACCAGCCTGAAGTCCATTCGCACTTGGCACACACCTGCACGGTCTGAATCATCTTCATGTGGCTGACGTATGCACAACACTCGTCACTGTTCACGTTCGTAAACTGAGCCTGATGGAAAGCTGCCTCAAGGACTGGCTCGGAAAGGCCTCTCAACCATGCCTCAAAGCCCTTCTCGCCCTTCTGCTTCTGACCTAGCGCTGCGAGAGCCTCCTGCGCCTGCTTCTCAGCCTCCTCCTTCTGCGCCTTCTTCTGTGCCTCCACCTTCTCCTCCTCTGCGCCCTTATTCGGTTCTGCGGGCTCCTTCTGCGCCTCAACCTGCGGCTCCTTATGCGCCTGCACCTTCTCCTCCTCTGCGCCCTTCTTCGGTGCTGCGGCCTCCTTCTGAGCCTCATCACCCTGCTTCAGCGCCTCCTTTTCCCTTATCCGCGGCCTTCTTCTGAGCCTTCTCCTCGGCGGCCTCAGCCTCTGCCTCCAGGATTTTCTTCACCGTGGCCTTAACTTGGTCCTTCAATACCTGAGTCGCCTCCTGCTGCAACCTCCTCCTCACTTCCTTCGGGTCCTCAGGGATGGCATCTGGTAGCGTCTTGCACCAGTTGCTGACCAAGGCTGCTTCTTTAGCTCTTCTCCTCAGCTCCTCTGCCTCCCTCTGCTCGGTTTGCTTCCGATCTGCTTTGGCCTGAAGGTGCTGCTGCGCAGCCTTGACCTTCGCCTCCTCAAAAAGCGCTTCCTGAAGCCAGGCTAGCCGCGCCTTCTCCAGCTGCTTCGCGGCGCTCACGCACTTATTGATGACAGCCTTCTTCCTGTCCTTAGGCGTCGTGACTGGAGCTCCCCCCTCACCTGCCAGTCTCCTGACCTCCACCTCGATGTAATGCATGACCCAATAGCCGCAGTCGGTACCTGATTGCCTGAAGATCTGGTGCCTGGTGAGCGCAGTTACTAGCATCTGCTGGCTGAGGTCTGGCACGACTGCCTTCAAGATCTGATCAGCTCTGTCCAGACACACCTCATTGATCTCGTTCATTGTCTCGTAATACCTGATGCGCGGCTCTGCTAGACTGATGCCCTCGTTCCTCGTCTCAACGACAAGGAGGGTCCAGTGTCCCACCTTGTGCTTCCCAGCGCCCTCAGGACACTGAAGAGGGAAGAATACCTTATCGTATCGATTGAGAACTCTCCTCATTGCCTCTTCCATGGCTTTCTGACACACCTCGTCCTGATCCCTGAGTGCCGAGAAATACACGCACATGCTATCAGGTGACCAGGTGAAGAAGTTGGCCTGAGGGAAGGTGTGCTCCAGGAGAACTGACCATAACTGAATGGTCCCTCCTTCCAAGAGTGCGGCATCCTTCTTTACTTCCACTGGGGGTGCTGAGTCCGCGCTCACCATGCCGAGTCTGCCAAGCATCTGATATTTCATATTCTTGCTCACGTGCTCGAACGTGAGAAGTGCTTTCGGCGTAGGCAACGTCTCATTCACCTCAATGACCGCGCTGATTGGGACGCGCCTGTTATTCATCTGATCGTCCAAGATGCTGATCTCCTGGTCCTCTTTGTGAGCGTACATGCAGTGGCCCACTTTCCCGAAGAGAGCCTCACCGCCGGCGTACTCACGATCAACCCTGAACACTTTCTTCAGGTACTGATCCTCATGGAATCGAGGTACCCCGAACAAAGCAGCGACCCTGGCAGACTACCCCTAAGGCCTGAATATGGAGGAAGTCCAAGGCGGGAGCCTTGTCTGTGAGCGCGTCCTCCTCCGTGTCCTCCTCCTCCTCTTCCTATTCCTCCTCCCCCTCCTCATCCTTCTCTTCCTCCAGCCCCGATTTTTCCAATGAGATTTCTATTGCAACCCCTATGGGCAAATTATTTTTTTTGGCCGTCGTAGGAGGTGGTCCATCCCAGGATATCGCCCCGCCCCGCACCGAGGCGTTATCTTAGCACCCGGCAGGACCAAAATAAACCCCCGAGCCCGAGCCAGAAAGCTGAGGGAAAGCTAAGGAAAAGCTAAGGAAAAGCTAAAGAAAAGCTGAGAATAGCTAAGGAACAGCTAAGGAAAAGCTGAAAAAAGCTAAGGAAAAGCAAAGAAAAGCTAAGGAAAAGCTGAGGAAAAGCTGAGGAAAAAGCAACAGAAAAGCTGAGAAAAGCTGGGGGGTAGCAACGAAAAGCTAAGGAAAAGCTAAGGAAAAGCTGTGGAAAAGCTAAAGAAAAGCTGAGAATAGCTAAGGAACAGCTAAGGACAAGTTGAGAAAAGCTAAGGGGAAGCTGAGAAAAGCTTAGGAAAAACTGAGGAAAAGCTGAGGGAAAGCTAAAGAAAAGCTGAGAAAAGCTAAGGAAAAGCTCAGGAAAAAAGCTAAGGAAAAGCTGAGAAAAGCTGAGAAAAGCTAAGGAAAAGCTGAGAAAGGCTTGGGGGAAGCTGAGACAAGCTCAGGTAAAGCTGAGAAGAGCTAAGAATAGCTAAGGAAAAGCTAAGGAAAAGCTATGGAAAAGCTATGAAAAGCTGAGAAAAGCTCAGGAAAAGCTGAGAAAAGCTATGGAAAAGCTGAGAAAGGCTGAGGAAAAGCTGAGAAAAGCTAAGGAAAAGCTTAGAACAGCTAAGGACAAGCTACGGAAAAGCTAAGGACAAGCTACGGAAAAGCTAAGAAAAGCTGGGAAAAGCTCAGGAAAAGCTGAGAACCCTGTTGAGAAAGCTCAAACTAATGACAAAAGAATACGAAACCTGGAGGGCGCCACTACTTCTTTCTGAGTACCTCGACTCCTGCCAGGCCTGCTCCAAGCTCTGCTGCTTGAGCGCCTCCTCGTCCTCTGCGGCCTTGGCCTTAGCTTCCGCCTTCTCCCTGTCCTTCTGCCGCTTTTTCGCCAGACCCTGAAGCACTTTCTGTTTCTTAACCTGTGACTTTAAGAGCTTATTCTTCTTGACCTTCTTGTTACCAACCTTAGGCACCACGGACATGCTGCACGCCTGCCCCGCGGAGTAGCCCTCAGACCTCAACTTCCTGACTGCCGTGAGGACACCTGTCCTCGACGCAGCCCTGGCCTCAGCCCTTTCCTTCCGTCCCTTCTGCCTCTTCTGCCTCCTGACCGGGTCGGGCTTCTGACTTGTGAGGTGCTGATCGATCCCTAAGTCTTTCCTCCTCTGCGCTGGTGTCCTGAGCAGCGCCTTTGCTTCCTCTATGCCCTCGATGCCCTCGACGTCGTTCACCTCCATGGACAACCATGCCTGCTGGCTGAGATCCTTCAACGCAGCCTCCGAGAGCTCTCCTGATGCCTGCATGTCCTGCCACGTCGCCAGAACACTGAGGTCTCCTGGGGCCCCGTGGACGCTGGCCTCGCCTTCCTGGACCTTGTCCTGCTCGCTGAGGGCAGGCGCGTCCTTAGGCATCCCCT
>CAUYUJ010016355.1:0-20197 GCA_963575745.1 Prorocentrum cordatum
CCCCTTTGGGGCGCCTCTGGGGCCGTCCTTGGGATGATCCCTTCCTGTTGCTCTTCCTTACTACTTTGGGGCCTCTTAGGCCGTCTTGGGCCCGTCTGGGGGCCCTCTTGGACCGTTTTGGGCCCGTTTGGGGCACCTTCGGGGCCGTCTTGGGACGACCTTTGGGGCCTCTGAGCCGTCTTGGGCCCGTCTGGGGAAGAAGCGGGCCATGGGAGCCGCCCGGGAGCCGCTTCACTCGAAAAAATACTAGGGAAACGGGCCATTAGACCATTCCGTCTTGGCTACGCCCCCCCCCTGGACCCCCCTAAGAAGGGCTTCGCCCCCTACTCAACGTCACTCGCTCGTACCTCGCTCTGCCCGTCACCTGCTTGGCACGGGGACGGAAAACGCACTTACTTTCAGAGCGCACGGGATCGCTGGCTCGTCCGCTCTTACACCTCTTTTTAACTCCCTTCCCCTCGCTCTTGTCCTATCTCAGCCTCGGAGAGTCGCGGAGCTTTCTTTGAGTGCGTTTCTTGTTTTGGAGGGGGCGTTCGGGTCGCGTTGCGTTGTCCGCGTTTGGGCTGCCAGCTTTCCAGAACCCCGCGTTGTCCTTGCGTGGACCGCTCGTTGTCCACGCGTTGCCGCCCGTCCCTGTGCCCTGGCTGCAAGAACTTGTTACGCCGCAGCTCTCTGTTGGGAGCTTTGGTCTTATCAGCTCGATTACGTCACCGCTCGCTCTTGGGAGCCGCGGTGCTAAGAGCCTTTGGGAGCATTATGGGCCTCTTGGGGGGCTCTTGGGGAGCCTCTTAGGTGCCTCTTGGGGACCTTTTGGGGCTTCTCGGGGGCCTCTTGGGGCCTCCTGGGAGCTTCTGGGTGGCGGGGGTGAAGGGACTAGGCTGCCTTTGGCCGTCTTTGGGCTCTCTTGGGGGCCTCTTGGGGCCTTCTTGGGGCCGTCCTGGGGCTGTCTTGGGCCGTCTTGGCGCCTCTTGGGCCGTCTTGGCGCCCTCTTGGGCCGTTTTTGGGCCCTCTTGGGCCTTCTTGGGGCGCTCTTAGGGGCCTCTTGGACAGTCTCGGGCGCCTCTTGGCCCGTCTTGGCGCCCTCTTGGGCTATTTTGGGGGCCTCTTGGGAACACCTTGGGCCGTCTTGGGGCGGTCTTTGGGGCCTCTTGGACCGTCTTCAACGCCATGAAATGCGAAAAGCCGTAAATTACCTAACAGCGAAGACTGATAGGTTTCTAATGGTGTAAAAAGAGAGCAGCACATTACTCCACAGGGGGTCTGGGCAGCCGTTGGGGAGCCGTTGGGGGGCCGTTGGGGGGGCCGTTGGGGATTGCCGGGGAACCTCGTTTTTCGCAAACAGTCACACACTTCGTGCTCTTCGACCTCCCAGAACTCCATTCTTCGACCTCCCAGAACTCCATTCCCGGGCCACATTCTGAATGCCCGGAGCCAACTGTAGGCCACTTCGTGGTCTTCGAGTTCCAGAACTCCATTCCCGGCGTACATTTTGGATGCCCGGAGCCAACTGTAGGCCACTTCGTGGTCTTCGAGTTCCCAGAACTCCATTCCCGGGCCACATTTTGGATGCCCGGAGCCAACTGTAGGCCACTTCGTGGTCTTCGAGTTCCCAGAACTCCATTCCCGGGCCACATTTTGTATGCCCGGAGCCAACTGTAGGCCACTTCGTGGTCTTCGAGTTCCCAGAACTCCATTCCTGGGTATGATTTTGAATGCCCGGAGCAAACTGTAGGCCACTTCGTGTTCTTCGAGTTCCCAGAATTCCATTCCCTGGCCACATTTTGAATGCTGAGGCAGGCTGATGCTGAGGCTGAGGCAGGCTGAGGCAGGCTGAGGCTGAGGCTGAAGCTGAAGGCAGACTCAGGCTGAGGCTGATGCAGGCTGAGGCTGAGGCTGAAGCAGGCTGAGGCTGATGCAGGCTGAGGCTGAGGCAGGCTGAGGCTGAGGCTGAGGCTGATGCAGGCTGAGGCTGAGGCCGGCTGAGACTGAAGCCGAGGCTGAAGGCAGATTGAGGCTGAGGCTGAAGCAGGCCGAGGCTGAGGCTGAGGCTGAGGCAGGCTGAGGCTGAGGCTGAGGCAGGCTGATGCTGAGGCAGGCTGAGGATGAGGCTGAGGCTGATGCAGGCTGAGGCTGAGGCAGGCTGAGGCTGAGGCCGAGGCTGAAGGCAGACTGAGGCTGAGGCTGAAGCAGGCTGAGGCTGAGGCTGAGGCTGAGGCTGAGGCAGGCTGAGGCTGAGGCAGGCTGAGGCTGAGGCTAATGCAGGCTGAGGCAGAGGCAGGCTGAGACTGAAGCCGAGGCTGAAGGCAGATTGAGGCTGAGGCTGAGGCTGAGGCAGGCTGAGGCTGCGGCTGAGGCAGGCTGATGCTGAGGCAGGCTGAGGCTGAGGCTGAGGCTGATGCAGGCCGAGGCTGAGGCAGCCTGAGGCTGAGGCGAGGCTGAAGGCAGACTGAGGCTGAGGCTGAAGCAGGCTGAGGCTGAGGCTGAGGCAGGCTGAGGCTGAGGCTGAGGCAGGCTGATGCTGAGCCAGGCTGAGGCTGCGGCTGAGGCTGAAGCAGGCTGAGGCTGAGGCTGAGACTGAGGCCGAGGCCGAGGCCGAGGCTGAAGGCAGACTGATGCTGAGGCTGAAGCAGGCTGAGGCTGAGGCTGAGGCAGGCTGAGGCTGAAGCAGGCTGAGGCTGAGGCTGAGGCTGATGCAGGCTGAGGCTGAAGCAGGCCGAGGCTGAGGCCGAGGCTGAAGGCAGACTGAGGCTGAGGCTGCAGGCTGAGGCTGAGGCAGGCTGAGGCTGAGGCTGAGGCTGGCTGATGCTGAGGCAGGCTGAGGCTGAGGCTGAGGCAGGCTCAGGCTGAGGCAGGCTGAGGCTGAGGCCGAGGCTGAGGCAGACTGAGGCTGATGCAGAGCCGAAGGCTGAGGCAGGCTGAGGCTGAGGCTGAGGCAGGCTGATGCTGAGCAGGCTGAGGCTGAGGCTGAGGCTCATGCAGGCTGAGGCTGAGGCCGAGGCCGAGGCCGGGGCTGAAGGCAGACTGAGGCTGAGGCTGAAGCAGGCTGAGGCTGAGGCTGAGGCAGGCTGAGGCTGAGGCTGAGGCAGGCTGATGCTGAGGCAGGCTGAGGCTGAGGCTGAGGCTGATGCAGGCTGAGGCTGAGGCAGGCTGAGGCTGAGGCCGAGGCTGAAGGCAGACTGAGGCTGAGGCTGAAGCAGGCTGAGGCTGAGGCTGAGGCTGAGGCAGGCTGAGGCTGAGGCTGAGGCAGGCTGAGGCTGAGGAGGCTGAGGCTGAGGCTGAGGCTGAGGCAGGCTCAGGCTGAGGCAGGCTGAGGCTGAGGCCGAGGCTGCAGGCAGACTGAGGCTGAGGCTGAAGCAGGCTGAGGCTGAGGCTGAGGCAGGCTGAGGCTGAGGCAGGCTGAGGCTGAGGCTGAGGGCTGAGGCTGAGGCTAATGCAGGCCACTGCGACTGTCATCGCGAATGCGACTACGACTGCGAGAACAGCAGAACTCTACAACTGGATTCTCATCTGAATCTTAAGGGGGATGCTTCCAGATATGCTCCTACACACCGCTGTTAGGTTGCTTTGCCGGGATAATGCTAGAAATGCACGTTTTCCTTAAGACAATCAAGGATTTTGGCCTCGTGGGGCCCTCTTGGGACGCCTCGTGGGCGCCTCCTGGGGCGTCGTGGAGGCCTCTTGGGACGTCTTGGGGCCGCCTTGGGCGGTCTTGGGCTCTCTTGGAGCGCTCTTGGGCCGTCTTGGGCGCTTCTTGGGCTTGGGCCGTCTTGGGCGCCGTCTTGGCCGCTTCTTGGGCTGTCTCAGGCGTTTAAGACGGCCCAAGAAGCGCCCAAGAAGCGTTCTCCGATGATGTCTCGAGCGAAACGCTATTTTTAAGCGCCGAAGGCCGCCCTACTCGATAAGAAACGAGGCGGGAAGGCAATTAGACCTGCTTGGCACGGGGACGGGCAGCGCACTTACTTTCAGAGCGCCCGGGATCGCTGGCTCGCCCGCACTTACACCATTCATTGACTCCCTTCCCCTCGCTCTTGTCCTATCTCAGCCTCGGAGAGTCGCGGAGCTTTCTTTGAGCGCGTTTCTTGTTTTGGAGGGGGCGGTCGGGTCGCGTTGCATTTTCCGCGTTTGGGCTGCCAGCTTTCCAGAACCCCGCGTTGTCCTTGCGTGGACCGCTCGTTGTCCACGCGTTGCCGCCCGTCCCTGTGCCCTGGCTGCAAGAACTTATTACGCCGCAGCTCTCTGTTGGGAGCTTTGGTCTTATCAGCTCGATTACGTCACCGCTCGCTCTTGGGAGCCGCGGTGCTAAGAGCCTTTGGGAGTATTATGGGCCTCTTGGGGGGCTCTTGGGGAGCCTCTTGGGTGCCTCTTGGGGACCTCTTTCGGCCTGCCTCTGGGGGCCTCCTGGGAGCTTCTGGGCTGCGGGGGTGAAGGGACCAGGCTGCCTTTGGCCGTCTTTGGGCTCTCTTGGGGGCCTCTTGGGGCCTTCTTGGGGCCGTCCTGGGCCGTCTTGGGCCGTCTTGGCGCCTCTTGGGCGTCTTGGCGCCCTCTTGGGCCGTTTGGGGCCTTCTTGGGGGCCTCTTGGGCCTTCTTGGGGCGCTCTTGGGGGCCTCTTGGACAGTCTTGGACGCCTCTTGGCCCGTCTTGGCGCCCTCTTGGGCTATTTTGGGGGCCTCTTGGAAGATCTTGGGCCGTCTTGGGGCGGTCTTGGGGGCCTCTTGGACCGTCTTCAACGCCATGAAAGGCGAAAAGCCGTATATGCTAAAATGCACGTTTTCCTTAAGAAAATCAATGATTTTGGCCTCGTGGGGCCCTCTTGGGGACGCCTCGTGGGCGCCTCCTGGGGCGTCGTGGAGGCCTCTTGGGACGTCTTGGGGCCGTCTTGGGCGGTCTTGGGCTCTCTTGGGGGGCCGTCTTGGGCCGTCTTGGCGCCTCTTGGGCCGTCTTGGCGCCCTCTTGGGCCGTTTTGGGGCCTTCTTGGGGGCCTCTTGGGCCTTCTTGGGGCGCTCTTGGGGGCCTCTTGGACAGTCTTGGACGCCTCTTGGCCCGTCTTGGCGCCCTCTTGGGCTATTTTGGGGGCCTCTTGGCAACATCTTGGGCCGTCTTGGGGCGGTCTTGGGGGCCTCTTGGACCGTCTTCAACGCCATGAAAGGCGAAAGGCCGTATATGCTAAAAATGCACGTTTTCCCTCAGAAAATCAATGATTTTGGCCTCGTGGGGCCCTCTTGGGACGCCTCGTGGGCGCCTCCTGGGGCGTCGTGGAGGCCTCTTGGGACGTCTTGGGGCCGCCTTGGGCGGTCTTGGGCTCTCTTGGAGCGCTCGTGGACCGTCTTGGGCGCTTCTTGGGCCGTCTTGGGCCGTCTTGGGCGCCGTCTTGGCCGCTTCTTGGGCTGTCTTAGGCGCCTAAGACGGCCCAAGAAGCGCCCAAGAAGCGTTCTCCGAGGATGCCTCGAGCGAAACGCTGTTTGTAAGCCCCGAAGGCCGTCCTACTCGATAAAAAACGAAGCGGGAGGGCAATTAGATCTCGGGCGTCGCGATGCCAACCCCCTCGAACTCCCCCAAATCCAATTTCTTCCGACTAACGGACCGCACGCTAACGCGCGCTTTCCGTCATCCGGGTCCGCGGATGCCAACCCCCTCGAACTCCCCCAAATCCAATTTCTTCCGACTAACGGACCGCACGCTAACGCGCGCTTTCCGTCATCCGGGTCCGCGGATGCCAACCCCCTCGAACTCCCCCAAGTCCAATTTCTTCCGACTAACGGACCGCACGCTAACGCGCGCTTTCCGTCATCCGCCGCCCCCTGCCGATTCATCGCAGGGGTGCCTGGCGTGCTGGACACTCTCGGCTTTGGGTTTGGTTCTTTTCCAAAAGAACTCCCCCTGGGGCTTCGGCCCGTCCCGCCAGGGCCCCCACAAGACCCATAGGACGCCCAAGCCATCGCCCAATTCCCAAATGTTGCTCCAAGACGGTTCAAGATGGCCTCCAAGATGGCCACGTTGGCCCAAGATGGCCTCCAAGATGGTCCAAGATGGCCTCCAATTCCGCCCAAGATGGTCCAAGACGGCCTCCAAGACGGCCCAAGAGGGTCCAAGATACCTCCAAGTTCGCCCAAGAAGCCTCCAAAACGGCCCAAGAAGCCTCCAAGACGGCCTAAGACGGCCCAAGAGGCCTCCAAGAGGTCCTCCAAGAGGGCCCCGAGAGGCACAAAATCGTTCAATTTACGATGGTTTCGGAAGGAGATTGGTTATCTCGTCTTTTCGGCTTTCCGACTCTCCAAGACAACTCAAGAGGCCTCCAAGAGCGCCCCAAGACGGCCCAAGAGGTCTCCAAGATCACCCCAAGACGGCCCAAGAGGCGTCCAAGACGCCTCCAAGACGGCCAAGATGGCCTCCAAGACGGCTAAGATGGCCTCCAAGTTCACCCAAAATGGTCGAAGACGGCCTCCAAGAGGGCCCAAAAAGGTCCAAGATACTTCAAAGTTCGCCCAAGAAGCCTCGAAGACGGCCCAAGAAGCCTCCAAGACGGCCCAAGACGGCCCAAGAGGCCTCCAAGAGGTCCTCCAAGAGGTCCTCCAAGAGGGCCCCGAGAGGCCAACATCAATGATTTGTCCTTAGGCGTTTGAAAGATTTTGGCATTTGCTTCTTCTCGGCATTCCGACAGCTCAAGACGGCCCAAGAGGCCCTCAAGATCGCCCAAGAGGCCTCCAAGAGGGCCCCATGACGGCCCAAGACGCCTCCAAGACGGCCCCCCAGAGGGCCCCGAGTCCGCCGCCCCCTGTTGATTCATCACAAGGGCGCCCGGCGTGCTAGACCCTTTCGCTGTTGATTTTGGTTCTTTTTCCAAAAGACCTCCCCTGGGCCTTCGGCCTATCCCGCCGGCCACCCGGGAGGCCCGCAATTCTCCCAATTTTTCGCTCAAGATGACCCAAGATGGTCTCCAAGATGGCTACGTTGGCCCAAGATGGCCTCCAAGATGGTCCAAGATGGTTTCCAAGTGCGCCCAAGATGGTCCAAGACGGCCTCCCATACGGCCCAAGAGTCCAAGACGGCCGAAGACGGCCCCATAGGCACCCCAGAGGCCTACAAGACGGCCCAAGAGGCCTCCAAGAGGTCCTCCAGGAGGGCCCGAAGAGGCCAAAATCATTGATGTTCCTTAGGTTTTTGAAGGATTTTCGCATTCGCTTCTTCTCGGCTTTCCGACGATCCAAGACGGCACAAGAGGCCCCCAAGATCGCCCCCACAGCGCCCAAGAGGCCTCCAAGATGGCCCCAGGACTGCCCAAGAGGCCCCCAAGACGGCCCCAAGAGGGCACAAAGACGACCCAAGAGGCCTCCAAGACGCCTAGGATGGCCTCTAAGACGGCCCTGGAGCACCCCAAGAGGACCCCAAGTCGGCCCAGAAAGGCCCCCCAAACGGCTTCCGACGGCGTCAGACGGGCCAGGAGCCCACCAAGATGACCGAAATTGGCTCGAAGTTGGCCCAAGACGGCCTAAGAGGCCTCCAAGAGGGCCTCCAGGACGGCCAGAAAAGGCCCAAAACACTGATTTCCCCAAGTCGGCTCAGAGAGGCCCCCCAAACGGCTTCCGACGGCGTCGGACGGGCCAGGGCCCACCAAGACGGCCGAAGATGGCACTAAGATGGCCCAAGACGACCCAAGATGCCTCCAAGAGGCCTCCAAGAGGGCCTCCAGGAAGGAAGGCCCGACAGGCCAAAATCATTGATTTCCTATGAACTTTTGAAGGATTGTGGCATTTGCATTTTTTCGGCCTCCCGACGGCCCGAGACGGCCCAAGTGCCCCCAAAGATCGCCCAAGAGGCCCAAGACGGCCCCAAGAGGCCCCCAAGACGGCCGAAGAGGCCTCCAAGACGCTCAAGGTGGCCTCCAAGACGGCCCAAGCGCCCTCCAAGACGTCCTCCAAGAAGGCCCGGAAGAGTCAAAATGGCCTCCAGGCGGCCAAGATGACCTTCAAGATGCCCACGTGTTCCCTGAAGGCTTTCCAAACCGATTCGGGGAACACATGGTCCGATAGCTTGGCAGGTCTGGCCTCAACGTTCGGCCACACAGGCGCTTCCAAAAGGCAGGGGGCGGCGGTGATTCGCCGTAGGCGTCTTCGATCCGCCGCCCCCTGTTGCTTGCCACAGGGGTGCCCGGCGTGCTGAATCCTTTCGGTTTTGGTTTTGGTTCTTTTTCTAAAAGAACTCCCCCTGGGGCTTCGGCCTGTCCCGCTGGCCACCCGGAAAGGAGCTCAATTGCGGAAAATTCCTCCCAGACGGCTCAAGATGGCCTCCATGGTGGCCACGTTGGCCCAAGATGACCTCCAAGATGGTCCAAGATGGCCTCCAAGACGGCCCGGGAGAGGAGGGATGCCTCCAAGTCCGCCCAAGAAACCTCCAAGACGGCCCAAGACGGCCCAAAGAGGTGCCCAAGAGGCCTCCAAGACGGCCCAAGAGACCTCCGAGAGGTCCTCCAGGAGGGCCCGAAGAGGCTAAAATCATGTATTCTACCCCCCCGAGACCAGGGACAATTTTTTATCTGAGAGGCTCAACTTCCGCCAGGACCTGAGAGACAGCAAGCGCCGACAAACATATACAAATGGGAGTGGGCGCCGGCCACCAGATCATTAGGGAGCAGCACTGTGAGAGCAGGGTGGTACGCGGGTGGGAGGCTTGAGCAGGGGTAGCCACATACGGTGGACGGCTTTACAAGTGAGCTGCAATACAAACTCGCGTGGAACACTGCAATGTATTCCACCCCCCCGAGACCAGGGACAATTTTTTATCTGAGAGGCTCAACTTCCGCCAGGACCTGAGAGACAGCAAGCGCCGACAAACATATACAAATGGGAGTGGGCGCCGGCCACCAGATCCGCACTGACAGAAAAGAGAGCCAACTTTACTTGTCCACTGGCCCGGAGGGCCGCACGAAAAAACGATTCAAACCTACTAACCTACCAGAGGTGACTGGCCATACCTTGCGCCTTGAGCGCGACGAGAGCATCAGAGAAGGCCAGCGCTAACGCCCGACAGAGCCGAGGAGGGTATGGTTCAGCCACCTCTGTCCAAAACCGACCCTCCGAGTTTTTACCCTGGAGGTTCTGGTGAGGCCTATGAGAGGCCGAGCACAAATTATTCTTTCTTTTACACAGTCTTTCTATCGAGGTTAAATCAATCAGGACGCCCAAAAACTTTGTTCTTTTACGCCAGGGCGTCCCGAATAGGCAAAAGTCGGTTGAAACAACCTGAGAGGAATAATTACGAGCGAGGGAGACGACGGCAGGCGCAAGCCAAATCCTACTGGTGGCGGGGTTCTCCATTGTGCCCGAAATTCTCATCCTCCGACAAACATGTAAACACGATACGGTGAAGGACATGAGGGTGTTTCCCAAATCGGCTTTGGCCTGGTCAGCTGCAGACAGGTCCTTGAGCCCCATGACGAGATCGTTGGACCTCAGCGGCGGCGGGCCTGGTGGGATGTCCCGCGCTCGGGACCACGACGAGCAAGGGACGCCGAAATGCACAGACAGTATAGCACGACCAAGAATCCACCCGCGAATCAGTGAACGCTTCGAAGGCGAGGTGAGATCGAACTGATCGCCATACTTCACGTCCCAAGCCAGCACGTGAAAACCCTGCGCCGCCATCGCTCGGCCCAGCCGAGCAGTGCCAGCGAACACCTCCAGGAAGACCCGCATCCTCAGAGGGCGCGGAACCCGCGCGGCTGCAGCGACCCGGAGAGCGCCGCGGGGAGGTACCTGAGGCACCAGCGTGCATGGTTCTGGAGGCAGAGCGGCAGCTTGGCGAACTCGCTGCCCAGTCTGCCCCCCTTCTCGTAGCGCCTGACGCTCGCGTCCGTGCGCCGCCTTCCCCGGCGCTTCACCCCGACCAGCGTCCTGCGCTGCTCGGCGAAGTCGCGGCTGGCGCCCGAGTGCCGCAGGATGTAGGGCGGCGGAGGGCGCTGCAGCAGCAGCTTTGCGCCGGCCGTCTTGAAGCACCGCGCGAACTCGGCCTGGCTGAAGGCGAACAGGGGCTCCTGCGGGTCGCGGCCGAGCACGAGACGCTGGCACAGCGGCGCCAGCCACTGGTCCTCCTCTAGGTCCAGCAGCAGCGACTCGTCGAACTCCCCCGTCTTGCTTGGCAGGCTGCCTTCGTTCTCCAACGGGTGCAGCACCAGGCTCCAGCGGGCAAGCCCGCGACTGCCGCCCACTGCAGGCGGCGCCAGGTGCTCGACGCGCACTGTCCTCCAGTCGCCGGGCCTCATGAGGAACACGAGGGACAGCATGGTGCACACGGCCATGCTCCAGCGGTCCACCACCAGCAGCTCCATCGCGATGGCAAACACCACCTCGGCCGGCAGCGGCAGGCGGCTGGAGGCGGGCGTCAGGAGTCGCCAGCTTTTCAGCGCCTGCCGCGAAAGGGGAAGCCCGTGCCCCCCCACGCGGCCCAGGCGAGGGTCTGCCCAGGCGATCGCCGCCATCATGTTCGACCCACGCCAGTGGTCGTAGCCCTCCATGTACTGCTCGTTCATCCAGTCGCTCAGGTCCTGGTCGAACTGGCCCACGGCCCCAGCACCCAGGCGGCCGCTCGGGCACGGCCTGCGACTCAGGCCGCTGAGCCCGAGCCACTGGTCCAGCTCCTCTAGGAACTCCGAATAGCGTAGGCGCACCGCTTCGGTCCGGACGGACCGAGCCTGCAGATAGCGCTGTCGACCTGCTATCGGCAGCCGCAGCGCTCGCCGCGCTGCCTTCAGCTGGGTGGCAGTGCTGCGCAGCAGCCGCGGGCATGTCCTCGCAGGGCCCAGCGGGCGCCAGGGCGGCGCGCCCGGCGACGAGCCTGCCGTCGCCACGCTCGGCGGCGAGGACGCCCTCGGCCGTCGCCGACCCAGCACTGGGCAGCCCCGCACTGGGTAGGTCCGCGCGGGCGACCTCGGACCCACTCGCGGCGCCGCAGCTGTCCCCCGCGGCGCGGTGGTCGCTCTGGGCGTCGACCTTGCCAGCAGAGGCGCCTCCGTATCCAGCGTGGCCAAGCCCCCGCGACGGCCCGTCAGCATGGTTCCACTCGCTGGGGAACCAGCGGCCCGAGAAGACCGCGCCCGTGGCAAGGCCATGGGCGGCCACGGATCTGAGAGCGGCGCAGACGCCGACGGCGGATGAGCGTCCTTTGCACAGAGCCAGTACGCACGTAAGGGAATCCAACATGAGAAGGTGGCGACGTCCAAAATTCTTCATAGATCGGCATACATGTTTTACAGCAGCAGTGAGGCCCCGAGCCTCTCCCTGAACGATGTTGGAGATGGGGACCTCCCATTTCTTGCTCATCAGCACCGCCCACCCCCTCTCCTTCAAGACCTCCGGCAGATCCGAAAGGGCGTCCTCCCTCTCCTGACTGTCCTCCTCCACCTTCTTCACCCAGTCGCCGATGTCGAGCTCCCCGTCGGGCCCCAGAACCCCTTCACGAGATCTGACCTGAGCCTTACCCGAGAACCGCCATCGTTCACTGACACGCCCTAGTTGTTGAACTTTGTCCGGAGGGAGGTCCCGTGAGACGACGCCGTAGCCCCAGAAAGAAGCGTCCGATGCCATAACCTTCGAACTCCACGGAGCCCCCAAATCACGACGAATCAAAGGAATGACGTTCCTGAAGGCCTCGAGCTCCCAGCGAACAGACTCCCAGAGCGGCACGGTACCGTGATCACGATGACGAGCGACGAAGGTGTAGACGGAGCGGAAGATGGAGAGCGAGGTCCGACTGAGGAGGGCTAGGAAGGTGCAGTGCCCCACAACTTTCTCGATGTCGCGGGCGGACACCTTCTTCGTTTCTAACAGGCCGTCCAGCGCAAGACGCATGCGCCACGCACGTTCTGGACGCGGTCGAATGAAGCCCAGTCTTCCGTTGATTTCCCACCCAAGGACCTCCTCCTCCAGTGAGCACGTGGCTACCTCGTGTGTCGGAAGGCCCCGGGACTGCAGAGCTTCATCGACCTGACGCACCAGCCGCTCGACTGTCGATCGGCAGGTGCCCAGCGCCAAAAAATTGTCAACGTAGACGGTGTGGCACGCGGGGGTGGTCGCAGGCGCTGGCCCTCGGTCGTGTAGAAACGAGGTTGGCTCGAGGCCCGGAATATCCTGGATGATACGGCGATGCAAGGTCTGGCAAACCCACAGTGCGTGTGACCATCCCATGGGAAGCACTCGAAGCCGCGGGTACACAGGGGTGCCCGGGCTCACTCTCACGCCGCCCACCTCAGCAAGGCCAGCCACCCAGGCCGGCACCGCCGGCAGCGCGAACAAGTTGCGCACGCGCTCCGGCAGCTCGAAGTGGTAGAAGGCATCCTTGATATCCACGTGGCCGACGTACAGCCGCGCCCCGTCCGGCACCTCTAAGTTCCCGAGGCCAGCGCCCGTGCTGAGCTGGACGGGGTCCGCGGCCGAGAACCTACAGTTGGAGCGGCGGCAGTCGACGACCAGCCGCTGGCTCCCGTTTTTCTTTCTCACGAAAAAGAGCGAACAAAACTCCTGCGGCTGGATGGCGTAGTCGATCATCCCGGCCCTCTCGAGCCTTTTGACCAGCCGCCGGTATTCATGCGGAGAGTTCCGAAGCACCTCGTCCATGTAGGTCTCGAGGGCCCCCCTTGAGGTTGTGGGGGGCTGCTTCTAGTTTGAGAAGATGAGAGTCAAGAAACCCGTCGACTTCAGCTTGACCACCGGCCCCAAAAAGATCTGCCAGGGGAACGGGGCGATTACCGCTCATCGGCAGGGAGGCCTTCATATCGTCGAAGGGCACCGCGGTGGACTGGACGTCCTCGTGCACCGCGCACCCCCGGAGCTCCTGCAGGGCTCCCGAGGGCGAAAGAGCAGGTGGCGGGCCCATCGCCGCGGCGGCCGCATATACACGTCGCTGCACTGCCCCGTGCGGGGCCCGCCCCTCGCCAGGCTGCGAGACGGAAGACCCCCGCTCGCCGCCTGCCAAGTCGTTGAGGGTGTAGATCGCCTGGTCGGCTATGCTGGCGACGGCCTGGCGCCTCAGGATGCGACGCCTCGCGCGCCGACACGGAGCCTGGGGTCGGTCGTCGCCTCTAGCCGCTGAGTAGACGGAAGCGTCGATGTCAGCAGTACTCCAAGCGAGATAAGGAAGAGGAAAAATGTCACGATGTCGTGGGCCGTCCGAGCGCAGCGGCCGAGCTGGCTTATCCGAACCGGGAGGCCCAAGCCCAGGAGGATGACTATGAATTAAGCCTTCGTCAGGTACGATGCAGTGCAAGCCAGGAGGTAGTGTCGGGGCAGGAGGGCAATGCTGGCTCCCCTCCTCCCCGGGGGCGTTCACCCCTTCTCCTTGTTGTTCCCCTTGTTGTCCTTCCTCCTCAGTTCCCTCTCCTCCTTGGCCTTCCTGATGTTCTTCATGATGGCCGCGTCCTTCTCTACTTGCAACTTCACGTGCTCTAGGAGAGCGGGCGCCACCGTCATCAAGTCCCCCGCTCGGCTGAGGCCCGAGAAGGCCGTGGCCTCCTCGATGGATAGCCGCGAGGTGGACCCTGCGTCCGTCTCCCTGATCTTATCGTGGTAGGCCCACTCGTTGGTCTGCACCCTACGCGCCGCCGCCTCCATGCACGCCAGGTTCGTCACGTCCAATTGGTCGTACTGCCCCGCCAGCTCGATGATGCGAAGCAAGGTCTCGTGCTCGGCCACCCCCCACTGCTCAGGCTTCAGCGAGCACGTGCTGCGGAACATCAGATGATGGTCCAAGGGGGTGTGCCGACGCCGTCAGAAGTGCAGGCACCAGCTCATGCTGCGGGGGCCGCTCACCGGGAAGTCCTCGAACTCCTCCTGTTGGCAGCTATCCACCACATCACGCCAGTCTCGCATACGGCCTTGCGGGTTGAACTTGATGGCCAGCGTGCGCGCATCCTGCGCCGAGGCCTCCTTAGGCGGGGGTCGCGGTGCCACCCTCTTGACGAAGTCGCCCTCGTCCTCGTCACTGAACTCCACGAACGCTGCGTCCTTGCCGTCGGGCGAGTAGACGCCCTTGCAGCCGATATACACCGTCACGGGCTTCACCTCGCGGCCCACGTCGTAACCCAACGAGTTGCCTTCCTCCACCACGCGCCACACGCCGGTCCCAGGCGTAGCAGTCCCTGCCATCACGGCTCCACCCGCGTCTGCGCCGTCAGGGGCACCGTCACGGAGCGCCGGCTGCACGAACCCTACGCCTACGACCTCCTCGATCGGCACCCTGCGGCCCCCCGGGGCCCGGGCCACGGTCATGGTGACGGGGGCCTCGCCGTGCTCCCTGGCGCCCTTCAACGCCATGGTGGCACCCTTCTTCACGCACTTCTCTAAGAGGGCCCCGTCGATCTCGCCTCGCTGGAAGGAGTACACGGCGTCCTGGAAACCAACAGGAAGGCGTCCGTCGGTCGCCGGGCGGATCCATTCCACAGGGCTGTCGTCGGGACTGCCCCCCTCGATCGTCTCCACATACATATCTCCGTCGGGTGTTGCCACCACCCAATGCACGGCACCACTCTTGTCGACGGGCAGTGCCCAGCACAGCACTCGCTCATGCCAGAGATCGTCCGCGGCGTAGCGGACTAGAATCACGTCCCCCGGCACCAGGTCGGACGATGACACCACGGCCAGCATGCTGTCCTCGACGAGCGCACCCTTGGACAAGGCAGGCGACTGAGCCAGCTCCGCAGCCCCAGGCCACCGCGCCGATCAGCACCACGGCCCACAGCGGCAGGCAGGCGGCCACGCGGCCGTCGGCGCCCGCGTCCTCGCGGGCCGGCGAGGGGCACGGCGCCACCTCCTCGCGTGCCGGCGCCTCACACGGCGGGCACGCGGGAGCCGCGCAGGTCACCTGCGGGCAAGTCAGCGCCGGCGGCGCCGGGGGCGCCGGGCAGGTGAGCGAGACTGGTGGGCAGCTCAATGCAGGCGCCGGGCACCCCGGCTGCTGCGGGCAAGCGGGGCAGCGGCCCAGCCAGGCTCCGCCGATGTTCGCCGCCCCGAGGATCGCTGCCTGGGCGATCTGGCCGACGACCATGCACCAGTCCTGATCGTCGCGGGGCCGCCGAGGGCTCGCGTCGAAAAAGGCTTGAGCAGGGGTAGCCACATACGGTGGACGGCTTTACAAGTGAGCTGCAATACAAACTCGTGTGGAACACTGCAAGGACTTCCCCTGAGTTTTTGAAGGATTGTGGCATTTGCTTTTTTTCGGCCTTCCGACTGCCCGAGACGGCCCAAGTGCCCCCAAAGATCGCCCAAGAGGCCCAAGACGGCCCCAAGAGGCCCCCAAGACGGCCTAAGAGGCCTCCAAGACGCTCAAGATGGCCTCCAAGACGGCCCAAGAGCCCTCCAATACGTCCTCCAATAAGGCCCGAAAGGGTCAAAATGGCCTCCAGACGGCCAAGATGACTCTTAAGATGCCCACGTGTTCCCCGAAGGCTTTCCAAACCGATTCGGGGAACACATGGTCCGATAGCTTTGCAGGTCTGGCCTCAACGTTCGGCCACATAGGCGCTTCCAAAAAGGCAGGGGGCGGCGGTGATTCGCCGTAGGCGTCTTCGATCCGACGCCCCCTGTGTGCTTGCCACAAAGGTGCCCGGCGTGCTGGATCCTTTCGCTTTTGGTTCTTTTAGAGCTCCCTTTGGGGCTTCGGCCCGTCCCGCAGGCCACCCGGAAGGGCGCGCAGAGATGCCCAAAAGGTGGCTGCAAAGGATTTTTCGGCTTCAGACGGCTCCAAGATGGCCAAGACGGCCTCCAAGTTCGCCCAAGATGGTCCAAGATGGCCTCCAAGACGGCCTAAGAGAGTCCAGAATGCCTCCAAGTTCGCACAAGAAAAACCTAAGACGGCCCAAGACGGCCGCACAGGCCTCTAAGAGCCTCCAAGACGGCCCCAGAGGCCTCGAAGAGGTCCTCCAGGGTCCGCAAGGACGGCCCGAAGAGGTCAAAATCATTGATCGTCCTATGGTTTTTGTAGGATTTGGGCTTTTGCTCCTTTTCGGACTCCGACGGCCCAAGACTGCCCAAGAGGCCATCAAGATCGCCCAAAGAGTGCCCAAGAAGCCTCCAAGACGACCCCAGGACGCCCCAAGAGGCCCCCAAGACGGCCCCGAGAAGGCTCCAAGACGGCCCAAGAGGCCCCAAAGAAGTCCCAGATGGCCTCCAAGACTGCCAAGATGGCCTCCAAAATGCCTCCAAGACGGCCAGGATGCCCTCCAAGACGGCCACGATGGCCCCAAGATGCACCCAAGACGGCCCAAGATGGTCTCAAGATGGCCTAATGCTTCCCAAAAGGCCCGCAAGAGGCCTCCAAGACGGCCCAAGAGCCCTCCAAGACGTCCTCCAGGAAGGCCCGACAGGGTTAAACTTATTGAATTTCCTTTGCTTTTTGAAAGATTTTGGCTTTTGCTCCTTTTCAACTCTCCGACGACCCAAAACGGAAAAAGCGGCCCCAAACATCGACCCGAGAGCGTCCGAGAGGCCTCCAAGATGGCCCCATGACAGCCCAAGATGCCCCCAAGACGGCCCCCCAAAGGCCCCAAGACGGCCCAAGAGGCCCCCAAGACGCCCAAGATGGCCTCCAAGACGGCCAAGATGGCCTCCAAGATGCCTCCAAGACGCCCAAGATGGCCGTCAAGCAGACAAGATGGCCCGAAGAAGCACCCAAGATGGTCTAAGACGGCCTTATAGGCTCGCAAGAGGCCTCCAAGACGGCCCAAGAGCCCTCCAAGACGTCTTCCAGGAAGGCCCGACAGGGCCAAAATCATTGAAAGTCATTGGCATTTTCTTCTTTTCAGCTCTCCGACGGCCAAAGACGGCCCCAAAGACCTCCAACATTGTCCCATGAGCGCCCAAGAGGCCTCCAAGATGGCCCCCATGACAGCCCAAGAGGCCCCCAAGAGGGCCCCAACAAGACGCCAAGACGGCCCAAGATGGCCCCCAAGACGCCCAAGATGGCCTCCAAGACGGCCAAGATGGCCTCCAAGATGCCTCCAAGACGGCCTAGAAGGCCTCCAAGACGGCCAAGCTGGCCCCAAGATGCACCCAAGATGGCCTGAAGATGGCCTTAGACTGCCCAAAAGGCCCGCCAGAGGCCTCCAAGACGGCCCAAGAGCCCTCCAAGACGTCCTCCAGGAGGCCCGAAAGCTCGGAAACCACCTGGTCCGATAGCTCGCCCGACTCCGTGTTCCCCGAAGGCTTTCGAAACCCACTCGGGGAACGCGTGGCCCGATAGCTTGGCCAAGCTCGAACCCAACTTTCGGCCACGCAGGCGCTTCCAACAAGTCAGGGGGCGGCGGTGATTCGCCGTAGGCGTCTTCGATGGTAAGGATGCGCGACAAGGATGCAAGCCCCTTGGACGCCCATGTCGAAGCTTTTCGAGAGCGGCGGGCTATCGAAAGTAGCCAAGGATGGACCAGCGAGGCAAGGATGCAAGAGTACCCTTGGGAAGGCTACCCATCCTTACCATCGGTCTCGACTGTAGCGGGTGTGACCAGGGAGGGGGGAAGGGGGGAAGGGGGCCTGTCGCGCCACGATTCGCGCCGACGCCGTCTGGGAATGCTCAACTAACTCCCACACGGCGCCTGCGCGACTCGTGACGTGACTCGATGATCCTCAGAACGTGTGTTAGCGCCAGCGTGTGTGTGTGCCCACTGAGGCCTTTCAATACGACGAGGGCGATGTGATGATCGACGAGTTGGGCTGAACGGGGTAAACACACATTGGGCTAACACACGTCCTGAGGATCATCGGGCGACCCAAGGGGGGTGGAGGGGGGGGGAGGGCGGGGCCGGTCACGGGCGTTATCGCGAAAATGAAGAAAGCGGGCAGCGTGTTCCTGGCCTGCTTTTCGGGCCATTTGGGGCCTCCTGGGGCCGTCTGGTGCTGCCACCCTCCGTGAGATCAGATGCAAGCTTTAAGCCAACCTCCTCACCCCCAATGTCAGTGTAGGTCGGGCATGTCCTCCTACAGGCGGATTTTGGAGGAAGAAAAACCCAAAATGCTAAACATTGTTTTAACAAATAACCCAAAAATCGTCCTCATACAATTTGCTGGGTTATTTTTGAATATTTCCCCTGGAGACGGACATGCCCGGCTTAATGTCAGTGTTCAGCGCCGCGCGCAACGCGGGCCGCGGGGTAAAGTGGCAGTCGCCAGTTTCGGTGCGAACCTTGAAAATTGGGGGTCGGGGTGCGCCGCCACGTCGCAGGCGAAGACTTACGTTTTTTGTTCAAGGGGGGGATGCAGCGACATGCGGTCTGGGTGGAGGGCCTTCCGGGAAGTCCCGGGGATACTTTCGGCAATGACCATGCAGGGTCACCTTTGGCAGCATGGGCTACGCGCAAGAGTGACCCTATACAGGCAAGAGTGACCTCAAGTGCGCGCCTCAGGGGGCGCAGGGTGGCCATCTCCGAGCACGCAGTCAGCCGCCATCGCATCGCGCTCAACGATCGGGGGGGGCTCCGACGATCCCGCACCAGAGGTCACTCCGGCGAAGGGTCACTCTTACGGTGGAGGGAAGCAACTGGTGGTGTCGACAACACCCGACGAGCTGTCGACAACACCCGACGAGGGCCAAGCGCCCGGCCCTCGGCAGCGCCCCCGGAGGGCCGGGCGCTTGGCGCGGTCTGCTCACGCAGAGCGATCCTGCCGGGAGAGGCGCCCACGGGCCTGTGGCAGGTGGCCGCACGGAGTCCTCGGCGGACGCCTGCTATGGGAGCCCACTTGGCCGGGAATCGATCAGCGCCCCTCCTAAAGGGGACTCCACCAACGCGGTACTTTGGCCGGTGGCCCGGCGAACCCAAGCCTCCCCGATGTGGGCAACGCTGCAATGCCAGAACGAGGCCCTGAAGTGGCAACCTTGGGCAACTTTTCAGGGTACCCGTTAGTGAGTAGGCCCACGGACCGTAGGGCCCCTCGCCCGACGCGCACACAGCACACGTCAACGCACGCTCCTTTCGTGGAGCAGGGAAGATGTGGCACGCGCCCCCGGCCCCTCCCTCGGCGGCGACGATGGGGGCGAATAGCCCAGGGGGGGGCATTACACGTATTGCACGGGAGCCTTGTCGAAGACATAGATCACCGGCGCCCCTGGATACCTGTGTTGCTCTCCCCTGGACTATTCGCCCCTATCGTCGCCTCTGACTCCCCCAGGAAGCGGAACGGCGAGAGAGCGGAAGGCGCATGGCTCCACGAGGGAGCTCACTTTGGTGCAAGGTGCCCCTCCCGAAGGCCAACATCCATCAGAATCAGCGCGAGGACGAGCCGGGCAAGCTCTGAGGGGGCCGATGCCGCCTGCGGCAGCTGCGCCTCGCATCGCCTCGCTACGAAGCGTGAGATTTCTATGCCTTCTTCTGGGAGCGAGCTCCCTGGCGCCAAAATAGGAGCGTCATTCATAGAAGAGATTTTGACGTGTCCGGCCCCGCCGCCCCAGACAAAAGCCGGGATTGAAACGCCGAGCGCGGGTAAGGACGCCAGACGATTCGGGGGAAAACCCGGGGGGGAGAGGCTCCATCCTGCGACGACGCTGCTGCGTAGGCCGTGCACTCTGGCGGCGGCCGGGGCGACGGAAGAGCGAGTTGCGCAGCGGTGCTTGCCTTCCTAGCGGAGTCGGGGTGGGGAGCTCGAGATCGCCGAAAACTGCAGCCTAACAGCAGGCACACGGCAATAGCTAGACACGCTCACGAATTTTGCAGCTTGCCACTTGTTGGCAGCCTCTTCGATGTGCCTGCCATCCCCTTTCCTCACCTGTCTCATGAGGCTTGTCGGCAAACCTGGAAGGCGAGCGTCGTCGGAGACACTCCAAACTGCCAAAGGGGAGTGGAGAGACAGGGCAAACCAGGGGCGCAGCTACATGTCCGCGGCCTTCCTGGTCCAGCCCTCCTCCCACGGGAGGCCCTCTTCCTCCCCCGCTCCTCCTGCCCCCCCCTGCCCTCCCAAGCACCTGCAGCGGCTGTGCCCGCGGTCGCCCCTCGGGCTCCGAGCGTCAACCGCATGCCCACCCGTTCTTAGGCAAGCGCGTTCCACTACTCGCAGACTGACTACTCGCGTTCCACTACTCGCAAATGGCCTGGATCCGCTGGGAGGGATTTGCGATCCATGACATCGGGGCAGACATTTGTTTTTCACAACCATCCTGTGGTGTTGGGTCCTCGTTTTGAAGGGACGTCGCCCCGCGTTCCTCTCCTCCTCCTCCTCCTCCTCCTCCC
>CAUYUJ010016355.1:20297-45297 GCA_963575745.1 Prorocentrum cordatum
CCCGCATGCGTCCCCCACACGCAATTTGGCACTTTCACATGCGTCCCCCACACGCAATTTGGCACTTTCACTTACCCAGCACAGCTCTTCGTGACCCCATATGGATCTCCACCGAAACCCCCAGTGGTACCGCCCACATGCCCCCCCCCACATCCAATGTGGATTTTCACCCACCCAGTACAGCGTTGCGTGGCCCAACAAGGAACCCCACCGAAACCACCAGTGGGACCGCCCGCATGCGTCCCCCACACCCAACTTGGCATTGACACCCACCCAGCACAGCGCTTCGTGGCCCCATAGGGAGCTCCACCGAAGCCCCCAGTGGGACCGCCCGCATGCGTCGCCCCCACCCAATTTGGCATGTTCACCCACCCAATACAGCGCTTCGTGGCCCCACAGGGAGCTCCACCGAAGCCCCCAGTGGAACCGCCCGCATGCGCCATTCACGCCGAATTTGGCATTTTCACCCGCCTACTACAGCGCTTCGTGACCACATGGGGAGCTCCACCGAAGCCCCCAATGGTACCGCCCACATGCGTCCCCCACATCCAATTTGGCATGTTCACCCGCCTACTACTGCGCTTCGTGGCCCAATAAGGAGCCCCACCGAAGCCCCCAGTGGGACCGCCCGCATGCGTCCCCCACACCCAACTTGGCATTGCCACCCACCCAATACAGCGCTTCGCGGCCCCAAAGGGAGCCCCACCGAAGCCCTCAGTGGGACCGTCCGCGTGCGTCCCACAACCCCGATTTGGCATTGTCACCCACCCAGTACAGCGCTCCGTGGCCTCATGGGGAGCTCCACCGAAGCCCCCAATGGGACTGCCCGCGTGCGCCCACCATGCCCAATTTGGCATTTTCACCCGCCCAAGACAGCGCTTCGTAGCCCCATAGGGAGCTCTACCGAAGCCCCCAGTGGGACCGCCCGCATGCGTCCCCCACAGGGAACTCCACCGAAGCCTCCAATGGGACCGCCCGCATGCGTTTCTCACACCCAATTTGGCATTTTTGCAGACCCAGTACAGCGCTTCGTGGCCCCATCGGGAGCCCCACCGAAGCCCCCCAGTGGGACCGCCTGCATGCGTCCCCCATACCCAATTTGGCATTTTCACCCACCCTTTAGAACGCTTCGCGGCCCCATGGGGAGCTCCACCGAAGCCCTCAATGGGACCGGCCGCATGCGTCCCACACGTCTAATTTGGTATTTTCACCAACCCAGTGCAGCGCTTCGTGGCCTCATAAGGAGCTTCACCGACGGCCCCAGTGCTACAGCCCGCACGCGTTCCCCCCCTCCCAGCGCAGCGCTTCGTGGCCCCATAGGAAGCTTCACCGAAGCAGATATTCACAATTGCGGTACCCACAACTTCATATGGTTGGGTCCTTCGCCAGGATAATTAGGACCTTTTGCGAGTGGGCACTTTGCCCAGGAACGCGCTCGGTCAGTTCTGGCGGGCGTCCGAGCCACCTCCGCTGCGCTGCTCTTTCCTCTGCTCGGGCCGGGCGACCGCGCTCGGGCATTGCTCAACGGGGGGGCGATCAACGGGGAGGAGCGGGCACCTTTCCTTTTCCCCTGTTGGACCCCGTGGGGGCTCCTCTAGGTCCCCTTTAGGGCAAAAAAGGTGCATGCACCTTTCTTCACTCCCCCATGGATCGCCCCCCCCCCCAATACGCAACGCCCGACGCACAAGGCAGTGGAGCTTGTCGAGCAGGTGTCGGGACCAGCCACAAAGGGCGACTGGTGTGGGACCAGCATTGGTGGCAACCTCCTGCCTGCTCTGCTGTGCGCGGTCATGCGGGTGTATTCGTTGAGTATAAGCGGCCTTGCAATAAAAATGTGAACTAGCTGGCGTCTGCATGCAACCATGATTATAACAAATCTGGGTATAAGGAACAAATATGTGTGAGCGACCCTAAGTCTCAGGCGCATTGGTGACAGCTCTCTGTAAGCGCAGGGCGTAGCGTAGTGATATTGTCAGGGGCAGGTGTATAAAGCAATGCGTGATATCCCCCAGGCATCCCAATGATGAGCATGCGTGCGCTGCAGGAGTCGCGGCACGTATGGCAACTGCTCAGTGGAACGTTGCTGCTGCGGGCGCGTTCTGTCTGTACAGCGGTGGCCGATGTTGATGGAACTGATGATGTGCTCATGTTGAAAAGGTTTGTATCATAATCGGCGTGGCTGGTGCTGAGCGTGAATCAATGTAGAGCTCAGTTGTCGCAATGTACGGCATGACTTCTGGAGTGTGCCTGCCTCACCACTATCCTCGCTAGTCGCTGCACCTCCTCCGAATCTATATGTGGGAAGTATTTGGACCAAGTCTGCTGTTTCCCCCTTGCAGAAGGATGTCGGAGGGTGGAGGGATATATGCGGGACGAAGAACAGCAGGATGCAGAAACAGAAGAAGGATGAGGGACATACACATAAGAATAAGGAGGAGCAGGGGTAGAAGGTATATGGATGTGCAGGAACGAATCTGTGGGAGGAGGAGGAGGAGGAGCAGGAAGGAAGGAGGCGGGAGGGGAAGAGGACGATGAGGACGAGCTGGATTCTGGTGGGTGCAGGATAGTCAGCGCTCGAAGGACAATGGGAGTAGCTGGGTCACGAGGCAATCCATCGCTTGGTGCAGCAAAACTGCGAGATGGCGCTCGGAACAGGCGACAGAGAAGGTCTCTTTTTCGCAGAGGCACGAATTATGCCAGCTGCCCCGTCGCACGCACGAGGAAACACAATGGGCTGGCCTCCCCACCCTCGCGCTTGGCCTCGCCCGCTCTCCTTCTCCTCCTTCCGTACCCTTAACTCCAGCTTGCTCCCCCTCCTCCCCCGTCTTCCTCCATTCCCTCTCTTCCCCTCCCTCTTCTCCTCTCTCCCTCCCTCCCCCGCCCTCGCTCTCGTCCACGTCCTTTTCCTCTCCCTCCCTCCCACCCTCCCTCCCTTGCCCCCTCCTTCCCTTCCCTTCCCTCCAGCGCTTCAGGAACGGCTACGGCGAGGCGCGCTGATGCCAGACACGCATCCTGGGGCGCGGGGACGTCCAGGAGACCACGATCACTCCCATTCCTCTCCCTCCTCCCCCCCCCCTCACATATCTCCCTCCGCTTCCTGCCCCTACCCCCCTGGAATTTCAATGTGTCCTCTTTCCTTTTCCTGTTCTTTCGTCGCAAGGGACGTGAACGCGAAAGTCTCAACCCCATCTCTCGGAAATCATCACCCTCCTATCCATCCACCTCTTCATCCTGACCCTTCTCCTCTTTCACCCTGCCCTCCTGGTGCTGCTCCTCCTCCTTCGTTGTTATTCCTTTATACATAACTCTTCCCTGTCGCCCCACCAGACGTGTCCGTAGGCAGGGCCAAGCGTTTCGCCCCAAACTTCCTCGCCACTTGCGATCTGAGGCTTGAAATCTGCAGCCGGTTCAATGATGGAGCCTCGATGGTATTCAAAATGTGGCTCTCGCTTTTGCGCCGCGCGCGCTCGTCCTAAAACCTTGCAACAATTTCAGGGATGGAACCTGAGTGGTTGTCAAAATGTAGCTCTCGCCTTATCGCCGCGCATATCCATACGACCCACCCCCCACCATCCGATGCAACAACTGCCAATCTGGTCACATCCCTACGACCCAACCTTCACCATCCCATGTGAAAAAATCGTTCTCCGGCGCACAACCACACGACCCACTCCTTATCATCGGAGACAGAATATACAAGAACATTCGGTGTACATCCATCCGACCCAATCCCCACCATCCGATGAACAAATATACCAATCGGCGAACATCCATACGACCAAACCTTCATCATCCGATGTAGACAATTTCATCCGGTGCACATCCATCCGGCCTAGCCCTCACCACCCGATCCAACACATACAGTTCGGTGCACATTCGTCCGACCAGGCCCTCACTATTCTATGCGTACGACAGTTCGGAACGCATCTGCTGATCTGACCCACCCCCTGGCCCCGAAAAGCCCTCGAGCGCAAAAGCCAAAAACAAGACATCAACAGCACAAACACAAGAAATCAATGCGCTTCGGGAGCCCCTCGCCGACTCCGACCTTGGGCCCAGGCGCGCCCCAAGGCTGCCTCAGGCGCTCCTAAGCGCTCCTAAGCGGTCCGAGATGCTACAAGCCCTCCCCAAGCTTTCCAGGGCCCGCCGTAGCCACCAGCAGAGATAGCATCCACATCCTCATCGCCATCGTCCTCGTCGCCGCAGGAGGCTCCCAAAAAGATGAATTCTGATCGGCTTGGTGCGTGGACCACAAGCGGTTTTCACGACTCTCCTCCCCCGCCTCCTCCTCCTTCTCTTCCTCCTCCTCCTCCTCCTCCTGCTCCTCCTCCTCCTGCTCCTCCTCCTTCTCCTCCTCTCTTCTTTTGACTCAGCGGACTGCGCCGCAGGCGCCAAGCGTCAATGGTCGGGAGAGAGAGAGAGAGACAACGATAATGTGTGTGTGAGAGAGAGATGGGGAGAGAGAGAGAGAGAGAGAGAGCCAAGTCGAAGACGCACCATAATCGCCTAAAGCGAACAGACTGCAGGGGATGCGCGCGAACCGATGGCCAAGGGCAACGGGGGCACGAACCAGGGGAGGGAGGGACAATAGGGGAAGCCAGGAGCGGAGAGGGAAAAGGCAGGGAAAGCGAGCCAGACAACGAAGCGGCAAGGCCGAAGAGGAGAGGAGAGAGGGGCAGGAAACAGAGAAAAATGAGAGGGGAAGGAAAGAGACAAGAAAAGGAACACAAGGCGAGAACCAGCCCTCCTCCTCCTTCTCCTCCTCCTCCTCCTCCTCCTCCTCCTCCTCCTCTCCTCCTCCCCCTCCCCCTCCTCCCCTCCTCCTCCTCCCTCCTCCTCCTCCGCATCCTCCTCCTCCTCCTCCTCCTCCATCCTCCCTCCTCCTCCTCCCTCCTCCTCCTCCTCCTCTGCCTCCGCCTCCGCCTCGCCTCCGCCTCCGCCTCGCCTCCGCCTCCGCCTCCGCCTCCGCCTCCGCCTCCGCCTCCTCGTCCTCCTCCTCTCCTCCTCCTCCTCCTCCTCCTCCTCCTCCTCCTCCTCCTCCTCCTCCTTCGCATCATCATCCTTCATTCGCTTTCCTTTTTGATAACTCCTCCCTGGGCTGCCTGGGGCGAGCGGTGCGGCGGGCGCCATTTTTGCACCCGACGGCCTGTTGTGCCCGTCGCCCTGCCCCGCCCAGAGCGCGCACCTGGCAGCCAACTGGGCTGCCTGAGGCGGGCGAGGTGGCGGGCGGAATTGTTGCGCCCGTCGCCCCGTCGGCGGGCCGCTTCTGCGCGCCCGTCGCCCTACCTCGCCAGCGCGCGCCCCTGGCAGCCCAGCTGGGCTGCCTGAGGGGCGGCGGACTGCACTTGTGCTCCCGGCGCCCTGCGTCTGTGCCCAAGGCGGTCCACGGGGGCCGCGCTGCGCTGCGCGGGACAAAGAGGGCGGCGGGCTGCACCGTCGCGCGCCGGGCGAGACAAGGTGGCGGGCGCGCAGCGACGGGCGCAGAAGCGCTGTCCGTCGCTCGCCCCTTCGGGGATAGACAGAACCCCTTTAGCAACACGTGGTTTAGTGAAATCGACCTCGGACCCAAACCTGGCGGGCGCAAGCCTGGAAAATGACGGCCGCGGCGCCCTCTCGAGAACCGAAAAGGGACAATTCACTAATCGACGTGTCTGGGTGGGGGTTCTGTCCACCCACGACCCCTTGTTCGGGGCGCGCCTTGGGCGAGGCAGGGCCACGGGCGCAGAAGGAATCCCCGCCGCGGTCGCCCCCGTCGCTCTTCGAGGCGCGTCCTGGACGACATGGGGCGACGGGTTTCGACATGCTGGCCGTCGCCTGGCTCGCCCCTCGGGCTGCCTGCCCGACGGCCGCCCCTTGGGATCTTCGAGCCGCGCTCCGGGTGCCCAAATGCGACTTGCCCTCCACTTAGTGGCGGCCGCACGCGTCAAATGCGCGACGCCCATGGCAATCAACAAGGACCCTGCGGCACGGCGGTCAGAATGATCCTTCATATTCAGGGCTCCCTGGGTTCAAGCCCCAGGGTGCGCCTCTTCCTCGCGCCCGGGAGAGCGAGGATTCGCAACTTCAAAGGCAGGACATGGCAACGGGCGCGGACACGCTGCCCGTCGCCTGGGCCGCCCAGGGTGCGCTTGGGCGAGACAAAAGGGCGGGCGCACAAATGTTGCCCGTCGCCCGTCGCCTCGCTCGCCTCCCCGGCTGTTTGGATTGCGCCTTGGGCTGGACAGGGTGGCGGGCGCAAAGTGACGCCCGCCCCCTCCGCTCTTCGAGGCGCGTCTTGGGCGGAGCGGGGCGACGGGCGCCGGAATGCCACCCGTCGCCTGCATCGCCCCTCTCGGGCTGCTCGAGGCCCGCCTCTCGGGCTCTTCGAGCCGCGCTTTGGGCGCCCAAATGATCCCCGTGTTCTCTTTACTTGTGGCCGCGTGCGCGAGATGCGCAACGCCAGTTAGACCACATAGGTGCCTTGTGGTGTGCGCCCCAGGTTGCCCGCGCTCGCGCCCCGGCGCGTGCCTCTTCCTCGCTGCCCCCGGGGGCATCGGGGGCGTGCTGTCGGCCATCTTGGCCTCGTCTGGACCGATGGTCTGCCCGTCGCCTCGCTCGCCCCTTGCCTTCCCCGGGGCACGTTCTGGGCCAGACGGCGGGACGGGCGCAAGGCTGCTGCCGGGTGGCGAAGCAGCCCCGCCGGGCTGCCTGGAGCGCGCTTCGGGGGAGACGCACTGGAGGGCGCAGAAATGCCGCCCGTCATTTGGCTTGTCGGTTGGAAGTGTCTGGGGCGGGAGCGCGCGCGCTGGGTCGGACAGACAGACAGACAGACAGACAGACAGACAGACAGACAGACAGACAGACAGACAGACAGACAGACAAACAGACAGACAGACAAACAGACAGACAGACAAACAGACAGATTAGCAGAAAAATTAACGCGCAAACGAATAACACCAGAAACGACAACACGGCCTGCAACGCCGCGCCCGGCTAAAACTTATCCGGGAGGCGACTCTACACGCAAAGCTTCTTCAGAAAATCAGTAAGCAAAACCAGTGCAGAGTCCGACCACAATGCAAAGAGCGGGAGAAACGCAAGCAAGCTACATTCATGTCAAACATCAGCCCCATCAAACCAGCAAGCAAACAAACAACAGCGTATTCAAAACCCCCTTTGACGAACAAGCCGAAACATCAGACAGACTAAAACTCCGAACGAACATGATGAATCGTATGTTCCATTTCTCTTTCGGCGCGCCCCCGCCGCGGGGCCCCTGCGCGACACACTGGCTCGAACAACAATGCCGATTCAATTTCTGCTTCTGTGCGCCCTGGCCGCCGCTGCCCCGTGCGCAGCGTGGCCCCGAACGGCAATAATGATTAATGCGTTCAGTTTATTCTTCGTCGTGCTCCAACCGGCAGGGCCCCGCACAAAGCGCGACCCCGAACGACAATAACGAATTTTGTTTTCAAATTCTCCTTTGGCGCGCCCCTGCCACTGGGCCCCCGCGCGGAGCACTGCCCCGCACGCTAATGACGAATCTTCCGTTCAATTTCTGCTTTGGTACGCCCCCGCCGCTGGGGTCCCGCGCGGAACGCGGCCCCGAACGACAATGAGGGGTAATGCGTTCAATTTCTGCTTCGGTGCGCCCCCCGCCGCCAGGGCCCCGGGCGGACCCCAGCCTCGAGAGCCCCAAGATGCCTCTGGAAGGCCCCGAAATCGCCCGAGAAGATCCGGAAGCTGTCCCAATGCATCCACAAGATGGCCTGCGGACGGCGAGCTCCATCATATGGCTCCCTGGGGCCGTCCAGTCCGCGAGGGTTCCCAGGGCCTCTCACAAACTCGCATGGGTTCCCCGAGACTCCGCTGGCCGCTCAATGCCTCCCGAAACTGCGCAGAACTCGCCGAGGCTTGCCCAGACTCCGCATTGCCTCCCAGGACGTCCCGGTGCCTAGGGCCCCTGGGCCGGCGGCAAATGCCCTGTTCAGGAGTTACTCCTCGCGGCCACCAAAAGTCCCGTTGGAACCTCAAGAGAAATCGTGAGAGCCCCAGGGCGCCTCTCAAAGTGGCCCCAGAAGTGCCGCAGATGCAGCAAAGCCAGGGCCGCAGAAACGGCAAGCAAGCAGAGGGCCCCGACGCCCTTGCCCCCTTCCCGAAAAACAGCTGCAAACAAACAGACGCCAGGCCAGACGCCAGGCCAGTCACAAACAAAGGGAGAGAGAGAGAGATGAAGAGAGAGAGAGAGAGAAAGAAAGAGAGAGAGAGAGAGAGAAAGAGAGAGAGAGGGAGATAAAGAAAAAAAGAAAGAGAGAAAGAGAGAGAGAGAGAGAGACAACAAACAAAAAACAAGGGAGGAGAGGCCATGAGGAGCCGAGGAGGAGGGGCCCTTGGTCTCAGGTCTCAGTCCAAGCTTGCCTCTCAAAAACTTGTGGACCTGCTTGACCCCGCTCCAGAGCCTGGGTGCGCTACTCCGTCCAACGTCGGGCCGCCGCAACCACGGGTGGGCATGCTCCCCCCGGTGACTCGCAATGTGTCGCACTTCTGACAGGACCTCAAGAGCTCTGGAGGCTGAGGCAGAACAGAGGGCCCCTACATGGCTCAGAGGAGGATGTCAGAACGCGATGCCAGCCTGCCAGAACTTCCGAGACAAAACTTCTAAGCGGGACCTCAACAAGCTGTCCCACGATGTGATCAACATGCCATGCTGGGTGTTGTTTTTGTTGTTTGTTGTTTTTGCTGTTTTTCAGGAAGCTTCAAGAGCGACTGGATCTCCATCAAGCGATTCGCCACCCAGCCCAGGCACCTCTGCGGCTGCTCGAACATGTGGCTCCTTGTACGCATGACACATGAGAGGGGTTTCGACACACACACACACACCCCTTTGGGGCGCCGCTGCTCAAGCTTTGGGCTTGAATCCTCGCTTTGGGCTTGAATCCCCGTGACCTATTCCAACTCATTCCAAAACCGATCCACGAACATGGCGTACGAGTCATCGAGTAACGCTTGTCCCTGTTCACGGTCCCGACATCACAAGTGATGGCATTGGCCATTGACTCCCCGATGCTGTTCCAAGAAGTGCTCCAACAAAGCTGCCGGCGTCTCGTACGAAGGCGGCTGGACAAGGGGGCCCAATAATGGGCTTGACGGGCAGCTGCTGGTAGGGGGGCAGGGGCCCAAGCTGAGATTCGTGGTCACAAATGAACTCCACAAGGGTTATCATAATCAACTTTGATGCCTCGTACCAATTCATCAATGAAGACACTGTGTGCGAAGAAGTCTGTCAAACCTGTCTGGCCTTCGCTGCTGCACGTGTACTCACAGCTTGACCGAACAATGTCTCGCAGGTGCCCCCATGGTACCTCAGCTAGCAGATCGTCAAAAATTAAGCTGAAGTCGGCGCCGAGGACGACCAGGTACGAATGCGACGCCCAAGCCGAAACCAAAGCCGACCGGATCTGCATATTCCGTGGCGAGAAGCTCTCGCCTCCCCCGAAGACACTCTCACCAGTAGGGTGACTCCTCCTCCTCCTCCTCCTCCTCCTCCTCCTCCTCCTCCTCCTCCTCGTCCCGCCACCTCCTCCTCGTCCCGCCACCTCCTCCTCCTCCTCCTCCTCCTCCTCCTCCTCCTCCTCCTCCTCCTCCTCCCGCCACCCCCCTCCCGCCCAGGCCCACTCCCACCATGCCTGCCTCTGAGCTGCAGCTTGCCGCCGGCCGCGGTACGGCCCCTGGGACCGGCGCCGCCCAGTCCAAGCTCAGCAGACGGCCCACAAGGTCTGCAGCGACGTGCCGTCCTCACTGCAGGAGGAGGAGGAGGAGGAGTAAGGAGGAGTAAGGAGGAGGAGGAGGAGGAGGAGGAGGAGCAGGAGGAGCAGGAGGAGGAGGAGGAGGAGGACGAGGAGGACGAGGAGGAGGAGGAGGAAGAGGAGGAGGAGGAGTCCAGAGATTGACACAAACTCGGGAGTGGAGCTTCGGCCAGAGCCAAAAACATCCAGACAACCAAAATGAGACATGGGGGCCTGTTGCCTGCATGCTGAGAACTGACGCCTCCAGGTTGGAGGCGTTGAATCTGACTCGAGGAGGGATCGCCATGGAGGAAGAAAGAGGGAGGAGGGAGGAGAAGAGGAGGAGGAGGAGGAGGAGAAGAGGAGGAGAAGAGGAGGAGAAGAGGAGGAGAAGAGGAGGAGAAGAGGAGGAGGACGGATGTGGAGGACTAGAGTACACCCAATATGCATCGGCGTTGCTGCAACAACCCACGCGTCCCAAACCCCCTCGTCATACGTTCTACAAGCTTCAATTTTCATTACAAGAGGCGCCTCCTTGAAAGACCAGGATCATTTGGGCCTTTCATTTTTGGAAAGGGTCCCGTTTGGAAAACGAACTGCTCTGCATCCTTCCGGCGCGTAATCAGACATGCGAGAAAGATTATCGTACAGCTCAACGAGGCGTCCAGCGATATGCCCCTGTCGAAAAAGACCATCCCACGCCCGTAGCTATTGCACACGCGTACATCCGTGGCCACTAACTTCAAAGATGTCCCAAGCGAGAGTTCCATTTCTAACCAGGGCCACACCGATCCGTGCACTGCTACTTGTGTTTGAGCTTCGGGCTTCTAAAAGATGCGCGATCTCGATTGACAAAAAAAGGCAGGAAAAGAGCAGTCCCCTATCCTTCTAAATACTGCAAACGCTTAAACCGAATGTGTGCGGCGCTGTGGCGAGAGCCCCAATTTGAAATCGACCCTTAACCCCAGTAAGTGCTGCATGAGCTGAGACAAATGCGCGCGGCGCCAACGAAGAAACCCTGTTTTGACCCCCCCACCCGTGTCCATTCCTGAAGCTGTTGCAAGCTTTGAAGACGAGTGCGCGCGGCGCTACGGCGAGAGCCATATGTTGAAGACATCCTGCGCTTCATCCGTAAAACTGCTGCAAACTTTGAGGCGAGTGTCCGCGCCGCTACGACGAGAGCAACATTTAAAAAACCACCTGTTCTCCATTCTTGAAGCTGTTGTCAACTTGCAACAAATGAATGCGCGCGGCGTTAAGGCGAGAGTCCCGTTTGAAAATCACCTGTGCTCCTCCTTGAGCATGTGCTTCATCCTTGGAGCTGTTGCAAATTTCGAGTCCCGGGATCATAAAGGGTGAAGAAGTCAGTCTCCGGCGAAACGCCAGGCCCGCTTTACCAACACGTCTGGAACATGCGACAGGGAGGACTTGCTTACAAGGAAAAGGGATAGATGGAGGAGGAGATGTAGGATGATGATGAAGGAAAAGAGGAGGAGAAGGAGGAGGAGTAGAAGGAGAAGGGGGAGGCGGAGGAGGAGGAGGAGGAGGAGGAGGAGGAGCAAGGAGGAGTGCGGAGAAGAGAGGAGGAGGCGAGAGGAGGAGGAGAAGGAGGACGAGGAGGAGGAGGAGGAGGAGGAGGAGCAGGACGAGGAGGAGGACGAGGAGGAGGAGGAGGAGGAGGAGGAGAAAGTGGAGGAGGAGGAGGAGGATTAAAAGAAGGAAGAGGAGGGGGAAGGGTAGCAGGGCGAGGCGGAATGTTACCAATGCAAGCCCAAGATGCATCAGCGATGCTGCATGATGTTGCAAGAAATCCTCCCTCCGAATTCCTTCTTCATACTTGTAGCTTGGTCTCACTGCTGGACTTTCCCCTTTGCAAGACAACGGTCTGAAAATCGCAAACCGTGCCAAAAAACAATTCGTTGGACTTCAACGCTGCGAATTAACTTTATAGTTGCGTCATGACAAGCCTACATCGTGCAAGAAAAACATTCCTGGGACTTCAACACCGCGAAACAGCGTGACTGTTGCGCCCTGACCAGCGTCAATCGTGCCGGACTGCCATTTCTGAAAAACGCCAGCCACAATAATCTGCAACACGTACTGCAAGCTTTGAAGACGAATGCGCGCGGCGCTAATGCGAGAACCACATGTTGAAGACCTCCTGTGCTTCATCCGTGAGGCGGCTGTACATATTCAATACAAATTTGCGCGGCACCGAGCCGAGAACCATACTTAAAAAAAGAACCGCCTTCCATCCGTGAAGCTCTACCAGACTTGAATATTCTGGATCATAGGCGGTGAGGAAGTCTCAAGCGAAACGCCGGGCCCACCCTTCCGACACGTCTGGGAGTGCGACGGAGATGAACGAATTACTTATATAAGGAGTAGTGTGTGAGGCGAAGGAGGAGGAGGAGGAGGAGGAGGAGGAGGAGGAGGAGGAGGAGGAGGAAGGGGAGGAGGGGGAGGAGGAGGAAGATGAGCAGGAGGGGAACGAAGACAAACTAGGTGCGCTCGCGTCATATCTGACGTCACCCCCGTCCTTCCCATACCTTACCATGGCGTAGATATATGTAAAGATCCTCTCTATTCGCAAAGTTGGATGTCGACCAGGGCAATGATCACGAGAGCGTACGCGATGCATGGTAGAGCACGACATGGCATGGCGTAGAAGAGCACGGCAGAGTGTAGCACGCCATAGCATGGCGTGGCATTGCGCAGTGAAGCGTTGCATCACAAAGCGTTGCTACGCAAAGCATGGCATCGCACAGCGGCGCAGAACACAACACCGCACAACATGTCATGGCACGGCGCCGGGTTCCTTGGAGGGTAGCTGGATCGTCTTCGAAACGTCTGGGCCGGTCTGGAATCATGGCTCCATTTCTAGTTCCTTGGGCTCCCCGACAAGCTCCGCACAAGGCGGGGCTGATGAAAAGCACCCGCCGGCTCTGCTTTCAACATCGCCTTCTCAAAACAGAAATGGGGCTCCCGCTTGATACTTCCTGAAAACGACGACGCCCCAATGTGGGGGGGGTTCTGCGGCCCAAACAATCAACGAATCGACACCAAATGTGTAATCACATCCGATTGTTTTTTCGGGGGGCCATCTTCTGAATTTTGGGGCCTGTTTGGAAAGATCGAACCGCCGGCGCTGCAATGGGAGCACGATTTGGAACAACCGCAGAAACTGGGCCAGCGCTTCAGCGGGAGCAACATGGAGCAACATGTTGGAAGATACCTCAAGCGAAAACCATTTCCTTGGAGTCCTGCGTAAAAAACAACACGGGGAGAGGGGAGAGTAGTGTTCATATTGTGTAAGTTTGGAAGAGAACGGAGGAGGAGGAGGAGGAGGAGGAGGAGGAGGAGGAGGAGGAGGAGGGGGCGGAGTAGGAGGCGGATGAGGAGGAGGAGGAGGAGGAGGAGTTACTTACAAGGAAAATGATGGATGGTGGAGGAGAAGTAGGATGAAGATGAGGAGGTAAAAGAGGAGGAGGAGGAGGAGGAGGAGGAGGAGGGTACTGTAAAGGAGTGAGGAGTGAGGAGTGAGGAGTGATGATGATGAGGAGGAGGAGAAGGAGGAGGAGCAGGAGGAGGGAGAGGAGGAGGAGGAGGAGGACGAGGAGGAGGAAAAGGAGGAGGCATGGGATGAGGAAGAAGAGGAGGAGGAGAAGAAGGAGGAGGAGGACGAGGAGGAGGAGGATGAGAAGGCGGATGAGGAGAAGGAGTACGTATGAACAAAATACGGAGGAGGACGACGACGAGGACGAGGAGGAGGAGGAGGAGAAGGATGGGGGGAGAGGGGGGGCAGTGCAAGGAGGGGGGGAGGAGGAAGAGGAGGAGGAGGAGGAAGAGGAGGAGGAATATACGCGGGACAATCTTGTCGGCTTGGGCCGGGGGGGGGCGTGGTCCCCGCTGCCCCGCTCATTTTGAGGCGTCACTTGTCAAGCGGCGCACTCCTTTCACGCGCAGCGCCATGGCTCTTCCCAGCACTGACGATCGAGGCGCTCCCGAGGAAATGGACCGAGCTAGAAGAATGCACAACGAGATGGCCCGTCATGAAATGCACTGCCCAACTCGAAAAAACCCAAACCTGCCAGGTGGCCGAGTAGCACAACAACCGCAGCAACAAGACGATGCCCAGATCCCCGCGCGACCGTTGCGCCTCGCTACGGCTTCTTGGCACGCGTAGTTACCGATTTGGAACACAAGGATTGACCACGCACCCTCAACTTAGATGCCGTGGGGAACCCGTTCTACCCAATTCTACCTGCGACTGAAACACCATAGCTGCACAGCCGCCAGCACGTCCACCACATCCTCTTGACGTGGTGGGGGGGCAACTGCCCAACAACAGCACAACAAAAGTCGGTCGGTGTTTTCTGAAGCAATCTTGACGCGACTGTGCCAACTTGCACATCATGTCAGCAGGAAATCACACCACAGCGACGGCAACATTGTAGCTAATAGCATAATAGCAATCGGATCTGGATACTTTTCTTGTACTCCATGGTCAATCCGTGATGCTGCCGCGAAGGTGTGGAGGGGAAGCGCCCTTGGAATATCGCCAGCATGAAAGTATAAGAAGGTCTTGCTCGAATAACCCCGAAAATCAATGACGCAAACGGCAACGCTGAACTACCCTGGGCTGCCCGTGATGCTGCCCCTCGAGCCGCAGTCGCAGTGGGCCCTGCAAGTGTTGCGAGAGCCAACGCAGCGGTGCCGATCTTCGAGCCGGGCCAAGTGAGCTTGAGCAAACAGCTGGCTTGGCCCGATATGCGTGAGACGGACAGGAGGCATGAGGAGGCGGGGACCATATTAGACTCGACACGACTACAGGCCCGCTACCCTCGTATTTCCTCAGCCTCACAGATGCAGAGAAGGGCAGCGACAGCAACAGATAGACAATCGAGTGCTGTGCAGATGCGTGCGCGCACCGCGGCGTATGGAGCGAACATGATCTAGATCGAGGCGCAGGGCGGAATAAGCTCTTTCCGCCGCAGGGCGGCAGAGGCGATCCGCACGCGCGCTCGCATTGGCCGGGAGCGGGCGAACAAAGTGTCCCGCGGCAAAAGGGGAGGCGGGGGCGGAGGGAGGCCGCAGAGCCGGGGGAAAGCGGGAGGGCACTCACTGCGCGAAGGTCTTCGACAGGAGTGGCCGGTGCGGACAGCCCGTGCTGAACAGCCTGGCAGTAGTCGCGGAGCTGCATCGCGGCCACACCCAGGGGCTGAAGCATGGGCTGCAAGCGCGGAAGGCGTAGCTCACCTGGTGGCACTACGGGAGGAATTGCAAGCGGACCCACAGCAGCGAGAGCGGGAGCATCCGAAAGTTCCGACGTGCAGCTGTAGGGGCAGCCTCTGCTGTAGGGGTACGGCGCGAGCAGGATGCGAACGTCGCCGGAGCGACCGTGGGGGCTGGGCCCGTAAGGCCGTGCAGCAAAATCCTGTCGTGATGCTGGTGGCTGGGCAGCAGGGCTGCAACAACTGAGCTTCTGAGCGACAGGCTGCTGAGCTGCGGCGGCTGAACAGCCGAGGTAAGTGGCAAGGCAGCCCCTATCCGAACAGGAGCACCCGGGCGGCGGGGCGGAAAGGTGGGAGGGAGGGCGGCCGACCGGGCCGCGGCCTGCGCACGCATCACAACCGGGAGAGGCAGGAACACCCGGCCGCGGGACGAACCAGGCGCGGGCACCCAGCTGCACGAGCAGCGGGGCAGGCGACCCGGCGGCGCCCGGCAAGGGCCTCCCAGCGGGCAGCGGCCAGGGGCCGCGTGTAGGCGGCACCAGCGAGACGCACGGCTGAAGGGAGGCTGCGGGGGCTGCGTGGTGCCACCAGCAGAAGCACTGGGACCACTGCCATGGACCCTTCCAGCCTGCCAGATGGACCGCCGCTCCAGCTCGGAGCGCAGCAACCATGGCGCTGATCCAACCAGCATGTGATTTGAACCGCCGCACCTGATCGGTAAACATACTTCTGTGGCAGCACCCACCTGGGGGTGGGCGCTCCAGCCAGGACACGTCAAACCTCTCCAGCTAGGAAAGAGGGAGAATCCACCTGGAAGGGTAAACGCTCCCGCGCGGCAGAAGAAAGAGGGCGCTAACCTCGGGGGGCAGGTGACCGGGGAGGGCGGGACCAGGTGCGTCACGTCGTATGCTGTAATCAGACTGTGATCTTAATCGTGCGTCGAGTGGCAAGGCACCCGCTGGCCGCTGGAAGGCGCCCAATGCGCGATCTGCGGCCGCACTGCCCAGCCGCGGGGTGACTGCTCTGGGGGGCTAGATTCCTCGCAGGCGGGTCTGGTCCCCCGGCCGACCAGGAGGCGCCGCTGACGCGCTTGCCTCCCTGGCCTTTCCCCCCCCCCGCCTGCATGCGGATGCCGCTCCTGCTGCTGGCGCCACACGTCGTCCCAGTCGACCTCTATGCGCCAGTATCGGCAGAAGGCCCGTATGTCGTAGTAGGAATCGCTCAGGTCAGTTAGGGCCCAGCCCCCCTTGCCCCTTGCCTTGCCATCTCGTTCGTCGCAGGCCCCATTCAAGCCTTTCACGAACATCGCCCCGCAGGTGCCTTTAAGGCGGTTGATGACCTCTGGCCAGGTCTCCAGGCGCCCCTCCGTCCGATTCCGCTATGGCCTCCAGTGGATGTCGCACCAGGGCACGCGCGAGAGTCTGTCGTGCGGGTCATTCTAGTCGCGTCGGTGGCAGGCGGAGTCTTTCCCCCAGCCATGGGCACTCGCTGTAGGGGTGAAGTGCCTGTAGGACGAGTATCTCCGTGGCGAAATAAGCACGTGTTTATAAACTCTGAGTGCGCCCGCCAGACGACACAAAACATGTCACGAGACCGGCAGTGGTCCAGCGGGCCCTGACGGACCGAATCGCTGGGCACCCAGCGTCGTCGCGCTAACTGCGACGAGACTTGTAGGGCCGAAAAGACGCAGCTGATGGGAAACGTGAGGCAGCCCAACGGGTGAGGCGCGAAGCGCAAGCCCGGGGAGAGAAGGGACTGTCCCAGTGTGCCCTTGGGACTCGAGCGGGCCTCCATCTCCTCCTCCCCCTCCTCCTCCTCCTCCTCCTCCTCATCATCATCATCATCCTCTTATTATTATTATCCTTTTTCTTCTTCTTATTATTATCATCCGTATTCTTGTTATTATTAGTAATAATATCGTTGTTAGAAATATTAATATGCTTATTATTCTTCTTATAAGTAGTATTAGTATTGGCATTCTTCTTCACATCATTACTAACAATATTATTATGTTTCTTCTTCGTCTTCCTCCTCCTCCTCCTCCTCCTCATCATCATCATCCTCCTCATCCCCCCCACCTCCTCCTCCTCCTCCTCCTCCTCCTCCTCCTCTTCCTCCTCCTCCTCATCAGCATCAGCATCAACATCAGCATCAGCATCAGCATCATCATCACCATCATCATCATCATCATCATCATCATCATCATCATCATCATCATCACACCACCACCACCATCATCATCATCATCAGCATCATCATCATCATCATCATCCCATCAGCAGCATCAGCATCAGCATCAGCATCAGCATCAGCATCATCATCATCATCAGCATCATCAGCATCATCATCATCATCATCATCATCATCATCATCATCATCAGCATCAGCATCATCATCATCATCACCATCACCATCACCATCACCATCACCATCATCATCATCATCATCATCATCGTCATCGTCATCATCATCATCATCATCATCATCATCATCATCATCATCATCATCATCATCATCATCATCATCATCATCCTTTACTCCTCCCCCCTCTCTCCTCCTCCTCCGCCTCCTCCTCCTCCTCCTCTTCCTCCTTCTCCTCCTCCTGTTCCCCCCCCTCTCCTCCCCCCTCCCTCGTCCTCCTCATCCTCCTCCTCCTCCTCCACCTCAAACCTTAGGGAGAGCACCACCTCGCGGCCCAAAACGAGGGATGGTGGATAGCCTCGATGTCGAGGTGCTTAGTACGGATCACCTGGCGATGCTCCACCTCTCGATCGCACGCGCTGGCCACTACCCCCTGCTCACCACATACCCTGTGGAGATCCTGACGACTTGGGGCTCGTAAGGGGCGGCATCCCAAACGGGGAGGCGAAATTGCCTTGGCAATGATCCGAAATCGGTGGATTTGGATCTGCTCAGAGCGGCGGGCTAATGCAAGGGTTTGCACTGCCCAACGATTCCCGTCAGGTGGACAACGAATCCCAGAAGGGGGAACAGAGAGGAGGATCGTATGTACACTGTGCGCGGGTGGGGAGGAAACTTAGACTGAATCCGCGCGCTTCCTCTGAGTTGAGTTATGGGGTCTCTTCGCACCTGGAGCGGTCACGGATGCGTCGCCGCATCGTCACCGTGACATCTGCACTTGGCGTTTTGCTTGTTTTCATTGTCACTGGGACGGCGCGGCCAAGGCTCTGGCACGTGTGACTGTGTCTGTTAACTGTCGCCGACCTTTTCCTGGGGCCTCCCAGTGAGCGGACGGGAGGGGATCGCAAGGACCGAATGCGCTCTATCCTGTGACCGAGCCAGGGGGGAACCCTTATCCCCTATCCATGACTTTCTTTGCGGGAAGGTGATGTCCGCATATCCGCCGCCGTGCCTTCAGCACGTAATGGAGCGTCCCAAGGCTCACGCAGCCTTGCAGCCCTGAGATGTAGAGGGACTGAAAGGCTTTTAGGGGCCCCGACCCCCGGATTTCCAGCTGGTTCCAGGACCTCTTGAACACCTCCAGAAGCTTCTGGGGCCCAAGGAGGGGGGACACGAACGGACATGTCGAGCCTTCCACCCCACGGTGGCCCCGAGAGACCCCCCAGAGGCTCCCGAGGCCCCCCCAAGACGCCCCAAGGGCTCCCAAGAGGCCCCCCAGAAGCCCCCGAGAGCCTCCCAAGAGTCCCCCGAGAGGCATCTCAGGATACCCTCATTTGCATCCGAGGGGCCTCTGAACCACAGCCCAGGCCAGGTGGCGAGATGGGCCGAAGGCCACTGGATCCGCCGTCCCCTGTTGGCTTACCACCGGAGCGCACGGCGTGCCGAATGTCTAGCAACTTGTTGGTTCTCATCCAAAGAACTCCCCGGGGGGGCTTCGGCCCAGCCCGCCAGCCACCCAGAAAGCTCTTGGCGACCCACCTCCCGTCGGCTTTCTCGCTCAAGATGGACTCGAATTGGCGTCCCGAACGGCCAGCATGGCGTCCAAGTCGGTCAAATGGCCCCAAGAGAGCCCAAAATGGCGCCAAGATGGTCTTCAAGACGGTCCGTGATGCACCCAAGACGGCCTAAGCTGGTCTCGAGATGTCTCAAGATGGCCCAAGACGGCCCCCAAGATGGCCCAAGAGGCCTCCAAAAGGCCTTCAGGAAGGCCTGAAGAGGCCGAAATCATTGATTGTCTCAGGATGTTTTGACAGATTTCAGAATTTGCTTCAAAGTGGCCTTCAAGACGGCTTCCGACGGCGTCAGACGGGCCAGGAAGGCCGTAAGATAGCCAAGGGCCTCCTAAGAAGCCCCCAGAGGCCCCCAAGAAGCACAAGGAGGCGCATCCAAGAGGCTCCCAGGAAGCTCCCACGAGGCCCCAAGAACAACCCAAGAAGTTCCCAAGAGGTCTCCTCATCATCCTCTGTTTCCCTCGCACTCCTCGTCCTCCTCTTCCCCACCCACGTGTTTCCCGAAGGGCTTCCACAACGGCTGGGGGAACGCGTTGTCCAAAAGCGTGGACAAATTTTGCCCCAACGATTGGCCACATAGGCGTATCCTACAATGCAAGGGGCGGCGGTGATTCGCCGTATGTAGGCGTCTTCGATCCGCCGCCCCCTGTGGCTTGCCACAGGGGTGCACGGCGTGCCGAACGTCCGGCAGGTCTTCGGTTCTTTAAAGACTCACATCGGGCTTTCGGCCCTGGCCGCCGGCCACTCGGAAAGCTCTTCCGGATGTGAAAGGCAAAGGTGCTTCCGTACAGTATGGCTCGAAGATGGCGTCCAGGACGCCCAAGATGGCCTCCAATTGGCGGCGAGCGAGGGGGGGAAATGAGAAGGAGAAGGCCTTCTCAGAAGGCAGCGTGACTTCTCAGAAGCCCTTGCGCCTTCTGAGAAGTTTTCTGTATCTTCGGGGCTTAGAAAACTTCTCAGAAGGCTGGAGGACTTCCGAGCCTTCTGAGATGGCCCGCCCCTTCTCACTTCCCCCCCTTGCTCGCCGCCAATCCAAGACTGCCAAGACAGCCCCAAGAGAGCCCAGCATGGCCGCAAGATGTCTCCAAGACGGCCCACGACGCAGCCAAGACAGCCCAAGATGGCCTCAAGATGGACCACTACGGTCCACGAGGCCCGTAAGAGGCTTCCAGGACGGCCAAAGGGGCCTCCCAGAGGTCCTCCGGGAAGGACCGAAGAGGCCCAAATCATTGATGTTCCATGTTTCCCCCCCGCATCCTAAGTGGGGTTTTTGTTTTCTCTGGACACCCCGCGCAGCAACTCCTCACCCCCCTCCTCTATGGCTCACAACCTCACATCATCCTCACCATGGACATCATCACCGTCACATTACCATAATCATCATCACCACCATCCTCCTCCTCCTCCTCCTCCTCCTCCTCCTCCTCATCGTCATCATTATAATCCTTATCGACATCCTCATCCTTATCCTCATCCTCATGATCATCATCAACATCAGCATCAGCATCAGGATCAGCATCAGCATCAGCATCAGCATCGTCATCATCACCATCACCATCATCATCACCACCACGATCATCATAATGTAAGAAGAAATGCGAATCGTCATCATAATCATCATGACCATCACCACCATCATCTCCATTGTATTCATCAGTCGCATCTGAATTATCATCATCCTGATCGTGATCATGACCACGCATCATCGTCATCATCGTCATCATCATCACCAACATCACCATCATCATCAGCACCATTATCATAATCACCAGCATCATCATCACAATCATCATTCTTATCACCATCATCACCACCATCATCAGCATCGCATCAGCATCATCATCTCCAGCAGCATCATCATCATCATCAGCATCATCATTACCACGGTCATCGCCATCACCATCAGTGTTAGCATCATCATCGTCAACATCATCACCAGCCGCATCATCACCATCAACATCACCATCATCAGAAGCATCAGTATCATCAGCACCCTCATCACCACCACCATCATCACCACCATCATCATCAGCAGCATCATCATCATCATCACCATCATGGCCATCACCATCATCACCATCGCCATCACCATCATCATGATCATCATCATAATCATCATGATCATCATGATCATCATGATCATCATGATCATCATCATCATCATCATCATCATCATCATCATCATCATCATCATCATCATCATCATCATCATTATCATCATCATCATCATTATCATCAGCATCATCATCATCATCGTCATCGTCATCGCCATCGTCATCGTCATCGTCATCGTCATCGTAATCGTCATCGTCATCGTCATCATTGTCGTCATCATCAGTATCGTCATCGTCATCGTCATCGTTATCGTCAGCGTCAGCGTCAGCGTCGTCGTCACCGCCTCTCACGCACTCACCAAGCGGGAGCCTCGTTCCTGCACAAACTGAAAGGATGTCTCGAGCGGGAGCCTCGTCTGTGAGTGAATCGTGAGGAAGTCTGGAGTGGGAGCCCCATCCCTGTAGGGGCCCCGCTTCACGTAGGTAGTTCCAGGCCTTTGTAATCCGAGGTGACCATTCTCAATCAATCAATCAATCAGCCGATGCAAGACAGGAGGAGAGCCTCCATAGTCACAAGGACGACGATGAGGCTTACTTCTGGATTGGCTCGGAGGATTATCATGTGGGGTCCTACCGTCGGACACGATTGAAGGACTTGGGCGTTTGCTCATGTTCGGCTTCCGACGGCCCAAGATGGCACCAGAGGCCACCAAAATGGCCGCGAGAGCGCCCAAGAGGCCTCCGAGATGGCCCCCCTGACGGCCCAAGAGGCCCCCAAGCTAACCCCAAGAGGGCACAAGGACGGCCCAGGACACTTCCAAGACACCCAAGATGGCCTCCAAGACGGCCCTGAAGCGCTCCAAGACAGCCCTGAAGCGCTCAAGAGGCCCAAGGAAGCTCCCAAGAGGCCTCCAAGAGGCCTCCCAGGAAGCTCCCAGGAGGCTCAAAGAGTGCCCCAAGAGGCTTCCAAGAGGCCTCTTCCTCCTCCTCATCATCATCCTCCTCCTTTTCCCTCCCTCTCCTAATCTTCTTCTTTTCTCCCTCGTGTTCCCCGAACGGCATGCACAACAGCTCGGGGAACACATAGTCCGATAGCTCGGCCGAGCTCTGGCCACAACGTTCGGCCACATAGGCGCGTTCAGAAGGCAGGGGGCGGCGGTGGTTCGCCGTAGACGTATTCGATCCCCCCCCCCCCCCCCTGCGGCTTGCAACAAGGGTGCGTGGCGTGCTGAGTGCTTGATGATGCTGCTTTTTTTAGAATCCCACTGGGGCTTCGGCCCAGCCCGCCGGCCACCAGGCGAGCTCCCAACATCCAGAGCCCATTGCCCAAATAGCCTCCAAGACGGCCAAGATGGCCCAAGATGGCCTCCAAGATGCCTCCAAGACGGGCAAGATGGCCCCAAGAGAGCCCCAAGATGGCCTCGAAGACGGTCCCAAGGAGCCTTCTCTTACACCTAGCTGAGGGGAACGATCCCATCGGCGCCCTCTGCTGTAGGGGGCTGCTGACTCCCCACATGTAGTGGAACTGGGTGCCAGGCGCATTCCCAACTTCTGGAGATGAGTGGTGTTGGGCGCACCTCCACCTTTTGGTGGTGACGGGAGCTGGGTGCACTTCCATCTTTTGGCGATGACGGCTGCCTGGGGAGAGACGAGGAGTAGGAGCAGCTACAGAGCGGAGCATGGCGAGTCTCACGAGCCCATGTTCTTGTACTCCTCCAGCAAGTGGGCCTCGAGGGCGCGGAGGGTGGGGTAGTCGAACACTAGCGAAGGGCTGGCGGACAGGCCGAGTTCCTGCGTCAGCGCCTGCATGAGCGAGACCGAGCTCAGACTGTCCATCCCTGCGTCCATGAACGGGCTGTCCAGCTCCAGATCCTCCTCTGTTGCCATTACCTCCTTCACCATGGCGGCGAGGGTGCTCCTCAACTCGGAGCCCATGCCCTCCTCGTCCCAGGCCCACCAGTCCTCCTCCTCGTCGGGGGACGCCTCCCCCGCGACCGCGGGGCCGTCCGCCTGGCCTGCGGCCACCGCGTCGCCGCCGCCAGGCTTGTCGGGGGCGCCGGCGTGCAGCTGCGCCTTGAGGCTGTTGAAAATGGTGGCGGCCTCGAACTCCGTGAGGGCGTCGCCAGCCTTCTTCGCCAGGGCCGCCGCCTTGGCCAGCGCGTCAAGCGCGGCGTCGGCGCCGCCGCGCGCTAGCTTCAGCTGGGCGCTCACGACCAGGCACCTGGCCTCGCCCGCCTCACTCCCGAGGCTCAGGAACAAAGACCTGGCCGTGCCGACGGCCCGGTCGGCCTCCTGGTGGCTCCCGTGCCAAAGCATCACGGTGGCCTTGGCCAGGCACGCCGTGGCCTGCAGGGCACGGTCGCCCGAGCGGCCCGCCGCGGCCACGGCGTCCATGGCGGCCTTCATCGCGGCACCGGCGCCCTGGGCAAAGCCGCGGTCCGCGGCGCTGTCCCCCGCGGCCTCCATGCAGATCTCCATAAGCGTCATCTGTATCCGCGCCTCCTCCTGCGCGTCGCCGGCCTTCAGCGCGCAGGCCGCCGCCTGCCGGGCCACCTTCTCCGCCTCCGCGAGGCTCTGGTCCGCCAGGTGGAAGGCGGCGACCTGGTGCCGCGCGCGGGCCTCCAGGTCGGGGGCGCTGCGCTCCAGGGCGATCGTGAGGCGCTCGTCGGCAACCTCCAGCGCCGCCTCGAACTGCCGGTCTGCCGCCCTGACCTCCGCCATCAGCTGCAGCGCGCCGCTCTCGCCGCGCGCGTCCTGCAGCTCCCGGAAGCGGGCTCGGGCCTCGCCCGCACTCGCCAGGGCGGAAGCGGTGTCCTCCATCATTGTATGGGCGACCGCAATGTCCATCATGTCGCAGGCCTCTCCCAGCCGATCGCCCGCCTGCCGGGACAGGTGCTTCGCCGCCGAGGCCGCCTTGAGCGCGTCCTTGTAATTTCCGTGAGGCATTGTGGAGTGAACGTAGCTCAGCGCACGCTGTGCTGCAGCTGCCTCGTCGTCGTCCTCCGCCGTGGCGGCCAGCGCGGCGGCCGCCTGGAGCGCCGCGATGGCCTGCTTGAAATCCTTGCCAGCCAGGTGCGCCGCCGCGGCCGTGTGGCAGAGGCGGGCTTCCCAGGACTCCTCGGAGCGCGCCTGGAGGAGGGACCTCGCCGACGCGACGGCCCCGTGAGCCTTCTCGTGCGCGCCCATGGCCAAGTGCACGCGGGCGAGGGCGTCCTGGACGAACACGCAGTCCTTCCAGTCGTCCGCCCTCATGAACTTCAGCGACGCGTCCTTGCACAGGCGCAGCGCCTCTCTGGCCCTCCCCCTCGCCACCATGGCCTCGGCGCACGTGTGGACCGACGCGCCCGCCCAGCCCCCGCGGCAGCTTAGCACCTCGAAGGCCTTTCTTGCCTCCTGGGCGGCCGCCAGTGCCCTCTTTGGCTCTCCGGCGAGCAGCGCCCACCTGGCGAGCGCCAGGTTCTCCGAGGCCTCGAGCCTCCTGTCGCCGGCGGCCTTGAACAATGCGACTGCATCGCTTGCCAGCTTCAAGCCCATGTCCAGCTTGCCAGATAGGATCGCCGCCGCCGCCAGCGCGTGGGTCGCCCTGGCCTCGCCCCTCGAGGCGGCGGCGCCGCCGCCCAGCCCGCGCACCAGCGCCAGGGATGCCTCGGCGGCCGAGGCGGCCTCCGCCGGGGCGAGCGAGCGGAGGTGCAGGAATGCCGAGACCAGGAGCGCGGCAGCCTGCAGCTGCTGGTCGCCGGCCCGCCGCAGAAGCTCCAGCGCCTCACCCGCCTGGTCCAGCCCCTCCGCGTACTCGTCGCGCTTGCCCTTGCACTGCGCGTCGCACCGCACCTCTCGCCGAGCGCGTTCCACCACTCGCAGAGCGCCTCCTCGCAGACGTCCGAAAAAACAGGTCTTCCCCTACATGATAGATCGTGAATCCCCCGCGACGGATCCAGGCCATTTGCGAGCAATTGATTTGCGAATGGTGGAACGCGCTTGTCCAACCTCGGCGGCGGTCAGCGCCATGGCGCCCT